>CM065122.1:1385000-1505000 GCA_033026305.1 Cirrhinus molitorella | reverse complement strand
TAACAATATGCTAATACATGCTACTCATGCTACCAACATGAGTAACTTGCTAATCATGCTAACAACATGCCAGTAACTTGCTAATCATTCTAGATACATGCTAGTAACTTGCTAATCATGCTAGAAACATACTAGCAAATTAGCAATCATGCTAACAGTATGCTAATAACATGCTAATCATCCTAAAACATGCAAATAACTTGCTAATCATGCTAATAACATGCTAATCATGCTAAAACATGCTAGTAACATGCTAATCATGATAGAAACATGCTAGCAACTTGCTATTCATGTTTACTAACATGCTAATAACATGCTAATCATGTTAAAATCATGCTAGCAACTTGTTAATCATGCTAGAAACATGCTAGTAACATGCTAATCATGCTTGTAAAATGCTAATCATGCTAGAAACAAACTAGCAACTTCCTAATCATGTTAATAACATGCGAATAACATGCTAATCATGTTAAAATCATGCTAGCAACTTGTTAATCATGCTAGAAACATGTTAGTAACATGTTAATCATACTTGTAACATACTAATCATGCTAGAAACATGCCAGCTACTTGTTAATCATGCTAGAAACACGTTAGTAACATGTTAATCATACTTGTAACATACTAATCATGCTAGAAACATGCTAGTAACATGTTAATCATGCTTGTAACATGTCAATTATGCTAGAAAGATGCTAGCAACTTGTTAATCATGCTAGAAACATGCCAGCTACTTGTTAATCATGCTAGAAACATGCCAGCTACTTGTTAATCATGCTAGAAACATGCTAGTAACATGTTAATCATGCTTGTAACATGTCAATTATGCTAGAAAGATGCTAGCAACTTACTAGTAACATGTTAATCATGCTAATCATGCAAAAAACATGTCAGCAACTTGCTAGTAACATGTTAATCATGCTAGAATCATGCTAATCATGCAAGAAACATGCCAGCAACTTGCTAGTAACATGCCAATCATGCTAGGAACATGCTAGCAACTTACTAATCATGCTAGAAACAGGCTAGTTATTTGCTTATCGTGCTTGTAACATGCTAACCACTTACTAGAAACATGTTAATCATGCTAGAAATATTATTTATTATAATAATATTTATTTATTTTATACCATTTTTGCAAATAGGGACATGCAGAAAAGGAATAAATACTATAATTGCTTTGACACAAAAAGCGCTATATAAATAAAGGTAAAGGTATAATGCAAAAAAAAAAAAACATCTAAATATCACCTTTAAAGTTGTCCAAATGAAGTTTTTAGCAATGCATATTACTAATCAAAAGTTAAGTTTTGATATATTTATGGTAGGAAATTTACAAAATATCTTCATGGAACATGATCTTTACTTAATATTCTAATGCTTTTGGCATAAAAGAAACATTTATAATTTTGACCCATGCAATGTATTGTTGGCTATTGCTGCAAATATACTCATGTTACTTACAAATGGTTTTGTGGTCCAGGGTCACAGATATGATCACTTCAGTTTGTATGCATCAATATAATAATTCAGCACAAAAGTGACGGCACACGCTTGAGGTGAACTGTCTCTTTAAGAGGGTGAATGTGAGGTGAAAGCCTCATATTGTTGTCAGCGGATGAATTATATAATGAGCTTCTGGCAGTTTGCGCTGTTGTTGTTGTTTAGCAGGACGAGACGCTCAAAGGCCGGAGTTTGTGACGAGGATTCTGTTGACATTTGCTCGTCTTTTTTATAGAGTCAAGAAGCAGCAGCCCTTCAGACATTCACTCACACACACACTTTAGATAGCTTTAGACTCTTTCTCAGCAGCTGAACAGGTGTGTATAACAGTGAACAGACAGTTTCCCAGCAGCCTTTGCTCCAGATGCATTTCTCCTGTTCATTTCTTTCGCAGAAATACTTCAGGATATTTAGCTCTGATGTGAACTAAACACACAGCTACAGATGAATCACAATGATGCAATAATATCCTTGATGAGCCACTCAAAATAAGTAATAGAGCTATTGAGCTGAAGTCAACAGTTGAGGTCAAACGTTTACATATACCTTGCAGAATCTGCAAAATGAGAATTATTGAATCAAAATAAGAGGGATCAAAAAAATGCATGTTATTTTTTATTTAGTACTAACCTGAATAAGATTTTTCACATAAAAGATGTATACATATAGTCCACAAGAGATAATATTATAGTTATATATAGTTATATTTATAAAAATTACCCTGTTCAAAAGTTTACATCCCCTTGATACTTAATACTGTGTTGTTACCTGATTGATCCACAGCTTTTTTTTATTATAAAGCTGTTTTTTTGTTTAGTGATAGTTGTTCATGAGTCCTTTGTTTGTCTTTTCTTCAGAAAAATTAATTCTTTGGTTTTCCAGCATTTTTATGCATTTGAACCCTTTTCAGCAATTACTGTATGATTTTGAGATCCATCTTTTCACACTGTTCCAACTTTATTCTCATACTATTTCCACTTTATTCTCGTAATATTCCAAATTTATTCTTGAAAAATTCAGACTTTATTATTGTAATATTCTGACTTTATTCTCATAATATTCCGACTTTATTCTCGTAATATTCCAACTTTATTCTCGTAATATTCAGAATTTATTCTCATAATATTCCGAATTTATTCTCGTAATATTCCGACTTTATGCTCGTAATATTCCAACTTTATTCTTGAAATATTCCGACTTTATTCTCGTAATATTCCAGATTTATTCTCGTAATATTCCGACTTTATGCTCGTAATATTCCGACTTTATGCTCGTAATATTCCAACTTTATTCTCAAAATATTCCGACTTTATTCTCGTAATATTCCGACTTTATTCTCGTAATATTCCAGATTTATTCTCGTAATATTCCGACTTTATGCTCGTAATATTCCAACTTTATTCTCAAAATATTCCGACTTTATTCTCGTAATATTCCGACTTTATTCTCGTAATGTTCCAGACTTATTCTTGTAATATTCCAGATTTATTCTCGTAATATTCCAGATTTATTCTCGTAGTATTCCGACTTTATGCTCGTAACATTCCGACTTTATGCTCGTAATATTCCAGATTTATTCTCGTAATATTCCAGATTTATTCTCGTAATATTCCGACTTTATGCTCGTAATATTCCGACTTTATGCTCGTAATATTCCGACTTTATTCTCGTAATATTCCAACTTTATTCTCAAAATATTCCGACTTTATTCGCGTAATATTCCGACTTTATTCTCGTAATATTCCAGACTTATTCTCGTAATATTCCAGATTTATTCTCGTAATATTCCAGATTTATTCTCATAGTATTCCGACTTTATGCTCAGAATAGTACGAGCATAAAGTCGGAATACTACGATTTTATACTCGTAATATTCCAGATTTATTCTCGTAATATTCCAGATTTATTCTCGTAATATTCTGACTTTATTCTCGTAATATTCCAGATTTATTCTCATACTTTTTTTATTTTATTCTCATAATATTCTGACTTTATTCTTCTAATATTCCGACTTTATTCTCATACTGGAGCATCAGTGAGTGTTTGAACCTTCTGTAATAGTTGCATATGAGTCCCTCAGTTGTCCTCAGTGTGAAAAAATGGATCTCAAAATCATTGTTAGAAAGGGTTCAAATACACAAAAATGCTGAAAAACCAAAGAAATTGTTGGATCTGAAGGATTTTTCTGAAGAACAGCAGGCAGTTTAACTGTTCAGGACAAAGAAGGGACTCATGAACAACTATCACTAAACAAAAAAACAGCTTTGAATAATTCAGTTAACAACACAGTTATTATTTTCTCTTGTGGACTATATGTAAACATCTTTTATGTGAAAAATCTTATTCAGGTCAGTACTAAATAAAAAATATCATGCATTTGTATTATCCCTCCTATTTTGTCAGTCATTTGAGACTCAGTTACATCATTTGCAATGATTCATGGGAATGAACAGCCCCTTTGAGGTCTTCTGATGCAGTTCTCTTTAGGATTGGTTTAGTTGAGTAGTTTAGTTCTCCACCAGGAATTTAGCAACTAAACTAAAATGGTGTCTCAACAGGAGCAAACATCAAAAGTCTCACTTTCTGCTGTGTTCTCTGTACTGCTATTCTGAGAGAAAAGAGGCTCTGTATATGTGTGTGTGTGTGTGTGTGTGTGTGTGTGTGTGTGTGTTTGTACCTGGTCTACAGGAGTGGTAAATCTTGGCCAGCAGCTCCACACTCCGCTGGTCGGTCCAGTCATGCAGAATCCGGGCCAGAATGTAGAGATCGGCCTGCGGGAGCTCGTCCTTAAAGAAGTCTCCTGTCACATACATGTACAGGAACAAACTACTGATGCATCACTGTTCAGACAGAGCCAGAAACAAAACAAAGATGAAATGTCGATCATTTTCATACAAGACATGGAAAACCACCCTATCTATTTTCTAAATGTATCTTACTGACCTTATTGTGAATGATTCATTTTTGTGCGTTGGTTTCATTTTTGAAAAAACTGAAATGTCTGGAATCTGGATCTCCTGGATTGTTATAGCATTACTTCATACTGTTTTTATTATTTATTATTATTAAAGAACTAGTGCACAACATACAAAACAGGTTTAAAAAAATTTAGGGATTAAAAATATGTTTCGTGAAAAATCGAAATATGTTTCGAAAGATGTTTTGAGAAAAAAAGTTGAAATATTGTGAGAATAGAGTCAAAATACATTATTCTCAAAATATTTTGACTTTATTCTTCTACTATTTTGACTTTGTTCTCAAAATATTTCAGCTTTTTTTCTCTCAAAGTATTTCAACTTTATTCTTGTAATATTTCTACTTCATTCTCAAAATATTTAGACTTTATTCTCGTAATATTCCAACTTTATTCTCGTAATATTCCAACTTTATTCTCGTAATATTCCGGCTTTATTCTCGTAATATTCTGACTTTATTCTCATAATATTTCTACTTCATTCTCAAAATATTTTGACTTTATTCTCAAAATATTTGACTTTATTCTCAAATTATTTGACTTTATTCTCGTAATATTCCGTCTTTATTCTTGTAATATTCTGACTTTATTCTCGTAATATTCCGGCTTTATTCTCAAAATATTCCAACATTTTTGTAGTAATATTCCGGCTTTATTCTCATAATATTTCAACTTTATTCTCGTAATATTCTGACTTTATTCTCATAATATTTCTACTTCATTCTCAAAATATTTTGACTTTATTCTCAAATTATTTGACTTTATTCTCGTAATATTCTGACATTATTCTCATAATATTCCAACTTTATTCTCATAATATTCCAACATTATTGTAGTAATATTCCGACTTTATTCTCATAATATTCCAACTTTATATTTGTAATATTCCGACTTTATTCTCATAATATTCCAACATTATTGTAGTAATATTCCGACTTTATTCTCGTAATATTCCGACATTATTCTCATAATATTCCAACTTTATATTTGTAATATTCCGACTTTATTCTCATAATATTCCAACATTATTGTAGTAATATTTCGACTTTATTCTCGTACTATTTCAACTTTATTCTCGTAATATTCTGACTTTATTCTTGTAATATTCCGACTTTATTCTCGTAATATTCCAACATTATTGTAGTAATATTTCGACTTTATTCTCGTACTATTTCAACTTTATTCTCGTAATATTCTGACTTTATTCTTGTAATATTCCGACTTTATTCTCGTAATATTCCAACATTATTGTAGTAATATTTCGACTTTATTCTCGTACTATTTCAACTTTATTCTCGTAATATTCTGACTTTATTCTCATAATATTTCTACTTCATTCTCAAAATACTTTGACTTTATTCTCAAAATATTTTGCCTTTATTCTCAAATTATTTGACTTTATTCTCGTAATATTCTGACTTTATTCTCGCAATATTCCGTCTTTATTCTCGTAATATTCTGTCTTTATTCTCGTAATATTCCAACATTATTGTAGTACTATTTCAACTTTATTCTCGTAATATTCCGACTTTATTCTCATAATATTTCGACTTTATTCTTGTAATACTCTGACTTTATTCTTATAATATTTTGACTTTATTCTCATAATTTAGATTTTTATTGAATTCTCATGCAGTATTATAATTTTATTTTGTCACTATTAATTTATCATTAGTATCACTATTAGCATTTGAGTTGGAAATTGTCTACCCAAACTGGCAACCCTAATTGCAAGCTTCATAAAGTGGCAAACGCCGCACTGGCATGACATTAACCTCACCAAGCGTGACGAATCAACCCAGAACAGAACGACTCCTCGCCCTCCAACAGTATTGATTCCCCTCAGCGCACACACACACACACACACACACACACACACACACACACACACACATGTACCTTCACAGAAGGCGATGCGCTCGTCTTGCGGCGACACAAAGTGCTGCTGGGATGTTCGCACAACCTTGGGAAGGTCAAAGATGGTGACGGTAGATTCGGGGTAGGCCGACACGCACTGTTTGGCCAGAGCGCCGCTGCAGCCTGATCGGAGGACAGCGAGAACAAACGTTATGTGAGCTTCCTCACCGCGGGCCACACATTAATATTCTTGAGTCATGTCACCCACAACCATCTGGACCCTCGGGCCGCTGCACATGTCCGATCGCTCACAAAGCACAGGGCAAGATGGTGCCGCTGTCCTTAAGGAGAAACTTTATCTTGACATTATAAAGAGAATTTATCATTTATCATAGAGTATATTTATCACTCCTTGGAAACTAGCTCAAATAAAACAAGTATGCTTTTTATATTTTATTTTAGGAATAGTTTACCCAAATGTGTACATTTGTTGCAAATGTGCTCACCCTCAGGCCATCCAAGATTAGGATGAGTTTGCCTCAAAATATTCCAACTTTATTCTCATAATATTCCGACTTTATTCACGTAATACTCCCACTTTATTCACGCAACATTCCGACTTTATTCATGTAATATTCCGATTTTATTGACGTAATATTCCGACTTCATTCACGTAATATTCCAACTTTATTTTCATAATATTCCGACTTTATTCTTATAATATTCCGACTTTATTCACAAAATATTCCAACTTTATTTTCATAATATTCCAAAATAATTCTCATAATATTCCAACTTTATTCTCATAATATTCCGACTTTATTGTTATAATATTCCGACTTTATTCACGTAATATTCCAACTTTATTCTTATAATATTCCGACTTTATTCACGTAATATTCCAACTTTATTTTCATAATATTCCAACTTTATTCTTATAATATTCCGACTTTATTCACACAATATTCCGACTTTATTCTTATAATATTCCGACTTTATTCACACAATATTCCGACTTTATTCTTATAATATTCCAACTTTATTCACGTAATATTCCGACTTTATTCACGTAATATTCCAACTTTATTTTCATAATATTCCAACTTTATTCTCATAATATTCCGACTTTATTCTTATAATATTCCAACTTTATTCACGTAATATTCCGACTTTATTCACGTAATATTCCAACTTTATTTTCATAATATTCCGACTTTATTCTTATAATATTCCGACTTTATTCTTATAATATTCCGACTTTATTCACGTAATATTCCAACTTTATTTTCATAATATTCCAAAATAATTCTTATAATATTCCAAAATAATTCTCATAATATTCCAACTTTATTCTCATAATATTCCGACTTTATTCTTATAATATTCCGTCTTTATTCTCATAATATTCAGACTTTATTTACGTAATACTCCGACTTTATTCACGCAATATTCCGACTTTATTCTCATAATATTCCGACTTTATTCACGTAATATTCCGACTTTATTCTCGTAATATTCCGACTTTATTCTCGTAATATTCTGCAAATTACACACAAAGCACAGGGCAAGATGGTGCCGCTGTCCTTAAGGAGAAACTTTATCTTGACATTATAAAGAGAATTTATAATTTATCATAAAGTATGTTTATCATTCCTTGGATTCTAGCTCAAACAAAACAAGAATGCTTTTTATATTTTATTGCGAAAATTTGTTGCAAAAGTGCTCACCCTCAGGCCATCCAAGATCCAAGTTTGTGTCTTAATCAGTTTTGACTTGCTCGCCAATAGATCCTTTGCAGTGAATGGGTGCCAACAGAATGACAACTTGAGATGACAAAAGCTGAAGGGTCATTTTGTGCTAATATCTTTTCTGAGGAAACATAGACATGTATAGTGATGAAAGCCAAAATATTAAATGTCATGGATGAATATTTATGGAGTAATCCACTATTTTTTTTTAGAGGGGGGTAAAAAAGGCAATTTTCACCTTTTTTCAACAGGGTAAAAATGACTTTAGAAAGATGGCAGCAACATAATGTTATTTTTACACAGAGATTGGTAGCTCTATTAGTGAAATATGTTGACTTCAGCAATCTTTGTTACATTATGTGCCAATGGTAACCATTCAAAAATGGGAAACAGCACTTTTCAAGTTTTTTCTCCAAAGTTTGCATGCCTATAACTCAAGATATATTAAAGATATCTTAATGCCCTTTTAGATGTTGAGTCTTAACAGACTTTCTTTTTGGCATATTTATTTTCAATGCCCTATGAGATTCGGTTCCAGAGATATTGGGATTTCAATATGGCTCTGGGAGTAAATCATTAAAATGTACACCTTTTCAGTGTGTTTCAGTTTAGATATTGGCTCTTAACAAACTTTCCTTTTGGCATCTTTATTTTTAAGGCCCTATGCAATTGTTTTGATAGAATTGTATCTTGTTTCCTTCTAATTGTAACATTTTTGCTTCTTCTTTAAATAAAATAAGTATCAGCTGTATAGTAACCAAATTTGGTTTTCGACCGCTGAAAATGGATAAAACGGAGCCTAAATGAGATCCCCATATCTCTGGAACTGAACAATGTAGGGCCTTATAATGTAGTATTCCAAAAGAAAAGTTTATTAAAAACTAGAATCTAAAATCATATTGCAATATCTTTAATACTTCTTGAGTTATAGGCACGCAAACTTTGGAAAACATTTATGGCACTCAGACTTGTATGTTCAATGCCATTTTCTTGACAGTAGGAAACGAGATACATCTCTAATTTTAACATTATTTGGTCTTCAGACATTCCTCTTTAAAAGAAAAGATGTATCATAATTTTGCAAAAAGTGGTCACATTTGGTTTTTGACCACCGAAAATGTTAATTTTTCACTATTTACTCCTGGAGTCATATTGAAATTCCAATATCTTTGGAAACAAACAGGGCCTTAAAAATAAAGATGCCAAAGGGAAAGTTTATCTAAAAAGGCCATTAAGATATCTTTAACACTTCTTGAGTTACAAGCATGCAAACATTGGAGAGAAAAACTTGAAAATTGATGTTTCCCCATTTTTGAAAGGTCACCATTGGCACATAATACAACAAAGATTGTTAAAGTCAACAGATTTCACTAATAGAGCTACCAATCTCTGTGTCTTTCTGAAGTCATTTTTACACCCCTGTAATTTGACTCTGAATCTCAGGTGAAAACGTCTACAACATGAATCATCTTTATGCAAAGTAACCTTTTGTTTTTCGTCCGTTGAAAATGGTACAATTTTACACAGAGTCTAACTGAGATCCCCATATCTCTGGGACGGAACCATATTGGGCCTTAAAATTAAAGATAATAACTGAAATGTTTATTGAGAACCAAAATCTAAAAGGACATTGAGATCTCTTTAATACTTACTGAGTTACAGTCATGCAAACATTGGAGAAAAACGCATGAAAAGTGCAATTTCCCCATTTTTGAATGGTCACCATTGGCACATAATGCAACAAAGATGGCTAAAGTCAACAGATTTCACTAATAGAGCTACCAATCTCTGTGTAAAAATATATTTATAATGCTGCTATCTTTCTAAAGTCATTTTTATCCCCCTCTAATGTGACTCTGAATTTCAGTTGAACAGTTTGCATTTTGAGCCCCCTCTACAAAAAAAGTTGATTAATCAGTAAATATTAATCCATGACATTTCATATTTCGGCTTTCATCGCTAAACATGTATATCTTTCTTCAGAATAAATATTAGCAAAATCAAAGATTTGAGCCGTTTTTAACATTTGGTTGATTTGACAGGGAATGACCCTGAAACAAATCCATCATTAAGATGTTCACTAAAATACGAGTCAATAATCCATAATAACGCTTCCTCCAGCATAAAAGTGGTCTGAATCAGGAGAGAAATCTGTACCATTTACAAGCCAAAACAGCTCTAAACAAATATGTGGCTGGATTTTGATGTGAGAGACAACAGGAGACAGAGTTTTTCACATGGATTATGGACTTCTGTTTTAATTAAAAATGTCTTGATGGATTTGTTTTAGGTTTTGTCTTCTCAAGATGTTAACTGATGGACTGGAGTGGTGTGGATTACTTTTTGTGTTGTTTTTATCAGCTCTCATTCTGACGGATAAATAAAGTCGAAATGTTTTGAGAATAAAGTCTAAAATTTTGAAAATAAAGTAGAAATTGTGACAAAATCGGAATGTTTTGAGAATAACAGAGCTGAACAAAGCTATGTAATGTTACAAGAACAAAGCCGTAATGTTACGAGAACAAACTTAAAATGTTATGACAACAAAGTCAAAATTCAAAATGTTACAAGAACAAAGTCAAAATGTTACAAGAACAAAGTTAAAATGCTACGAGAGCAAAGTTAAAATGCTACGAGAGCAAAGTTAAAATGCTACGAGAGCAAAGTTAAAATGTTACGAGAACAAAGTCAAAATGTTACGAGAATAAAGTCGAAATGGTACGAGAACAAAGCCGAAATGTTCTAAGAACAAAGTCGAAATCTTACGAAAACAAAGTGGAAGTGTTACGAGAAAGAAGTTTAAATGTTACGAGAACAGTCAAAATGTTTTGAGAATATAGTTGAAATGTTTTCAGAAGAAAGTTAAAATGTTACGAGAACAAAGTTAATATGTTACGAGAACAAAGTCGCAATTCTAAATGTTACAAGAACAAAGTTATATGTTACAAGAACGAAGTTAAAATGTTACGAGAACAAAGTGAAAATGTTACGAGAGCAAAGTTAAAATGTTACGAGAACGAAGTGAAAATGTTACGAGAAGAAAGTAAAAATGTTACAAGAACAAAGTGAAAATGTTACAAGAACGAAGTGAAAATGTTACAAGAACGAAGTGAAAATGTTATGAGAACGAAGTGAAAATGTTACAAGAACAAAGTGAAAATGTTACGAGAACAAAGTGAAAATGTTACGAGAACAAAGTGAAAATGTTACAAGAATAAAGTCGAAATGATACGAGAACAAAGCCGAAATGTTCTAAGAACAAAGTCGAAATGTTACGAAAACAAAGTCGAAGTGTTACGAGAAAAAAGTTTAAATGTTACGAGAACAGTCAAAATGTTTTGAGAATATAGTTGAAATGTTTTCAGAAGAAAGTTAAAATGTTACGAGAACAAAGTTAATATGTTACGAGAACAAAGTCGCAATTCTAAATGTTACAAGAACAAAGTTATATGTTACAAGAACGAAGTTAAAATGTTACGAGAACAAAGTGAAAATGTTACGAGAGCAAAGTTAAAATGTTACAAGAACGAAGTGAAAATGTTACGAGAACGAAGTGAAAATGTTACAAGAACAAAGTAAAAATGTTACAAGAACGAAGTGAAAATGTTACAAGAACGAAGTGAAAATGTTACGAGAACGAAGTGAAAATGTTACGAGAACAAAGTGAAAATGTTACGAGAACAAAGTGAAAATGTTACGAGAAGAAAGTAAAAATGTTACGAGAACAAAGTGAAAATGTTACAAGAACAAAGTTAAAATGTTACAAGAACGAAGTGAAAATGTTACGAGAAGAAAGTGAAAATGTTACGAGAAGAAAGTGAAAATGTTACAAGAACGAAGTGAAAATGTTACGAGAAGAAAGTGAAAATGTTACGAGAACAAAGTGAAAATGTTACGAGAAGAAAGTTAAAATGTTACAAGAACGAAGTGAAAATGTTACGAGAACAAAGTGAAAATGTTACGAGAAGAAAGTAAAAATGTTACGAGAACAAAGTGAAAATGTTACGAGAACAAAGTGAAAATGTTACAAGAACGAAGTGAAAATGTTACGAGAACAAAGTGAAAATGTTACAAGAACGAAGTGAAAATGTTACGAGAACAAAGTGAAAATGTTACGAGAACAAAGTGAAAATGTTACAAGAACGAAGTGAAAATGTTACGAGAACAAAGTGAAAATGTTACGAGAACAAAGTGAAAATGTTACGAGAACAAAGTGAAAATGTTACGAGAACAAAGTGAAAATGTTACGAGAACAAAGTGAAAATGTTACGAGAACAAAGTGAAAATGTTACAAGAACAAAGTGAAAATGTTACGAGAAGAAAGTGAAAATGTTACGAGAAGAAAGTAAAAATGTTACAAGAACAAAGTTAAAATGTTACAAGAACGAAGTGAAAATGTTACGAGAAGAAAGTGAAAATGTTACGAGAAGAAAGTGAAAATGTTACGAGAACAAAGTGAAAATGTTACGAGAAGAAAGTTAAAATGTTACAAGAACGAAGTGAAAATGTTACGAGAACAAAGTGAAAATGTTACGAGAACAAAGTGAAAATGTTACGAGAAGAAAGTTAAAATGTTACAAGAACGAAGTGAAAATGTTACGAGAACAAAGTGAAAATGTTACGAGAACAAAGTGAAAATGTTACAAGAACGAAGTGAAAATGTTACGAGAAGAAAGTGAAAATGTTACGAGAAGAAAGTGAAAATGTTACGAGAACGAAGTGAAAATGTTACGAGAACAAAGTGAAAATGTTACGAGAACAAAGTTAAAATGTTACAAGAACGAAGTGAAAATGTTACGAGAAGAAAGTGAAAATGTTACGAGAAGAAAGTGAAAATGTTACGAGAACAAAGTTAAAATGTTACGAGAAGAAAGTTAAAATGTTACGAGAATAAAGTGAAAATGTTACGAGAATGTTACGAGAAGAAAGTGAAAATGTTACGAGAAGAAAGTGAAAATGTTACGAGAACAAAGTGAAAATGTTACGAGAATAAAGTTAAAATGTTACGAGAATAAAGTGAAAATGTTACGAGAATGTTACGAGAACAAAGTGAAAATGTTACGAGAACAAAGTGAAAATGTTACGAGAACAAAGTGAAAATGTTACGAGAAGAAAGTGAAAATGTTACAAGAAGAAAGTCGAAATTTTAAATGTTACGAGAAGAAAGTGAAAATGTTACAAGAAGAAAGTCGAAATTTTAAATGTTACGTGAATTAAGTTAAAATGTTACGAGAATAAAGTTAAAATGTTACAAGAATAAAGTTAAAATGTTACGAGAATAAAGTCAAAATTCGAAATGTTACAAGAACAAAGATAAAATGTTACAAGAACAAAGTTAAAATGTTACAAGAATGAAGTTGAAACGTTACGAGAATAAAGTTCACATAATCAGTAACATGCAGCTCAAAGCGCTTTATTAAGTGGTGTTCTTGTAGGACTGTCCTGTCAGACAGCAGAGCTGAAGTAATGGTGTGTTTTGATGGAGCAGCTGCGCTCTGAGTCTCGTCTGAGTCTCATTAGCGCTCGACAAACGCTCCACATGTTAACGTCGCCTCGTCATTATTACTCTGAAACACAGCAGACTCCACAGGTGGCGAGCGGACAGCGCACAGATTCCCTCAAGGCTTCCTCCTGTTTGACACGTCAGGCCACACACACCTCCAAATCAATGCTGTCCACACAGATCCAAAACGATTAAACCCACAGAGACTCGCCTGCTGAATAATTGAGGGGAACACTTTCAAGACACTTCATAGAAGCAAAGGAAAGACGGCGTGACGGATGCTTATGTATGCAGTCCATGTCTATGTTCTGTTGATTGTTTCTGTACTTATAGGGGTCAGAAAGATTTTTATTAAAAGCAATTAACACTTTTATTCATTAAGGATGCATTAAATAGATCAAAAGTGCCAGTAAAGAGTTTATAATGTTCTAAAAGGTTTCCATTTCTAATAAAAGCTGCTCTTTTTGATGCTGAAAATTCAGCTGCGCATCGCAAAAATCAATTACATTTAAAGAGATATTCACATAGTCAACAGCTGTTTTGATTTATACAAATATTTACTATTTTTGCTGTATTTTTGTATTAAAATTTTAGGTTTAAATATGCAAATGAGCCATTATTTAATGAAATATGCACTAATTTGCATAAATTTCTAGTACAAAAATTCTAAACGCTGGATGAAGTCAGTTTCAAAATTTTTGTAATTTATTTATGCATTTTTAAAATTTTATTTTGTCACTCCATAATTCAGAAAACACTTAGGAACAGACAGAAAACAATATATTTTTACAATTTTGGGGGGAATAAAATGTTTAAGCAAATTATATATGAACAAATCCCTCTGCAAAGGATATAGACATGGATAAAAATGTAAAGTTTGCTTTGTGTAAGTGCTACTAAAGTGGAGATTTATGGCTCAGTGTAGGAGAAAAACTCATTTTGAGAAACGCCCTTTAAAAATATGTATTGTAATTGAAAACTACTGACACAAATTAATAAAGTGCTATAAAAGAAACACTTAACAGTGTCTTTTGGGTGTTTTCTTTCCATTAAAACTCTTTATGAAAAGCCAAAAAGCCCAAAATCTTACGTGTTTTTGCCTGCGGTGTCTGCCCTTAAAAAATCTTATTCAAGCTCTTGAACAATCGATTATTTTTATGCAAAGTTATGAGAGATGAATAAATAGACTTTACAAAAGGGAGAAAACATTCCTGTGTTTTTTTTGTAGCAATATCCAAAAATACATTGTATTGGTCATAATTATAGATTTTTCCTTCATGCCAAAAATCATTAGGATATTAAAATCATGTTTCATGAAGATATTTTGTGAATTTCCTACAGTAAATATATTAAAATATAATTTTTGATTAGCAATATGCATTGCTAAGAACTTAATTTGAACAACTTTAAAGGCAATTTTCTCTTTTTTTTTTATTTTTTAGATTCTAGATTTTCATATAGTTGTATTTTGGCCATACATCAGCTTGAGATTAAAAAAATACCCTTATGACTGGTATCAGTAAGAAAGATCAGTAATGCTTTTTAAAGGAGACTTTTCTGCTCATCAGAAAAAAGTGAGCATTTAAAAAAAGAAAAAAGAAAAAGATAAACTATTTTATTATTTCATCCACCATTGGGAAATATATTTTAAATACATATTTAACTTTACATTATGAAATTTCCTGGATTGTAAATCACTTTAATATCATGATAGTACTTGGTATTTAAAAAAATATAAATATAAATATTAATTTTATTATTTCATCAAAAAAAATAAAAAATAAATAAAAAATAAAATAAAATAAATCCACTATTGGGAAATATATTTTAAATAAATATTTAATGTTACACTGTGAAATTTCCTGGATTGTAAATCATTTTAATATCATGCTAGTACTTGGTATTTAAAAAAATATAAATATAAATATTAATTTTATTATTTAATCAAAAAAAAAAAATCCACTATTGGAAAATATATTTTAAAAAAATATTTAATTTTACATTGTGAAATTTTTTTCAGGATTCTTTGATGAAATGATAAAATGTTACAAAAAACACTAAACAATAAATGAGTATATTAGATTGATTTCTGAAGGATCATGTGACGCTGAAGACTGGAATAATTACGCTGAAAATTCAGTTTTGCATCACAGGAATAAATTACATTGTATTTTTTTTTCCCTGTATTTTTGATCAAATAAATGAAACTTTGATGAGCATAAGAGACTAATCAGTGCTGGTCCTGTCTCTTTGTGATGTTCACGCAGCATCAGCTCCATCTTGTGGTTCTTTTGTTATTTACACTCAAATCAGTTTGAAAGCTCCTGTCCTCATTTACTAAGATTTGCAAATATAATCTAGAGGTTCAGAGCCTCTCAACATTGATAACAATCAGAAATGTTTCTTGAGCAGCAAATCAGCATATTAAAATGATTTCTGAAGAATCATGTGATGCTGAAGACGAGTAATGATGCTGAAAATTCAGCTTTGATCACAGAAATAAATCATGGTTTAACAGATATTCACATAGAAAACAGCTGCTTTAAATGAAAATAATATTTCACTATTTTTGCTGTATTTTTGATCAATAAAACCAGCCTTAGAGAGCAGAATCCAGTCAAACTCATTCAAACTAACATGTTATAATGCTAACAATATGCTAATAACATACTAATCATGCTAAAACATGCTAGTAACTTGCTAATTATGCCAGCAACATGCTAGTAACTTTGCTAATCATATTAGAACATGACAACATGCTATTAACTTGTTAGTCATGCTAGCAACATGCTAGTCATGTTACACACATGCTAACAACATGCTAGTAACTTGCTAATCATGCTAACAACATGCTAGCAACTTGCTAATCATGTTAACATGTTAGTAACTTGTTAACCATGCTAGGAAAAATGCTAGCAACTTGCTAATCATGCTAGAAACATGCTAGTCATGCTAGAAACATGCTAGTCATGCTTGAAACATGCTAGTCATGCTAGAAACATGCTAATAGCATGGTAGTAACTTGCTAATAATGCTAACAACATGCTAGTAACTTGTCAACCATGCTAGAAACATGCTAGTAATTTGCTAATCATGCTAGAACATGCTAACAACATGATAACCATATGCTATTAACTTGCTAATCATGCTAACAACATGCTAGCAACTTGCTAATCATGTTAACAACATGCTAGTAACTGGTTAACCATGCAAGGGAAATGTTAGCAACTTGTTAATCATGCTAACAACATGCTAGTAACTTATCAACTATGCTAAAAACATGCTAGCAATTTGCTAATCATGCTAGAACATGCTAACAACATGATAATCGTTCTAACAATATGCTATTAACTTGCTAATCATGCTAGCAACATGCTAGTCATACTAGAAACGTGCAAAAAGTATGGTAGTAACTTGCAAATCATGTTAACCATGTAAACAAAATGCTAGTAACTTGTTAACCATGCTAGAAACATGCTAACAACTTGCCAATCATGGTAGAACATGCTAACAACATGGTAGTAGCATGTTAATCATAATGTTAATAATCTAACAACTGGCTAGTAACTTGCTAATTGTGCTAGCAAAATGCTAGTGACATGCTAATTGTGCTAACAACATGCAGGTAACTTGCTAATTAAGCTAGCAACATGCTAGTCATGCTAGAAACATGCTAACAACATGCTAGTAAC
Organism: Cirrhinus molitorella; assembly: GCA_033026305.1. NCBI lineage: Eukaryota > Metazoa > Chordata > Actinopteri > Cypriniformes > Cyprinidae > Cirrhinus > Cirrhinus molitorella. The sequence continues at coordinate 1,487,723 of CM065122.1, read as the reverse complement.
TTGCTAATCATGCTAGAAACATGCTAATCATGCTAGAAACATGCTAGTAACATGCTAACCATGCTTGCATCATGCTAACAACAGGCTAGTAACTTGCTAATCATGCTAGCAACATGCTAATCATGTTAGATTCACTTTTTAAACTTTCTGGTCTGGCTTTCTCAAGCCAATTTAAAGCATGTCTTGACAAACTTTTTTATCTAGTTTAAAATTGACTTTATTCGTTGAGGTTTGCATGTATAATCTAGAGGTCCGGATCTTGCTGGCAGCTCCTGTGAAAAGTGTCTTACCTCCGAGATCACAGACGCATTTAAATGGCGACAGATCGAACGCTGTGACCACATCACGACCGCAGATGTTCCAGATGGAGTTCATCAGGTGCATGAACTTCACCATCTCCTCATCAGACCTCAACACACACATCAGATCATCACACACCTGAAGAACACTTTCCCACTTGATTCAATAAGATCATTTTGACCCTCTCAGTGCTCTTTTGATTAATTGATGGCTCAATCGGAGCCTTTAGACACAAAATATATAAGATTACAATAATTATTAGAATGATTATTCAATGATCATGTGACACTGAAGACTGGAGTAATGATGCTGAAAATTCAGCTTTGAATTTTTTGTATAGTTTTTTTTTTTTTTGTCTTGTTTTCCAGTGCAAAAAAAAAATAAATCTGACTTCATTGACAGATATTTTTCTAATATTTTGAATTTGTGTTTATTTATACATTTTTAGTTACATTTTAATACATTTCGTTTTGTGATTTTGCCATATTTATATTTTTTTTTTATATTCCTATTTAGGTTTATCTCATTTTTTTGCCAGTTTTAGTTAGCATTCAATTAAACTTATTTTATGTAATACTTTTATTTTATTTTAGTAAAAACAAACAAACAAACAAGAAAAATTATAGTTTTAATAGAAGGGTGCAGTGAGATTTTTTTTTAGGTTTTTAGTCTTGTTCTCAAGTGCACATACATAAAGAAAAATAAACTTAATTCAAAGAGAAAATAAGATTATTTTCTGACCTCGTTTACAGATATTTTTCTAATATATTTAATTTGTGTTTATTTATATATTTTTAGTGTTCATTTTAGTTAAATTTTAATGCATACTCATTTAATGCCAGTTTTATTTTGCATTTAATTCCAGTCATTTTACTGCTTCAATTAAACTTATTTAAGATTAATTTCTTCTAATATTAATATGAATTAATTCAAATATCTAAAGAAAAATAAACTAAATTCAAAGGGAAAACAAGGTTATTTTTCTGACCTCATCAACAGATATTTTTTAATTTAAATTTATAATTTAATTTAAAGTTCTCAAGTAAATATATTTTAAACAAGACAAAATTTCTGAGCGTGGAAAATGTTTTTTTTTTTTTTTTTTTTTGCTTTTTTTGCATTGAACATTGACAGTTTTTCACTCTAATTTGAATAAATAATAAAACGTTTTTTAAAGCTACGATTTTTAAAGTTTTTGAAAGATGATTCTTCAGCTCACCAAAGCTGAATTAATTTATTTAAAGATACTGTAAAAATTGAAATATTATTCTAATTTAAAATGTTTGCTGTTATGTGCCCTAGTAAAAAATAATAGATTTAAAATGCATTTATTGAAGTCTATTAACATATTTACTGACATATTGCCCCAGACTTACTGATATAAAAATGACAAAAAATTAATTAAATTTGATTTGGAGTACTACTTGTGCACAATGCACATTTCTTAATATTAAGCCTAAAATAATGTATTGGTGACACAAACACACTCACACTCACCTGTACAGCGCTTCAAACAGATCTTTGGAGTTTACGCCGAAAGCCTTCTCATACTGGTTCTTCCCTTCTCTGAGGAGGAAAAACAAAAGAAAGAAGAAGGTTGTCAAACATCAGTCAAGATCCAGAGCTTTTACAAAGATCCATCCGGCTTTTCAGGCTCATATCATCTGATCCAGTGAGAATATGGAGGAAAAAACAGTTCAGTATTATTCAGTATTATATATAGTTTGGGGAAGTGAGATCTGACATTAAATGATGTAAATATCAGTGGCCACTCTATATCTCCAATATTATGTCTTAGATCTAAAATGTCTTATGATCCAAACATATAATTCAATGCAATCCAATCCAATGCAAAGCCAATTTTGTTCCTCAAAAGATCCTGATGATCAGATTTGAGACTAAAAAAACGATTAATTGAGAATCAAGTAAAGCCAATCTGCTTTAGTCCAGTAAGTGTTCATCTGGAAATATTACTCATGTAATATGAGTTCAATCGATAAAAATCAAGATTTGACAGCAAAAACACACCAACACATGTGATATTGCTCATTTTTTAGTAAGGTAATATTAACTTGCTTCATTCCCTCAAAGTTATTCATATTTTTGTATATTTCATATTTTATCTTTTAATAAAATGGTAACAAAATTCCCTTTAAAGAACATCTGCATTCCTTTTTTTTTCTTTTTTTAACCTTTTAGAGGTAATTCATGGAAAACTTGCCATGATTAAGTGAAAGATTTCTTCTACCAGGAAGAAAAACAAAACTAAAATTAAAGCCATTTTAAGGTGATTTTAGTCAAAATTACTGAAAAATCATAAAAACAACCACTAGTAATATGATTTAATCTGTTATCACTTTTGACCACAAGGTGGCACTGTCTGAAAACATTTTGAGCATTTTCAGGTCAAGGTTTTGATGGTACAAACAAAGTTTTGTAATGGTACACCAATGCATTGATAAAATATAGCATTTTCTATCATAATACTCTATTGTAGTCAATGGCAATTTCATGTTTTGTTCAATTATAGCGCCACCAAGAGGCACAATCCAACCAAATTCTTTATTTGTCATTAGAGTGTGCCCATACATATGTGTGCCAAATTTGGAGAAAATATCTCATTTTGTTTTAGAGTTATAGACATTTTTATATATGAGAAGAGACAAAATGGCCGATGGCTGACTTTGTTTGCATGTTTTTGCCACTTACTATCAACATTTTGGCATTTAGCCGGTACGCTATGTTTCCAAATTTCCTACGGTGGTTTCGTGTCGAACAGAGTAACGGTTTCTAAGATAACGACAAATGTTTTTTAAGCGCTCAAATGCAACGTTGCACAAACCATAAGGCAAAACCTAGCATGTTTGGTATCGCTGGACTCAAAAGTTATAACCATGCGAATATTAGATTTTACCACTAGGTGGCGCTGGCTCGAAACTTCGCAGGCATAAAACTGGGTATCATTCGACTCGGCATGATGCACCGAATCTAAAGAGACCAGTTTTGTGATTTTTGTCCAAACTATTCAGAGGTTTTAAGCTAAAATTGACATTTTTCATATCTCCTGACCACTAGGTGGCACTGTGCCGAAACACTGCACGTGTCCTCGGGTCACACACCAACACACACACACCAAGTTTGGTCTCAATACGGCAAACCTTTGCAGAGATATAGCCTCACATCTATTTTTGCGTGTTTTTCGTAGAATTCGTTAGCGCGTTATTCGAGAACGGTTGGACGAATAAATTTGAATTTCATAACTTTTTGCCAGCATCGTCTGAAGATGATCTGAGCCAATTTTGGTGAAAATCAGACAAACTATCTAGGAGGAGTTTGAAAAAGTAGGTTTTTCAACTGGCCATGGACAAGTGGTGGCGCTAGAGAGTTTGAGTTAGAGACTCCAAATTTGCTATAGTTAATGTTGAGACTGTCCTCTATCAGTGTGCCAAATTTTACAAATTTCCCACAAGTGGTTCTATAGACTCAATGAAGAAGACACGAAAGAAACGGAAAAAGAAGAATATTCTCACTATGACCACTAAGTTCACTTAGCCTAGGTTTTACTTTCAGATTCACATTTAGACGTAGATGTAAAATCACTTTTATAACATTTAAAACATCACACTTTTGTCAAAGTTCAGCATTGTTTTGTACTGTAGTACATTACCAGTCAAAAGTTTTTGAAAATCAAGATAATGTTTTTAAAAGTAGTCTCTTCTGCTCACCAAGCCTGCATTTGTTTGATCCAAAGCACAGCGAAAGCAGTAATATTGTGAAATATTTGTACTATTTAAAGCAACTGCTTTCCATTTAAATATGTTTTAAAGTGTAATTTATTCCTTTTGATTTCAAAGAGATTTTTCAGTTCTCAGTGTCACATGATCCTTCAGAAATCATTCTAATATGCTGATTTGCTGCTCAAGAAACATTTATTGTTATTATTATGTTGAAAACAGCTGAGTATATATATATATATTTTCAGGTTTCTTTGATGAATAGGAAGTTCAGAACAGCATTTATCTGAAATAGAAATCTTTTTGGGCCACTATAAATATTATAAGCATGCGAATATTAGATTTTACCACTAGGTGGCGCTGGCTCGAAACTTCGCAGGCATAAAACTGGGTATCATTCGACTCGGCATGATGCACCGAATCTAAAGAGACCAGTTTTGTGATGTTTGTCCAAACTATTCAGAAGTTTTAAGCTAAAATTGACATTTTTCGTATCTCCTGACCACTAGGTGGCACTGCGCCGAAACACTGCAGGTATCCTCAGGTCATGCTTGTTATAACACACACCAAGTTTGGTCTCAATACGGCAAACCTTTGCAGAGATATAGCCTCATCTATTTTTGCGTGCTTTAGTAGAATTCGTTAGCGCGTTATTCGAGAACGGTTGGACGAATAAATTTGAATTTCATAACTTTTTGCCAGCATCGTCTGAAGATGATCTGAGCCAATTTTGGTGAAAATCAGACAAACTATCTAGGAGGAGTTTGAAAAAGTAGGTTTTTCAACTGGCCATGGACAAGTGGTGGCGCTAGAGAGTTTGAGTTAGAGACTCCAAATTTGCTATAGTTAATGTTGAGACTGTCCTCTATCAGTGTGCCAAATTTTACAAATTTCCCACAAGTGGTTCTATAGACTCAATGAAGAAGACACGAAAGAAACGGAAAAAGAAGAATATTCTCACTATGACCACTAAGTTCACTTAGCCTAGGTTTTACTTTCGGATTCACATTTAGACGTAGATGTAAAATCACTTTTATAACATTTAAAACATCACACTTTTGTCAAAGTTCAGCATTGTTTTGTACTGTAGGTCATTACCAGTCAAAAGTTTTTGAAAAGCAAGATAATGTTTTTAAAAGTAGTCTCTTCTGCTCACCAAGCCTGCATTTGTTTGATCCAAAGCACAGCGAAAGCAGTAATATTGTGAAATATTTGTACTATTTAAAGCAACTGCTTTCCATTTAAATATGTTTTAAAGTGTAATTTATTCCTTTTGATTTCAAAGTGATTTTTCAGTTCTCAGTGTCACATGATCCTTCAGAAATCATTCTAATATGCTGATTTGCTGCTCAAGAAACATTTATTGTTATTATTATGTTGAAAACAGCTGAGTATATATATATATATATTTTCAGGTTTCTTTGATGAATAGGAAGTTCAGAACAGCATTTATCTGAAATAGAAATCTTTTTGGGCCACTATAAGCATTATAAGCATGCGAATATTAGATTTTACCACTAGGTGGCGCTGGCTCGAAACTTCGCAGGCATAAAACTGGGTATCATTCGACTCGGCATGATGCACCGAATCTAAAGAGACCAGTTTTGTGATTTTTGTCCAAACTATTCAGAAGTTTTAAGCTAAAATTGACATTTTTCGTATCTCCTGACCACTAGGTGGCACTGTGCCGAAACACTGCAGGTATCCTCAGGTCATGCTTGTTATAACACACACCAAGTTTGGTCTCAATACGGCAAACCTTTGCAGAGATATAGCCTCATCTATTTTTGCGTGCTTTTCGTAGAATTCGTTAGCGCGTTATTCGAGAACGGTTGGACGAATAAATTTGAATTTCATAACTTTTTGCCAGCATCGTCTGAAGATGATCTGAGCCAATTTTGGTGAAAATCAGACAAACTATCTAGGAGGAGTTTGAAAAAGTAGGTTTTTTCAACTGGCCATGGACAAGTGGTGGCGCTAGAGAGTTTGAGTTAGAGACTCCAAATTTGCTATAGTTAATGTTGAGACTGTCCTCTATCAGTGTGCCAAATTTTACAAATTTCCCACAAGTGGTTCTATAGACTCAATGAAGAAGACACGAAAGAAACGGAAAAAGAAGAATATTCTCACTATGACCACTAAGTTCACTTAGCCTAGGTTTTACTTTCGGATTCACATTTAGACGTAGATGTAAAATCACTTTTATAACATTTAAAACATCACACTTTTGTCAAAGTTCAGCATTGTTTTGTACTGTAGGTCATTACCAGTCAAAAGTTTTTGAAAAGCAAGATAATGTTTTTGAAAGTAGTCTCTTCTGCTCACCAAGCCTGCATTTGTTTGATCCAAAGCACAGCGAAAGCAGTAATATTGTGAAATATTTGTACTATTTAAAGCAACTGCTTTTCATTTGAAGATGTTTTAAAGTGTAATTTATTCCTTTTGATTTCAAAGTGATTTTTCAGTTCTCAGTGTCACATGATCCTTCAGAAATCATTCTAATATGCTGATTTGCTGCTCAAGAAACATTTATTGTTATTATTATGTTGAAAACAGCTGAGTATATATATATATATATATATATATTTTTTTTTTTTTTTTTTTTTCAAGTTTCTTTGATGAATAGGAAGTTCAGAACAGCATTTATCTGAAATAGAAATCTTTTTGGGCCACTATGACTAGAGTGTGAAGATGAGCAGATGTCTGGGTTTCTCACCGGACGGCGTCGTTCAGGTAATGCCAGCACAGGTAGATGGTTCTGGAGCTGTACTCGATCGAGTTGTACAAAGACGTCGGGCTGGACTTGGTCAGAAACACACTGGACATTTCTGTGTTACTGTAGAGAACTACATGAGATGAGGAAAGAAGGCATTTACTAACAATTCACTTATATGCAGATATTAAACATTCAATCATGACAGTACTTCACTGTAAATGTGACTGATTAAAATGAATTCAGAATCATTTTGACAATTAAATATGAGGTTTAGAAAGACGTTTCACTCAGAAAATCAGTCATAAGGGGCAAATTTTTTAAACTGAGATTTATATATCATATGAAACCTAATATTAATAGCTTAATATTTTTGGATTTTCATATTATTTTGGAACCTGTGATTCCTTTTTCAGGATTCTTTGATGAATAACAAGTTAAAAAGAACAGCATTAATTCAAAATGTTAATATTTTCTAACAATGTAAATCTCTATTATCATTTTTATGAATTTAACACATCCTTGGTGAATAAAAGTATTAATTTCTTTAAAAAAAAGGAAAGAATAAAAATCTACTGACCCCAAACTTCTGAAAAGTAGTGTGTATTGTTAGAAAACCTTTCTATTTTAAATAAACGCTGTTTTTTTCAAACTTTTATTGATCAAAGAATCTTGAAAAAATATTAGAATTCAATAGAAGAATCTAAAAAAAATATTAAGCATAAATAAATGTAATAAACATAATAAATCAGTATATTAGAATGATTTCTGAAGGATCATGTGACACTGAAGGCTGGAGTAATGATGCTGAAAATTCAACTTTGCATCACAGGAATAAATTACATTTTAAAGTATATTAAAATAGAAAACCACTATTTTGAATTGCATTCACATTTCACAATATTACAGCTTTTTTTCTGTATTTTTAAATCAAATAAACACAGCCTTGATGAGCATAAGAAACATCTTTTAAAAACTATTAAAAATCGTACTGATTCCAAACTTCTGAGCGGCAGTGTATTTATAAATCAGCTTGTTTTAGTTGCTGACATTTTTCATTTTAATCTATAATGTACTAAAACAAATAAAACTAAATTTAATTTAAATAAATAAACATGAAAATAAACATAAAAAATGACAAAAACATAAAAAAATTACTTAAACATAGAAGAAAAAAAAATGAAAAGGAATTCAAAATATTAATAAAAAAATAAAACAGCCAACATTTCTCTTTTTTTTTATTTAACTAACTTCTAATTTAACTTCATTTAACACTATATGTATATATATATATATATACATACATATACACACACTCCCAGTCAAAAGTTTGGACACAAGTCTGATTTAATGTTTTTGAAAGAAGTTTCTTATGCTTATCAAGGATGTTTTCACTTAATCAAAAATACAGAAAAAAAATTAACATTGTGAAATATTATTCCGATGTAAATCAATGCTTTTCTATCTTAATATACATTCAAATTTAATTTATATCTGTAATTAAAGTACTCCAGTCTTCAGTGTCACATAATCCTTCAAAAATCATTCTAATTTACTGATTTATTATCAGTTGCGCTGCTTAATATTTTGTTGGAACCTGTGATACTTTTTTCAGGATGTTTCGATCAATAAAAGGTTAAAAAAGAACAGCATTTATTTAAAACCGAAAGGTTTTCTAACAATATACACTACTGTTCAAAAGTTTGTGGTCAGTAAATTTTTATTCTTTCTTTTTTGAAAGAAATTACTACTTTTATTCAGCAAGGATGTGTTAAATTAATAAAAAGTGATTTACACTGTTAGAAAATATTTATATTTTGAATAAATGCTGTTCTTTTAAACTTGTTGTTCATCAAAGATTCCTGAAAAAACAATCACAGGTAGGAAAAATATTCCAACATTGATAATTCTAATAATAAATCATCATATTAGAGTGATTTCTGAAGGATCATGTGAAGACTGGAGTAACAGCTGATGAAAATTCAGCTTTGCATCACAGGAATAAATTATATTGTAAAGTATATTAAAATAAAAAAAACATTATTTTATATTGTAATAACATTTTGCATTTTTCCTCTATTTTTGATCAAATAAACGCAGCCTTGATGAGCAGAAAAGACTTCTTTAAAAGACATTAAATGAGAGGATGTGTCTAAACTTTTGACTGGTAGTGTACATAAATATGTAGATTAAAAAAATACCAAAAAAATGAAAACAATAAAACTATAAATAAAACTGCAAATATTTTTAAAAAAGTTCTAAATATTAACAAAAAAAATTATACTTTCATAATTATTCTAAAATAACACCAACAATAGATTGAAACTCTTGAACATTAGTCTGTATTTTTTATACTTGACCAGTGAAATATTCATAATTCAGTGTTTATGTGCAATTTTTGTCACAAAATCACTATTTCTGATGTACTGCAGTTATGATTATGTAAAACATTTTACGTTTTTCCTAAACAGCTGATGTGTGATTATGAAGTCACCTGTTCCGCTTGGATCTGTGTTTGCGTTCAGCAGCTCCAGACTCACACAGGCGTTCAGCAGACGTTCAGTTCCATCCTCACTGCAGCCCAAAGCAGGAGCCAACTCAGACACAGACAGCGGATGTGGAGACTCATGCAGCTGCTCGAACACACCCAACTCACACGCACAGAACAGAGTCTCAACACACACACACACACACACACACACAAACACACACTTACTGTGACTTGACTCACAAACATCAGTGCAGGACTGTAGAATTACTCACTAATATCCATCTTAAACAGAGTAGCAAACGCATTACAAGTAATGCAAGTTAGGTAATAATATTACTTTTTTTCAAGTAAGTAGTAAAGTAACGCATTACTTTTTAATTTCCAAGAAAATATCTGAGTTACTTTTTGTGTTCTTTATGTATTTAATCCCGTTTTTATAGATTTTAATGTCTTTGTCTAAAAAATTCTTAAATCAAGAAGGATTTTCTAGACAAATAAATTATTATTATTTTTTTTTTTCAGAAAAAAAGAAGCCAAAATTAAGTGAGTTTTTGCTTAGAGCAAAAAAAAATCTGCCAATGGGGTAAGAAAATAAATCTTATTTCAAACAGAAAACAAGATTATTTTGCTTACCCCATTGGGAGATTATTTTAATTGTTCTAAGCAAAAACACTTAATTTTGACTTGATTTCAGAAAAAACAAGACAATAATTTTACTTGTCTAGATAATCCTTCTTGATTTAAGATTTTTTTTTGATATTTTGGCTGGAAACAAGTTGTTTGCTAGAAACAAGTACTCACTAATATCCATCTTAAACAGAGTAGCAAACGCATTACAAGTAACGCAAGTTAGGTAATAATATTACTTTTTTTCAAGTAAGTAGTAAAGTAACGCATTACTTTTTAATTTCCAAGAAAATATCTGAGTTACTTTTTGTTGTGTTCTTTATGTATTTAATCCCGTTTTAATAACCAATGTCTTTGTCTAAAAAATTCTTAAATCAAAGGATTTTCTAGACAAGTAAAAAAAAATTATTTTTTTTTTTCAGAAAAAAAGAAGTCAAAATTAAGCGAGTTTTTGCTTAGAGCAAAAAATAAATAAATCTGCCAATGGGGTAAGAAAATAAATCTTATTTCAAACAGAAAACAAGATTATTTTGCTTACCCCATTGGGAGATTATTTTAATTGTTCTAAGCAAAAACACTTAATTTTGACTTGATTTCAGAAAAAACAAGACAATAATTTTACTTGTCTAGATAATCCTTCTTGATTTAAGATTTTTTTTTATATTTTGGCTGGAAACAAGTTGTTTGCTAGAAACAAGTACTCACTAATATCCATCTTAAACAGAGTATCAAACGCATTGCAAGTAACGCAAGTTAGGTAATAATATTACTTTTTTCAAGTAAGTAGTAAAGTAACGCATTACTTTTTAATTTCCAAGAAAATATCTGAGTTACTTTTTGTGTTCTTTATGTATTTAATCCCGTTTTAATAACCAATGACTTTGTCTAAAAAATTCTTAAATCAAAGGATTTTCTAGACAAGTAAAAAAAAAAAATTTTTTTTTTTCAGAAAAAAAGAAGTCAAAATTAAGTGAGTTTTTGCTTAGAGCAAAAAAATAATAATAATCTGTCAATGGGATAAGAAAATAAATCTTATTTCAAACAGAAAACAAGATTATTTTGCTTACCCCATTGGGAGATTATTTTGATTGTTCTAAGCAAAAACACTTAATTTTGACTTGATTTCAGAAAAAACAAGACAATAATTTTACTTGTCTAGATAATCCTTCTTGATTTAAGATTTTTTTTGATATTTTGGCTGGAAACAAGTTGTTTGCTAGAAACAAGTACTCACTAATATCCATCTTAAACAGAGTAGCAAACGCATTACAAGTAATGCAAGTTAGGTAATAATATTACTTTTTTTTCAAGTAAGTAGTAAAGTAACGCATTACTTTTTAATTTCCAAGAAAATATCTGAGTTACTTTTTGTGTTCTTTATGTATTTAATCCCGTTTTTATGTATTTTAATGTCTTTGTCTAAAAAATTCTTAAATCAAAGGATTTTCTAGACAAATAAATTATTATTATTTTTCAGAAAAAAAGAAGTCAAAATTAAGCGAGTTTTTGCTTAGAGCAAAAAAATAATAATAATCTGCCAATAGGATAAGAAAATAAATCTTATTTCAAACAGAAAACAAGATTATTTTGCTTACCCCATTGGGAGATTATTTTGATTGTTCTAAGCAAAAACACTTAATTTTGACTTGATTTCAGAAAAAGACAAGACAATAATTTTACTTGTCTAGATAATCCTTCTTAATTTAAGATTTTTTTTTTTTGATATTTTGGCTGGAAACAAGACAAAAAATTAAGTGAGAAAAGCATTTTTTGCAGTTTACTAATAAACAAAACTCACTTTAGATGAACTAACATTTGTGCTTTTTTTTCTCATTGCTGAAGAGTGTTGAACTTTCTTTTCCTACAGTTCTACTGTACAGACATCAATTTAATTTTCCTTCAGCCTTAGGCTTATTCACTTCATTTCATTTTGATGTGAAACAGCTTTTACATTTGCTAAGAATCTAACTTTTTTTAAATTAAAAACAAACAAGCAAACCCTGCCCAGATTTAAAAAGTAACGTAAAAGTAACTCAGAAGTAATTTAACGCATTGCTTTCCATAAAAAGCGACTAAGTAACGCAATTAATTACTTTTTTAGGGAGTACCGCAACATTGTAACGCATTACTTTCCATAAAAAGCGACTAAGTAACTTAATTTGTTACTTTTTTAGGGAGTACCGCAACATTGTAACGCATTACTTTCCATAAAAAGCGACTAAGTAACTTAATTTGTTACTTTTTTAGGGAGTAACGCGACATTGTAACGCATTACTTTCCATAAAAAGCGACTAAGTAACGTAATGAATTACTTTTTTAGGGAGTAACGCAACATTGTAATGCATTACTTTCCATAAAAAGCGAGTAAGTAACTTAATTTGTTACTTTTTTGAGAGTAACGCGACATTGTAACGCATTACTTTCCATAAAATGCGACTAAGTAACTTAATTTGTTACTTTTTTAGGGAGTAACGCGACATCGTAACGCATTACTTTCCATAAAATGCGACTAAGTAACTTAATTTGTTACTTTTTTGAGAGTAACGCGACATTGTAACGCATTACTTTCCATAAAAAGCGACTAAGTAACGTAATGAATTACTTTTTTAGGGAGTAACGCAACATTGTAATGCATTACTTTCCATAAAAAGCGAGTAAGTAACTTAATTTGTTACTTTTTTGAGAGTAACGCGACATTGTAACGCATTACTTTCCATAAAATGCGACTAAGTAACTTAATTTGTTACTTTTTTAGGGAGTAACGTGACATTGTAACGCATTACTTTCCATAAAAAGCGACTAAGTAACTTAATTTGTTACTTTTTTGAGAGTAACGCGACATTGTAACGCATTACTTTCCATAAAAAGCGACTAAGTAACGTAATTAATTACTTTTTTAGGGAGTAACGCAACATTGTAATGCATTACTTTCCATAAAAAGCGAGTAAGTAACTTAATTTGTTACTTTTTTGAGAGTAACGCAACATTGTAACGCATTACTTTCCATAAAATGCGACTAAGTAACTTAATTTGTTACTTTTTTGAGAGTAACGCGACATTGTAACGCATTACTTTCCATAAAAAGCGATTAAGTAACGTAATTAATTACTTTTTTAGGGAGTAACGCAACATTGTAATGCATTACTTTCCATAAAAAGCGACTAAGTAACTTAATTTGTTACTTTTTTGAGAGTAACGCGACATTGTAACGCATTACTTTCCATAAAAAGCGAGTAAGTAACTTAATTTGTTACTTTTTTGAGAGTAACGCGACATTGTAACGCATTACTTTCCATAAAAAGCGACTAAGTAACTTAATTTGTTACTTTTTTGAGAGTAACGCGACATTGTAACGCATTACTTTCCATAAAAAGCGACTAAGTAACTTAATTTGTTACTTTTTTGAGAGTAACGCGACATTGTAACGCATTACTTTCCATAAAAAGCGACTAAGTAACTTAATTTGTTACTTTTTTAGGGAGTAACGCGACATTGTGACGCATTACTTTCCATAAAAAGCGACTACGTAACTTAATTTGTTACTTTTTTGAGAGTAACGCAACATTGTGACGCATTACTTTCCATAAAAAGCGACTAAGTAACTTAATTTGTTACTTTTTTGAGAGTAACGCAACATTGTAACGCATTACTTTCCATAAAAAGCAACTAAGTAACGTAATTAATTACTTTTTTAGGGAGTAACGCAACATTGTAATGCATTACTTTCCATAAAAAGCAACTAAGTAACGTAATTAATTACTTTTTAGGGCGTAACACAGTATTGTAACACATTACTTTTAAAAGTAACTTTCCCCAACATTGTAAATAGTATTTCATAATTGCATAATCTCTTGATTATTTGAGATAAATTCAAAGAACACCCAAAGAACACCATCACATCACATATAGTGCTTTTTTTTTAAACATCCTATTTTTAATAAGCTGAACTAGAGAAGACAAAAAGTGATTAAAAATAGTGGTATTTAATGGTGACAGCAGCTAACATCACGCATTTTAATTATATTATAGATTTATATAAAGTATAATCTAAAATCTTTAAAATCTAATAAATATTTTGGAATAATTAAGGTTTTTAATGTTTTTAATGAAAGAAGTTTTTTTTGCTTATTAAGACTGGATTTATTTGATCAAAAATCTGTACAAAAAAATGCAAAATATTACAATTTTAAACAGCGGTTTTCTATGTAAATACCTGTTAAAATGTAATTTATTTCTGTGATCAAATCTAAATTGTAAGCAACATTACTCCAGTCTTTTTTGACACATTATCCTTCAGAAATCTTTTTAATTCTAATTATTAATATTGAAAACAGTTCATATTTTGTGGAAACCATCATATAATTTATTTTTCAGGTTTCACAGATGAATAAAAAGTTCAAAAGAACAGCATTTATTTAAAATAGAAATATTTTGAAACATTATAATGTCTGTAGTGTCACTTTATGGTCTAAATTCAGTTTTGCTTTACAGGAAAAAAATACATTTTACAATGCATTCAAATAGAAAACTCTTATTTTGAATTGTAATAATATTTCACTATTTTACAGTATTTTTTACAGCGTTGCTGAGCAGAAGGGGCTTGTATAAATGCATGAATGTCAATATTGATACCTTTGACACGAGGAATCCCTCCATATACTGCAGGATCTTTCTGGGGTACAGCTCTTCTCCTGCCATGATCATCAGCGTTTGTCTGTGTGTGTGAAACACTGAGAAACACAGGCTCTTACACACACACATAATCAGATTACACAGATTATCCGCGTCCAGACCGAACGCACTCAGACCTGCTTTTAATTCAGAGGCTTTAAACTCTCAAACCAAGAAGCTGCTTGTTCAGGAGTGAGTGAATGAAACTGATGATTCAGCAGATGGAGATCCAGCAAAACAACAGGATCATCCTGATCTGAAGATCAACCTACATGAAAAAAACACCATTCTGCTCATTGTTCATCTCTCTATTCAATTATCTGGACATATTATTCAGATCTTCAGAATACTTGAATCTGTGTTGAAATATTTTTGCATAGATAATAATAATAATTGCATTTATTTATTTATTTACAGAGGCCTACACCTAAATTCTAATTGGATGAGCTGTTTGAACACAAGTAAACTGTGCATGCATTTACAATCTTGACATACATGCTGTATTTTTTTGAGAACCGTAAAATTACTTTCTAAATTACGGTTCTACGGTTTAGAAGTTTTGATCTAAATTAAGCGATTCACATCAGCGCTCTGAAACCACACTAAAGACGTGAACTGAATCAAATTATTTGAACTCCCGCACTGAAACAAATGATTCCCGAACCTGCCCTGAAGACCCAAACTGAATCAAATTATTCAAATTCCCGAACTGAAACAAATGATTCCTGAACCTGCCCTGAAGATCCAAACTCAATCAAATGATTCAACACATGATTCCCAAACCCGCACTGAAGACCCAAACTGAATCAAATGATTCAAACTCCTGAACTCAAACAAATGATTTGTGAACCCTGAATCAAATGATTCGCAAACCTTCTCCGAAGCCCTGAACTGAAACAAATCGTTCACGAAACGAACCGGATTTCCGATTTAAGGTCCCGATCTGAATCAAATGATTTGATCTGGTTTTTGCAAGTGAATCGCTTGAACTGAATGAGTTTAAATTTGAATTTTGTGTGAAAAGATACGCACTTATTAAAAAACTTAAACACTTATTTGACAGATATTGTCTTTCATTAGACTAATTCAAGCACTTTTTAAGTACCTCTTCAGGAATATTGCTATTTTCAAGGGTTTTTCAGGCCTTAAATTGCAAAAAGTCAAATTCAAGCACTGAATGAAATGACTGCAGATTCCTGCTGGGATCCAAAGCACTTCTTTATTTGAGATCAATAACATGAGTTCATATACAACTGACAAAACTTCATAATGATGTCAAACATGTGCTTTAATCTTAATCAAGTACTGCGCTTGTGACCTGAATCAAATGATTCGAACTCCCGAACTGAATTGATTCCCGAACCCACACTGAAGACATGAACTGAATCAAATGATTCAAACTGCCGAACTGAAACAATTGATTCCCAAACCCGCACTTAAGGATCAAACTGAATCAAATGATTCAACAAATGATTCCCGAACCCGCCCTGAGGACCCAAACTGAATCAAATGATTCAACAAATGATTCCCGAACCCGCACTGAGGACCCAAACTGAATCAAATGATTCAACAAATGATTCATTTGATTCAAATGAACAAATGATCAACAAATGATTCCCGAACCCGCACTGAGGACCTAAACTGAATCAAATGATTCAACAAATGATTACCGAAACTGAATCAAATGAGTCACCAAATGATTAATTCGATTCAAATGAACAAATGATCAAAAAATGATTCCCGAACCCGCCCTGAGGACCCAAACTGAATCAAATGATTTAACAAATGATTCCCGAACCCGCCCTGAGGACCCAAACTGAATCAAATGATTTAACAAATGATTCCCGAACCCGCACTGAGGACCCAAACTGAATCAAATGATTCAACAAATGATTCATTTGATTCAAATGAACAAATGATCAACAAATGATTCCCGAACCCGCACTGAGGACCTAAACTGAATCAAATGATTCAACAAATGATTACCGAAACTGAATCAAATGAGTCACCAAATGATTAATTTGATTCAAATGAACAAATGATCAAAAAATGATTCCCGAACCCGCCCTGAGGACCCAAACTGAATCAAATGATTCAACAAATGATTCCCGAACCCGCCCTGAGGACCCAAACTGAATCAAATGATTCAACAAATGATTCCCGAACCCGCCCTGAGGACCCAAACTGAATCAAATGATTCAACACATGATTTCCGAACCCACACTGAAGACCCAAACTGAATCAAATGATTCAAACTCCTGAACTCAAACAAATGATTTGTGAACCCTGAATCAAATGATTCGCAAACCTTCTCCGAAGCCCTGAACTGAAACAAATGGTTCACGAAACGCACCGGATTTCCGATTTAAGGTCCCGATCTGAATCAAATGATTTGATCTGGTTTTTGCAAGTGAATCGCTTGAACTGAATGAGTTTAAATTTGAATTTTGTGTGAAAAGATACGCACGTATTAAAAAAATGAAACACTTATTTGACAGATATTGTCTTTCATTAGACTAATTCAAGCACTTTTTAAGCACCTCTTCAGGAATATTGCTATTTTCAAGGGTTTTTCAGGCCTTAAATTGCAAAAAGTCAAATTCAAGCACTGAATGAAATGACTGCAGATTCCTGCTGGGATCCAAAGCACTTCTTTATTTGAGATCAATAACATGAGTTCATATACAAATGACAAAACTTCATAATGATGTCAAACATGTGCTTTAATCTTAATCAAGTACTGCGCTTGTGACCTGAATCAAATGATTCGAACTCCCGAACTGAATTGATTCCCGAACCCACACTGAAGACATGAACTGAATCAAATGATTCAAACTGCCGAACTGAAACAATTGATTCCCAAACCCGCACTTAAGGATCAAACTGAATCAAATGATTCAACAAATGATTCCCGAACCCGCCCTGAGGACCCAAACTGAATCAAATGATTCAACAAATGATTCCCGAACCCGCACTGAGGACCCAAACTGAATCAAATGATTCAACAAATGATTCATTTGATTCAAATGAACAAATGATCAACAAATGATTCCCGAACCCGCACTGAGGACCTAAACTGAATCAAATGATTCAACAAATGATTACCGAAACTGAATCAAATGAGTCACTAAATGATTAATTCGATTCAAATGAACAAATGATCAAAAAATGATTCCCGAACCCGCCCTGAGGACCCAAACTGAATCAAATGATTCAACAAATGATTCCCGAACCCGCCCTGAGGACCCAAACTGAATCAAATGATTTAACAAATGATTCCCGAACCCGCCCTGAGGACCCAAACTGAATCAAATGATTTAACAAATGATTCCCGAACCCGCACTGAGGACCCAAACTGAATCAAATGATTCAACAAATGATTCATTTGATTCAAATGAACAAATGATCAACAAATGATTCCCGAACCCGCACTGAGGACCTAAACTGAATCAAATGATTCAACAAATGATTACCGAAACTGAATCAAATGAGTCACCAAATGATTAATTTGATTCAAATGAACAAATGATCAAAAAATGATTCCCGAACCCGCCCTGAGGACCCAAACTGAATCAAATGATTCAACAAATGATTCCCGAACCCGCACTGAGGACCCAAACTGAATCAAATGATTCAACAAATGATTCCCAAACCCGCACTGAGGACCCAAACTGAATCAAATGATTCAACAAATGATTCCCAAACCCGCACTGAGGACCCAAACTGAATCAAATGATTCAACACATGATTCCCGAACCCACACTGAAGACCCAAACTGAATCAAATGATTCGAACTCCTGAACTCAAACAAATGATTCCCGAACCCGCACTGAAGACCCAAACTGAATCAAATGATTCGAACTCCTGAACTCAAACAAATGATTCCCAAACCCGCACTGAAGACCCAAACTGAATCAAATGATTCAAACTCCTGAACTCAAACAAATGATTTGTGAACCCTGAATCAAATGATTCGCAAATCTTCTCCGAAGCCCTGAACTGAAACAAATCGTTCACGAAACGAACCGGATTTCCGATTTAAGGTCCCGATCTGAATCAAATGATTTGATCTGGTTTTTGCAAGTGAATCGCTTGAACTGAATGAGTTTAAATTTGAATTTTGTGTGAAAAGATACGCACGTATTAAAAAAATTAAACACTTATTTGACAGATATTGTCTTTCATTAGACTAATTCAAGCACTTTTTAAGCACCTCTTCAGGAATATTGCTATTTTCAAGGGTTTTCCAGGCCTTAAATTGCAAAAAGTCAAATTCAAGCACTGAATGAAATGACTGCAGATTCCTGCTGGGATCCAAAGCACTTCTTTATTTGAGATCAATAACATGAGTTCATATACAACTGACAAAACTTCATAATGATGTCAAACATGTGCTTTAATCTTAATCAAGTACTGCGCTTGTGACCTGAATCAAATGATTCGAACTCCCGAACTGAATTGATTCCCGAACCCGCACTGAAGACATGAACTGAATCAAATGATTCAAACTGCCGAACTGAAACAATTGATTCCCAAACCCGCACTTAAGAATCAAACTGAATCAAATGATTCATCAAATGATTCCCGAACCCGCCCTGAGGACCCAAACTGAATCAAATGATTTAACAAATGATTACCGAACCCGCACTGAGGACCCAAACTGAATCAAATGATTCAACAAATGATTCCCGAACCCGCCCTGAGGACCCAAACTGAATCAAATGATTTAACAAATGATTACCGAACCCGCACTGAGGACCCAAACTGAATCAAATGATTCATCAAATGATTCCCGAACCCGCCCTGAGGACCCAAACTGAATCAAATGATTTAACAAATGATTACCGAACCCGCACTGAGGACCCAAACTGAATCAAATGATTCGAACTCCTGAACTCAAACAAATGATTCCCAAACCCGCACTGAAGACCCAAACTGAATCAAATGATTCAAACTCCTGAACTCAAACAAATGATTTGTGAACCCTGAATCAAATGATTCGCAAATCTTCTCCGAAGCCCTGAACTGAAACAAATCGTTCACGAAACGAACCGGATTTCCGATTTAAGGTCCCGATCTGAATCAAATGATTTGATCTGGTTTTTGCAAGTGAATCGCTTGAACTGAATGAGTTTAAATTTGAATTTTGTGTGAAAAGATACGCACGTATTAAAAAAATTAAACACTTATTTGACAGATATTGTCTTTCATTAGACTAATTCAAGCACTTTTTAAGTACCTCTTCAGGAATATTGCTATTTTCAAGGGTTTTCCAGGCCTTAAATTGCAAAAAGTCAAATTCAAGCACTGAATGAAATGACTGCAGATTCCTGCTGGGATCCAAAGCACTTCTTTATTTGAGATCAATAACATGAGTTCATATACAAATGACAAAACTTCATAATGATGTCAAACATGTGCTTTAATCTTAATCAAGTACTGCGCTTGTGACCTGAATCAAATGATTCGAACTCCCGAACTGAATTGATTCCCAAACCCGCACTGAAGACATGAACTGAATCAAATGATTCAAACTCCTGAACTGAAACAATTGATTACCGAACCCGCACTAAAGACCTGAACTGAATCAAATGATTCGAACTCCCATACTGAAACAATTGATTCCTGAGCCCGCACTGAAGACCTGAACTGAATCAAATGATTCAACAAATGATTCCCGAACCCACACTGAGGACCCAAACTGAATCAAATGATTCGAACTCCTGAACTCAAACAAATGATTCCCGAACCCGCACTGAAGACCTAAACTGAATCAAATGATTCAAACTCCTGAACTCAAACAAATGATTTGTGAACCCTGAATCAAATGATTCGCAAACCCTCCCCGAAGCCCTGAACTGAAACAAATGGTTCGCGAAACGCACCGGATTTCCGATTTAAGGTCCCGATCTGAATCAAATGATTTGATCTGGTTTTTGCAAGTGAATCGCTTGAACTGAATGAGTTTAAATTTGAATTTTGTGTGAAAAGATACGCACTTATTAAAAAAATTAAACACTTATTTGACAGATATTGTCTTTCATTAGACTAATTCAAGCACTTTTTAAGTACCTCTTCAGGAATATTGCTATTTTCAAGGGTTTTCCAGGCCTTAAATTGCAAAAAGTCAAATTCAAGCACTGAATGAAATGACTGCAGATTCCTGCTGGGATCCAAAGCACTTCTTTATTTGAGATCAATAACATGAGTTCATATACAACTGACAAAACTTCATAATGATGTCAAACATGTGCTTTAATCTTAATCAAGTACTGCGCTTGTGTGGAGGAAAACAGAGCCGGATTCAACATATAAGCCTTATTATTCCTACACAAAGCAACTGAGAGGCTTGAAATGAACAGATAATACTAAACTCTCATAACACTTCCTACCACTTAAAATTCAAGTCATGAACTGAGGATTGTAGTCTATGGAATATAATAACGCTGAACGTAAGACTACAGTACAAAGCGTCAAACACAGTTCGATCCGTCGGACGAACGAGAAAACAGATCTCGTCCACCGCTTCAATCCTCATCAGAAAATACAGTCGGGATACTGCAGCGTTAAACCATCATAACAACATCCAGGTCATAATTCACCAATCAGAAACCAGAGGAAACTGTGTTCTGCGTAAAGAAAGTATAATTACAGGGCTATCATTGAAGACTATTATTTAGGGATTGTTTTGCCATTATTTTCTTGAAAAAGACAGATGTTTTCATACATTTATTGTCATAATGTGAAAAAATCTAATTCTCAGTTGTTGTTTTTTTTAAGTGTAAGGTATTTATACATCATGCTATTTATTTTTTTGTACTACTTTGAATCTTACAGTCAAATTTAGTGTAAAAAGAAAAAAAAATACTGTGGAAAAGTAAAATAAAAAAGAAAGCAAAAGCAGAGAATTTGGGCGAACTGAAGTAACTATAAATAAATAAACTGAAATAAAAATAGAACAAAGATTAAAAAAATTAAAAGAAAAAATAATTATAAAAATAGATTTTTTTTTATACTTAATTAAATCCTTTTCATCCTAAAACAGGCATCATGTTCTTTATGAAAAGTAATAATAATTTGCTGGTGGGGAAAAAAGGAATATGTTTACAAAACAAATAAAATAAAATAAAATAATATAAAATAAAAACTTAAAAAAAAAAAAAAAAAAAGAATAATCCTTATATCCTAATAATCCTTATCATGTTCTTTATGGGGAACAAAAAACAATTTGCTGAAGTAAATTAATGAAATTAAAATTTGTAAAAAATGAAAGATGAAAAAAATTAATTAATTAACTTTTCTTCATCCTTAAACAGACATTATGTTGTTCATGGAAAACAGTGTGCTGGAAAAAATATAAATAAAAAAACTCACTTATAAAAATGAAAATGAAAAAATAAAAACATTTAAATAAATAATTAAAAATAAAACTAATTTTAAAACTGAAAAAAATAATTCTTATATAGGCAACATAATGTGCTGGCAAAAATAAAATAAAAAATTAAAATAATACTATATATATATATATATATATATATATATATATATATATATATATATATATATATATATATATATATATATATATATATATTCCCCATATATATATATAATAACTAATTAAATCTTCTTCGTCCTAAAACAGACATCATGTTCTTTATGGAAAACATAGTGTGCTGGGGAAAAAAACAAAAACATAACAAAAATCAAAATTATAAAAATAAAAATGAAAAAATAAAATCATTTTAATAAATAATTAAAAATAAAACTTGTTTTAAAAACGAAAAAAAAAAAAGAATATTTTTTATATAGGCAACAATGTGCTGGCAAAAAAAAAAAAAAAAAAAAAAAAAATTGAAAACTGAAATATCATGTTCTTTATGAAAAACATAGTTTGCTAGGGGGTAAAAAAACAAAAAAAACAAAAATAAAATAAAAAATATATATATAAAAATGAAAAAAAAATAAATAAATAAAATCATTAAAAAAAAAAAGTATAAAAAATGAAACACGTTTTAAAAATGAAAAAAGAAGAATCATTTTTATATAGGCAAAAAATGTGCTGGCAAAAAAATAAATAAAAAAGACATAAAACGTAAAAAAAAATCCGTCCTAAACCTGGGGGAAAAAATGAATAAATAAAATAAAATAAAATAAAATAAAATAAAGTTGTAAACAGGCTTCAGGTTCTTTATGAAAATTATTACTTGCTGGAGAAAAAAAATATTTCACTGCTCCTAAAACAGGCCTCACTTCCTTACTCCAAAATATAATTTCTCACATTTTCTGCTCTATTTCTGAGGTGAAAGTGACCTGGACGTGTTTCCATGTGGTTCAGCTCAGACTCAGTATCGTCTGGATCGGTGACGCGAGTGTCTGCGACGTCCTCGACTGGACGATCGGCTGCGGCTGCGGCTGCTGCTGCTGCTTTGGCCGTGGCTGTGCTTCCTGCTGCATCTGCCGTGAGAGCTCCGCGTCCGGCTCCTGCTCCGCCTGCGGCTGCGACTGCGCCTCCACCTGCCCCGACTGCGGCTGCCGCTGCGTCTGCGTCTGCGATCCCGTCTGCCGTCCGCCTCGCCGCTGCTGTGCGTCTCCTTCCGCTCCTCCTGTTTTTTAGGTTTGCCGGTTTCTTTGTCCTGGTTTTCCTGTGGCGTCTGCAGCGTCACGCCGTTGAGCTGCGTCTGCGCGGCGCAGATCTGCAGGTCCAGGTGGACGGCGGTGCCGCTCTCGTCCGTGTTGGTGCTCTTCTTGAGCAGGTTTCCCAGCAGTCTGTCGCGCAGCTCGCGCTCTTTCCTCTGCAGCTCCAGCGTTCGCGCTTTCTCTGCCTCCACGCGCCGCAGCTCGTCCTCCTGCTGCCGTCTGCGCTCCTCCAGCTGCTGCAGACGCGCCTGCTCCACCTGCTGCTGCTCCTGCTGCTGCTGCTTCAGCCTCTGAGACACAAGCAACAACTGTCACACATCTGCTCACAAATCACTGCTTCTGTACTACGGATTCAGGAATTATGATCGTGGATTTTATTTCGTTTCAATGGTTAAACAAAATTACAGTAAAAAAAAAAAATAAAAATTGAAATGTATGAAAAGTTTGATAAGAACTACATTTTTAGAATTTAGGAAACATTTGTACATTTGTCTTTTTCACAGTTTTAATAACATTTTTGTATGCTTTGAAATTAAAAACATTTATTTATCCTCTTTTTTTTTTTATTAAAGACACTTTAAATGTACAAATATTTACTTATTTATTATGAGTTTATTAAAGATTTAAGAAAGGCAAAAATCAAAAAACAATTATTGAAATAAAAACTTTTGATTTACAATAAGTTTTGTTATTTTCTTCTTCTTCTTCTTTTTCTTCTTCTTATTATTATAATTATTACTTTACAATATATCAATAATATATTGCACGTTTAAGAAAATCCTTATAAAATCTGTATTATTTTTTCAAAATTACATTTTTCCCAATTTTCTGATGGATTCCCTTTCCCCCTCCAATTTATTTTATTTTTATATTATTTTATTTTTTTAATGATTTAAGATTTAATTTTAGTGATTTTTTTTACCATTTTATTTAGTAATTTTTTTTTGTGATCAAAAAGCATGTATAATTATTAAAATAATGAAACTTTTGATTTATAATAAGTTTTCTTATTTTATCTTCTTTATTTTGTATTATTATTATTATTATTATTATTTAACAATATATCAACAACATATTCAAAGTTAAAGAAAATCTTTATGAAATCTGTATTATAATTTTAAAATACATTTTTTTTCCATTTTCTGCTGGTTTTCCTTTTTATTTTCTTTATTTTTAATTGTATTATTATTATTATTTTTTATTTATTTATTTATTTATTTTACAATATATCAATAATATATTGTAAGTTGAAGAAAATCTTTATAAAATCTTTATTTTTAATTTAATTGTTTTTTTTTCCCCCAATTTTCTGCTGGATTCCCTTTTCACCCCATAACATTTTTGCTACATTATACATTTGTTTGTTTTTCTTTCTTTTATTGAAATAATCACAATATTTTTTATTTTATTATTTATTTATTTATTTTACAATATATCAATAATATATTGCAAGTTTAAGAAATCCTTTATGATTTTGTTTTTTTTTAATTAATTTTTTCTCCCCATTTTCTGCTGGATTCCTTTCTCCCCCGTTTTAAAGGTAAAATTAAATTTTAAAAACTAAAAGGCATGTCTAATCAATTAAACTCAAAACTTTTATAACCTGATAAGTTATTAATTTTAATAATGTATTAATTCCTATTAAATATATATATATATATTTTTAAATCAGATATTCTGTCTTTACTATTTAAAGTTATGACTAATTACAAAAGTTTTATCAAAAACAGTGGAAATCAAATGAATGCATACATGTTCCTTTTATTTATAACCATGTTTAAATTTTACTTTAATTTGATTTAATTTGATTTAAAACATGGAAGACTCCTTGTAATTATTTCTATAAATTTCAATGACTGTATTTATTATAGCAACATGTTTCTGTCATAATTTCTTCAAGTTAAACCAAACTTTTATTTTGGCAGGTTCTAATAAAGAGCTTTTAAATTCTGTCATAAATTCATTTTTATGACTTGATTCCACATTTTCGACATCTCAATAATCACAGGACCCTAAACCAATGAGCGTCTGGCGTTATATTTGTGAGTGAAGGCGTGTCGGATGAACCTTGGCTCTGCTGAGCAGCTCAGCGATGAGGCGGATGGACTCCAGGTTCCTCTGCGCCAGCAGCAGTTTGCGCTCCTCCATAGCGATCTTCAGCTGGAGCTTCTTCTGCTCCTCCTCCTGCTGCTTCTTCAGCTTCTTCTGGGTCTTCTTCTCCTCCTTCTCCTTCAGCTTCTGCTCCCGCTTGCGCAGTTTCTCCTCTCTCCTCCTCTCCTTCTCCTCCTCCTCCTGCTCGCGCTGCTTCCTGAAACACCACAAACATTGCTTCAGATGTGAGGAACACTGCTGAAAACACAGCTTTGATCACACAAATTTACTAGATTAATAAAAAGTTCAGAGAAAGCCTGAACAGAAAGTTTATAAAAGTTTGAGTTCAAAAAGTTAACAGGTTTCAGTCTGAAATGGTTTGAAGTTTGAAGTAGTTTTACAAGCTTAACATTTGATTTTTATATAACATGTTAACAGCATTTTGTTAGCATGATTAGCAAGTTACTAGCATGTTGCTAGCATGTTGTTAACATTATTAACAAGTTACTAGTATGTTGTTAGCATGATTCTAGCATGATTAGCAAGTTGTTAGCATGACTATCTAATTACTAGCATGTTGCTAGCACAATTAGCAAGTTAATAACATGTGCTAGCATGGTTAGCAAGTTACAAACATGTTGCTAGCCTGTTTCTAGCATTATTAACATGTTACTAGCATGTTGCTAACATGATTTTAGCATGATTAGGATGTTGCTAGCATGTTTCTAGTATGTTTAGCAAGTTATTATCATGTTGCTAGCATTTTTCAAGCATGATTAGCAAGTTATTAGCATGTTGTTAACAATTTTCTAACGTGATTAGCATGTTACTAGCATGTTTAAAGCACAATTAGCAAGTTACTAGCATGATTCTAGCATGACTAACATGTTAACAGCATTTTGGTAGCATGATTAGCATGTTGCTAGCATGTTGCTAGCATGTTGTTAACATTATTAACAAGTTACTAGTATGTTGTTAGCATGAATCTAGCATGATTAGCAAGTTGTTAGCATGACTATCTAATTACTAGCATGTTGCTAGCACAATTAGCAAGTTAATAACATGTGCTAGCATGGTTAGCAAGTTACAAACATGTTGCTAGCCTGTTTCTAGCATTATTAACATGTTGCTAACATGATTTTAGCATGATTAGGACGTTGCTAGCATGTTTCTAGTATGTTTAGCAAGTTATTATCATGTTGCTAGCATTTTTCAAGCATGATTAGCAAGTTATTAACATGTTGTTAACAATTTTCTAACGTGATTAGCATGTTACTAGCATGTTTAAAGCACAATTAGCAAGTTACTAGCATGATTCTAGCATGACTAACATGTTAACAGCATTTTGGTAGCATGATTAGCATGTTGCTAACATGTTGTTAGCATTATTTACAAGTTACTAGTATGTTGTTAGCATGTTGCTAGCACGAGTAGCAAGTTAATAACATGTGCTAGCATGGTTAGCAAGTTACAAACATGTTGCTAGCCTGTTTCTAGTATTATTAACATGTTACTAGCATGTTGCTAACATGATTTTAGCATGATTAGGACGTTGCTAGCATGTTTCTAGTATGTTTAGCAAGTTATTATCATGTTGCTAGCATTTTTCAAGCATGATTAGCAAGTTATTAGCATGTTGTTAACAATTTTCTAACGTGATTAGCATGTTACTAGCATGTTTAAAGCACAATTAGCAAGTTACTAGCATGATTCTAGCATGACTAACATGTTAACAGCATTTTGGTAGCATGATTAGCATGTTGCTAACATGTTTCGTGTGTTTAGCAAGTTATTATCATGTCACTAGCATTTTTCAAACATGATTAGCAAGTTACTAACATGATAAACATGTTAATATGTTGCTAACATTATTACTGTTATTAGCATGTTGCTAACATGTTTTAGCTTGAGTAGCATGTTTCAAGCACAATTAGCAAGTTACTAGCATGATTCTAGCATGACTAACATGCTAACAGCATGTTTCTAACATGATTAGCAAGTTACCACCATGTTGCTAACATTATTCTAGCATGATTACAAAGTTGTTAGCATGTTACAATCATGTTGCTAGCAAAATTAGCAAGCTAATATGTCGCCAACATTTTTCTAGCATGATTAACAAGGTACTAGCATAATTAGCAAGTTATTAGCATGTCGTTAACAATTTAAGCATGATTAGCAAGTTACTAACATGTTTCAAGTATGATTAGCAAGTTACTAGCATGATTAACATGTTACTAGCATGATTCTAACATGATTAACATCAATAGAATGTTGTTAGCATGATTACCAAGTAATTAATATGTTGTTAACATGTTTCTAGCATGGTTAACATGTTATCATTATTCTTGCATGATTAACATGTTAGTAGCATGTTGCTAGCATGATTAACATGTTACTAGCATGTTTCTAGCATGATTATTATGTTACTAGCATGTTTCTAGCATTATTACCAAGTTACTAGCATGTTTGCTAGCATAAGTTGCTATCATCTTTATAACATGATTAACAAGTAGCTAGCATGTTTCTAACATGATTAACATGTTGCTAGCATGATTCTAGCATATTACTATCATGACTAGCAAGTTACTAGTATGTTGCTAACATGATTCTAGCATGATTAGCCAATTACTAGCATGGTTAGCATGTTGCTAACCTGTTTCTAACATTATTGACATGTTACTAGCATATTTCTAACATGATTAGCAAGTCACTCCCATGTTGCTAACATGGTTCTAGCATGATTAGGAAGTTGCTAGCATGATTAGCATGTTGTTAGCATGTCGGTAGCATTTTTCCAACATGATTAACAAGATACTAGCATGTTTTAAACATGATTAACATGTTAATAGCATGTTGCTAGCATGATTAGCAAGTAATTAACATGTCACTAACATGTTGCTTACCTGTTTCTAGCATTATTGACACGTTACTAGCATGTTTCTAACATGATTAGCAAGTCACTCCCATGTTGCTAACATGGTTCTAGCATGATTAGGAAGTTGCTAGCATGACTAGCATGTTGTTAGCATGTCGCTAGCATTTTTCCAACATGATTAACAAGATACTAGCATGTTTTAAACACGATTAACATGTTAATAGCATGTTGCTAGCATGATTAGCAAGTAATTAACATGTCACTAATATGTTGCTAACCTGTTTCTAGCCTTATTGACATGTTACTAGCATGTTTCTAACATGATTAGCAAGTCACTCCCATGTTGCTAACATGGTTCTAGCATGATAAGGAAGTTGCTAGCATGATTAGCATGTTGTTAGCATGTCGCTAGCATTTTTCCAACATGATTAACAAGATACTAGCATGTTTTAAACACGATTAACATGTTAATAGCATGTTGCTAGCATGATTAGCAAGTAATTAACATGTCACTAACATGTTGCTTACCTGTTTCTAGCATTATTGACACGTTACTAGCATGTTTCTAACATGATTAGCAAGTCACTCCCATGTTGCTAACACGGTTCTAGCATGATTAGGAAGTTGCTAGCATGATTAGCATGTTGTTAGCATGTCGCTAACATTTTTCCAACATGATTAACAAGATACTAGCATGTTTTAAACACGATTAACATGTTAATAGCATGTTGCTAGCATGATTAGCAAGTAATTAACATGTCACTAACATCTTGCTTACCTGTTTCTAGCATTATTGACACGTTACTAACATGTTTCTAACATGATTAGCAAGTCACTCCCATGTTGCTAACATGGTGCTAGCATGATTAGCATGTTGTTAGCATGTCGCTAGCATTTTTCCAACATGATTAACATGTTAATAGCATGTTTCTAGCATGATTACCATGTCACTTGCATGTTTCTAGTATGATTAGCAAGTGACTAGCATGATTCTATTTAAGAGTTTTTTAAATGAAGCTAATGTTTAGTTGAGTGCTGCACCTCTCCTCTTCTTTGCGGCGCTCCTCCTCCTCTTTCTCTTTGCGTTTGTGTTCCTCTCGTTGTTTCTCCAGCTCCTGCAGCTTCAGTCGCTCCTGCTGGCGTTTCTTCAGTGAGGAATCGCTCAGGTGTTTACTCGTGTCAAACGTCACCTGACAAACACATATTCAGCGAATCTTATTAAAACATCTTAGAATGTATTTTACAATAAAAAAACACTATTTAAAATCCTATTAAATGTTTTATTATTTCCCAAATGCTATATTTTTTCCATTTTAATTTTTCTGCTGGATTCCCCCGTGGATTTAATTTTTAAAGAAATTGTTAAAGATTTAGGCTTAAATTAAATTATTAAATTAAATTAAATTTTAATAACTAAAATTAATTTGTGATCAAAAAGCATTTATAATTATTGAAATAATGTTTTTTGTTTATTTTATTATTTTATTTTTTACAGTTAATCAAAAATATACGGCAAGCATGAAAAAAATTCAATCCTTATGAAATCTGTATGATTTTTTTCCCCAAATTACCATTTTCTGCTGGATTCCTTAATTTATTATACATTATATACTGTTTCTTAATGTTTTTCTTTCTTTTTTTTTTCTTGATTTATGTTTAAATTACATTTTATGAACTTTTCACCATTTTAATAATATATAACAGTTTCTTTTAAAAAATCCAGAAAAAAAAAAATAAAACATTTCATAGGATCCTACTAGTTTAAATATATATATATATATATATATATATATATTAGTTTTTATATATATATATATATATATATATATATATATATTTATATACATATATATATTTTTTTGTTTTTAAACTAGTAGGATCCTATGAAATGTTTTTAAAGAAACTGTTATATATTATTAAAATGTATATAATGTATATAATATAATAAAACATTATTATTAATAATAATTAAATAAAAAAAATTAAAGTAAAAATAAAAAATAAAACAAAACAGTTAAATCATTAGTAAATCAATACAACAAAATCCAGGAAATAATTGTGAATTTTGTAAAAAAAAAAATATATATATATATATTGTAAAATACAATGGCTTAAGAACTGATGAAATCTGTATCATTTTTCCCGTTATTGAAAAAAAATAAAATAATAATAATAAATAAATAAATAAATAAATAAATAAATAAATGATACTACATAATAATAATAATAATAATTATTATTAAAAAATACATTTTAAAATGCGTTTTTTTAAAACAAAATCCAGAAAAAATAAAACATTTCATAGGATCCTACTAGTATAAAAAAATAAAATAAAGAAATACATTATTAATAATAATAATAACAACAACAACAACAACAATAATAATTATAATTAAATGAACAGTAATCAAAAAAATTATTATAAATAATCAAAGTTAAAATTGTAAAAAAAAAAAAAAAAAAAAAAAAAAAAACTGGGGGATAAAAATAATAAAACGTTAAATTATTAGTAAAATCAATAAAACAGAATGCAGGGAAAAAAATAAATCCAGGAATTAAATGTGAATTTGTAAAAAAAAAAAATAAATAAATAAATAATAAAAAAATAAAAAAAATAAAATAAAATACAATGGCTGAAGAACTAATGAAATGTGCATTATTCTTTCCCAAATTACCTTTTTTAATTTTCAGCTGGATTCCTTAATTTTTTATACAATTTATTTCTTAAAAAATATAATTTTATATAATTTTATAGGATCCTATTATTGGAAAAAAAAGGTACATTGATTAAAAAAGTAAAGTTTCATTAATTAATGTGATGCCTTTTGATTATTTAAATGTAAATAATAATGATAAATAAACAAATAATAAATAATAAAAAAAAATTGATTAAAAAAATAGATTATTATAATTAAAAATTAAATTTTAAAATGCATTTGTGGAGGGAGGAAATAAAACAGGTTATTAAAACAAAATCCAGAAAAAAAAAACATTTCATAGGATCCTACTAGTGTAAAAAATAAAATAAAGAAATACATTAATAATAATAATAATAATAATAATAACAAAAATAAATGGTAATAAAAAAATATTATTATTAACAATCAAAGGTAAAAATTTTAATAAAAAAAAAAAATCGGGAGGTAAAAAAAATCTAAAGTTAAATTATTAGTAAAATCAATAAAACAGAATGCAGGAAAAAAAATAAATCCAGGAATTAAATGTGAATTTGTAAAAAAATAAATAAAAATAAAAATACAATGGCTGAAGAACTAATGAAATGTGCATTATTCTTTCCCAAATTACCTTTTTTTAATTTTCAGCTGGATTCCTTAATTTTTTATACAATTTATTTCTTAAAAAATATAATTTTATACAATTTTATAGGATCCTATTATTGAAAAAAATGATACATTGATTAAAAAAAGTAAAGTTTCATTAATTAATGTGATGCCTTTTGATTATTTAAATGTAAATAATAATGATAAATAAATAAATAATAAATCATTTTTAAAAAATGATAAAAAAAATATATTATTATAATTAAAAATTACATTTTAGGGGGGAAATAAAACAGGTTATTAAAACTAAATCCAGAAAAAAAAACATTTCATAGGATCCTACTAGTGTAAAAAATAAAATACATAAATAATAATAATAATAATAATAACAATAATAGTTAAATGAATAATAATAAAAAAATATTCTTATTAACAATCAAAGTTAAAAATTGTAATTAAAAAAAAAATCAGGGGGTAAAAAAATCTAAAGTTAAATCATTAGTAAAATCAATAAAACAAAATGAAGGGGGGGGGGATCCAGGAATTAAATGTGAATTTGTTTAAAAAAAAAAAAAAAGTTAAATACAATGGCTCTAGAACTGACCTTAATGCTGCAGGCCACCGCCTTCCCATCATCCCCCTTATACATGAGCTTCATGCCCCTGAGCGAATCCATGGCCCTGACGAAGCCGGTGTGATCCTGATACTGAACGTACCCCTCGAAGTTCAGGTGTCCCCCGAAAGAGAAGGTGTTGAAGTTCTTCCCGGTCATCTCCTCCCGATACGGGTCCAACATGGGGATGTCAACGTTGCGGATCTTCCCGAAGCGCTGGAAAACCGTCCGGAGAGCCGTCTCCGAGGGTCTGTCCGGAGCGCCGTCCTTCGGCGAGAACCATTTACACGGAAGCCCCTCCAGGTGAACCGTGTCGGGCCGCTCTCCGGGAACCGTCTCGTTCATGTCCTCGGCGTCGCGGAAGAAGGAGTCCCAGTCGTGGCGGGTGGGGAAGTCGGCTTTGTTCTCGACGCCGCGGATCTTCAGGATGTCGCTGAAGCCGCTGAGCTTGATGCTTTTGCCGTCCAGCTTGGCCAAAACGCGTTTGACCGCGCTCTTGTTCTCCACCTCGCCCTCGAAGCGGATGAAGTCCATGGTGCTCTTGGAGATGCGCAGAGACGAGAACTGCTCCGGATGGACCATGGACTTCAGGCGCTCCATCACTTCCCAGTTGGAGATGGACTTTCCGGGCGTCTTGAGATGCGGGAGAGCCACGCTCAACGTGATTTTAGCGATGGGTTTGAGGTAGAGGTTGAACTCGGGACACAGATCCACCGCCTCGGCCGTGTCGCTCACGATCGACGTCATTCTGGGGACAAAAACACACACCGTGGACATCGGATCAACTGTGAAGCTGCTTGAAAAAAAAAGACTACTCCATATTCAGACTTTTTTCTCGTAATTCCAACTTTTTTCACGCAAATATATTTTTTTCCACAATTCAGATTTTTTTCGTAATTGTGAGTTGATATTTCAAAATTCCGACTTTTATCTCATAATTCCGTCTTTTTTCTCGTAATTGTGAGTTGATATTTCAAAATTTCGACTTTTCTCTCATAATTACGTCTTTTTTCTCGCAATTCGGACTTTTCTAGTAATTGTGAGTTTACCTCTCACTATTGGCTTTTTTCTTCTTGCGAGTTTATATTTCTTAATTCTGACTTTTCACGCAATTCTGACTTTTCTCATAGTTGCGAGTTTATATTTAAAAATTCCGACTTTTATCTCATAATTCTGACTTTTTTTCACAATTCTGACTTTTCTAGTAATTGTGAGTTTACATCTCACTATTGACTTTTTTCTCGTAATTACAACTTTATTTTGCAATTAGTTTTTTTTTTTCACAATTCAGACTTTTTCCGTAACTGTGCATTTATTTTTTAAAATTCCAACTTTTTTCTCGCAATTCTGACTTTTCTCGTAGTTGCGATTTTATATTTAAACATTCCGGCTTTTTTCTCACAATTCTGACTTTTCTCGTAGTTGTAAGTTTATATTTCAAAATTCAAACTTTTTCCTAGCAATTCTGACTTTTCTCGTAACTGTGACTTTATTGCAATTCCGACTTTTTTTGTAGTTGCAAGTTTATATTTCATAATTCTGACTTTTTCCTCGCAATTCTGACTTTTTCGTAACTGCGAGTTTATATTTCATAATTCCGACTTTTTTCTTGCAATTCTGAATTTTCTCGTAGTTGTAAGTTTATATTTCAAAATTCAGACTTTTTCCTAGCAATTCTGACTTTTCTCATAACTGTGACTTTATCGCAATTCCGACTTTTTTTGTAGTTGCAAGTTTATATTTCAAGATTCAGACTTTTTCTTAGCAATTCTGAATTTTCTCGTAACTGTGACTTTATCGCAATTCCGACTTTTGTTGTAGTTGCAAGTTTATATGTCTTAATTCTGACTTTTTTCTCACAATACTGACTTTTCTCATAACTGCAAGTTTATATTTCATAATTCCGACTTTTTTCTCACAATTCTGACTTTTCTCGTAGTTGCAAGTTTATATTTCATAACTCCGAAATTTTTCTCGCAATTCTGACTTTTCTCGTAATTGTAAGTTTATATTTCAAAATTCCGACTTTTTCCTAGCAATTCTGACTTTTCTCATAACTGTGACTTTATCGCAATTCCGACTTTTTTTGTAGTTGCAAGTTTATATTTCATAATTCCGACTTCTTTCTCACAATTCTGACTTTTCTCGTAGTTGCAAGTTTAGATTTCATAATTCTGACTTTTTTTTTGTAGTTGCGAGTTTAAATTTCTTAATTCTGACTTTTTTCTCGTAATAGTGAGTGCACATCTACCAATTGACTTTTTTCTTGTAATTCCGAATTTATTCTCACAATTTTTTTTTTTTTTACAATTCTGACTGCAAGTTTTTATTTCAAAATTTTTTTCTTGCAATTCAGATGACGCACAAAAAAACTAAATCAACTTACATGACTAAAATTTTTAAAATGTATTTTAATTGGGATAAAATGAATGTTAACTGAAATAAAAAACTTAAAAAAATATTTTTTTTTTCTGTACATATTTCAGTTATTTGGCAAATAAATCAATAAATAACGCAACAATGCATCATTTCTAATTTCCGTTTAGTTTAAGATGAGCTACTAAAATTACTAACACTAAAAAACTGAATTCAAACCCTAATAAAAAATAGTAAGAGACAACCCGCTGAAATAAATCAAGCACTTATTTCCCTCAAAATGCACAAAACATTGGCAAACACAATGATTATTACTATTATTTGAAACAAGAAAGCAAAAAAAAAAAAAGATAAGACCAAAAAGATAAATAATAAAATCCAAAATAAAATAAAATGAAAAAATTTAAATAAAGCAAAACAAAATGAGAACAAATAAAATAGAATAAAACAAAGCAAAACCAAACGAAATTAAGCAAAGCAAAGAAAAGAAAAACAGCAACAAAAAACAATATAAGATAAGACAAAAAAAGATAAATAAAATCCTAAATAGAAGAATAATATAAAATAAAATAAAACAAAAGAAAATAAAAGAAAAGAAAAACAAAATAAGACAAAAAAGATAAATAAAATCCAAAATAAAATAAATAATATAAAATAAAATAAAACAAAGAAAAACTAAATAACACAAAAAAAGATCAACAAAATCCAAAATAAAATAAATAATATAAAATTGAATTAAACAATATTAAATAAAATAAAGCAAAATAAAATTAAATGAAATAAAATAAAATAAAGCAAAGAAAAACTAAATAAGACAAAAAAAGATAAATAAAATCCAAAATAAAATAAATTATATAAAATAAAATGAACTAATACTGGATAATACTTCAGTCTGTACTAGTTATGGCTGAGTTAATTATTACTACAGTTAATCTTACTATATGAATACTATGAAAATGAGCCAGATAATCACAGAGAGACTCTGTTTGAGCTGATTCTGTTGTTACTACAGTAATTATTGTAGTATTCTGCTGTAAATGATGTGAGGATGAGAGAAACTGTTGACAGATCGATAATAACAAACAGTTCCTCAGTAGCAGAACATCATTTGATCTTAAATAGTGTCTCTGATCATGAAATAATAACTATATCATAATGAAAACACATGCAGAGATGAGATGACGTCCAGATAATTGATGAATTATTGATTTCTGAGTCTCGTTTATCAGTTTAACCGTCACTGACCCGGATGATAGCAACACACCGCGGGTTATTTCAGCAAAACTAGTCTCACTAGCTGAGATAAAGACACGTAAATGTTTACTAACCTCTCTGAACGCTTCAGACTCTAACATCAATAACAACAGCAGTCCGCGCACAGCTAAAACAAACGGACATGATGCCGCGGGCCGCTTCCGCATACGTCACAGCAGCCGGAAGTCAGCGACGAGCTCTGCTGCCCCCGCGCGGACACTCGCGAAAAAAAATTACTGTCAATTTATACAAATAAAGAGCGAAAAATGTACAAAAAGGTCTGAGGTCTCAGTTTATCCTGTAATGATCTAAAAATAAATAAATAAATACATAAATAAATCATTTATTTAAAATATTTGGGTGGAAAACAGCAGAAAAATACTGTAACTTCTTTCATAAATGATTGAAGTAAATTCATGTAAATGTAAAAAGAAAAATAAATTAGTTTGAATTAAAGTCCTCAAGACACACTAACCGGTTTGTTAAGATAGTAGACAAAAAATAAAATAAAATAAAATAAAGCAAAACAGAATAAAAATTAAATAAAACAAGAAAGCAAAGCCAAACAAAAAATAAAAAATAAAATAAAAAATAAGAAAAGACCAAAAAAGATAAATGAAATCCTAAATAAAATTAATAATATAAAATAAATGAAAATAAACAAAATAAAATAAAGAAAAAATAAGACAAAATGAAATGAAATAAAATAAAATAAAACCAAACAAAATGCAATTAGATAAAATAAAGTAAACAAAGCAAAAGAAAACACAACAAAACAAAAGAAAACAAGAAAGCAAAACAAAATTAAATTAAATAAAACAAGAAAGCAAAGCCTAACGAAAAAAAAAGAAAAGAAAAGAAAAAAATAAGATACCAAAAAAGATAAATAATAAAATACAAAATAAAATAAATAACACAAAATAAAGCAAAACAAAATGAGGTCAAATAAAATATAATAAAACAAAGCAAAAAAAAAAAAAAATAAATAAATAAATAAATAAATAAAATAAAATATAAAATAAAATAAAATAAAATAAAACAACAAAGCAAAACAAAATAAAATAAAGCAAAGCAAAGAAAAAACAAAACAAAAAAATAATAATAAGATAAGACAAAAAAAGATAAATAAAATCCTAAATAAAATAAATAATATAAAATACAATGAAACAACATAAAATAAAATAACACAAAATAAAATTAAATTAAATAAAAAAAGAAAAGAAAAACAAAAGACAAAAAGATAAATAAAATCCAAAATAAAACAAAACAAAACAAAGAAAAAATAATAATAATAATAATAATAAGATATAAGAAAGATAAGACAGAAAAGATAAATCAAATCCAGAATAAAATAAAATAAAGCAAAACAAAATTAAATAAAGCAAAGCAAAGCAAAGAAAAGAAAAGAAAAGAAAAGAAAAGAAAAGAAAAGAAAAGAAAAGAAAAGAAAAGAAAAGAAAAACAAGAAAACAAGGCAAGACAAAAAAAGATAAATAAAATCCAAAATTAAATAAAAATAAAAATAAAATAAAATAAAATAAAATTAAATAAAATTAAATTAAATAAAATTAAATTAAATTAAATTAAATTAAATTAAATTAAATTAAATATGAAAAAAATTAGTTTAGTAGTTAATTAAAGTTCTCAAGACACACTAACCGGTTTGTTAATGTCAGATAGTGAAACTGCTCTCAGACCATGATAATAAAATAAAATAAAATAAAATAATAAATGATAAATATTATTTATTTATCTTTTTTGTCTTTTCTTATTTTATTAGCTTTATTTTATTCTGCTTTGCTTTATTTTATCTTTTTCTTTACTATCGGACATCAACAAACGGGTTAGCGTGTACTGCGAACTTTAATTTTAGACTAAACAAATTTTGTTTTATATTTATGAACGTATGAATTGTATTGAATTTAAATGAACTCGTGAAAGAATAAACTTTGAATTGTAAGTTTATTACTTTTCCTTAAAAACACATGAGAGGGTTAAAAAAAGCTTTGGAAACAATGTTAATCTCCAGTAAATCTGTGAAGAAAAACAAAAATCCAGCTCATGTGTTTTTAAGGAAAAACCTGCACATTTATAAACTTGTAATTCAGGAATTTCATCCCCATTTGAGGTTTTCAGTGTCACCCAGAGCAAATGAATGCGTTTCAGCAGCAAATAAATATAATCAGGTGTCTGATGTTGATTTGTGCGGCTCATAATCTGCTGATCCGGATCAAATAATCAGACTTTTCTCATGACTAAATGTCACATGACTCTCTTCAGGTCTGAACCTGTTTTACACTGAAAGAGATCTTTTCTTCTGCATCAACATCAGCTTTACAAGCACAAACAGGTGCAATAATCAGCTTATTTTTGTTTTATATTCTAACACATGAAATATCACCTACAATTTGGTTGCTGGATATCATAACTAAACCATGTGCTTTTATAAAAACATCTTTCTGCATTCATACAGCTGTATATCCTGCTGAAATAAAATGCATGCAAGTCACAATTATTTAAATATACATTTTTGTTTCAAAAGGGGATCAAATATGTACATTTTACGTCATTTAAAGAGGTCAAATAATGTATTAAATTTTCAAAATAATAAGTAATGCATAATAAAAAAGCAATATTTAATACATTAGATGTTGTATACGATAAATAGTTGAATAATTTATTGTATTGTCAAAATAGATTAAAAAAATAAAGCATTTTTACCGTCAGATTGCAGATTTTCAAAAGGTGGTATCTCAGCCCAATATTGCCACTTTTTTATTTTTTATTAATTTTACATAATATCTGAATTTATATATGTATTTACTAAATAAATAAAAGAAAAATAAGACAATAAAATATAATAAAGCAAAGCAAAGCGAAACAAAAAACTGAAAAAGATTAATGATAAGAAATCAAATAAATAATAAAATCCAACATAAAATAAATAATATAAAATAAAGAAGCAGAACAAAATAAAATGAGATAAAATAATAAAATAAAACAAATAAAAAACAAGATGAATAATAAAATCCAAAATAAAATAAATTATATAAAATCAAGCACAAAAGGACAAAATAAAATAAACAAAACTAAATAAAAGAAAACATAACCAAATAAAATAAAATAAAGCAAAGTAAATAAAAATCAGATAAGACAAAAAATATGAATAATAAAATCCAAAATAAAATAAATAATATCAAATAAAGCAAAATAGGACAAAATAAAATAAATTAAACAAAACAAAACCAAATAAAATGAGATAAGATACTAAAATAAAATAAAACAACAAAACAAAATAAAATTATATAAAGCAAAACAAAGCAAAATGAAACAAAATAAGATAAGAGAAAAAAAAAGATAATAATATCCTAAATAAAATAAAATAAAATATCTTATCTTGTATATCGGACAAATATTTATTCCGCTTTCAAATAATGTATAAATCTAAAAAAATAATAATAATATTAATATTTGCAAGCAATATAATTCACAATTATTTTATTATAATATCTTAGATGTTGCAAAAGGGGACAAATGTTAAATATTAAAGCATTAATTGTCAAATAATTGATTATATTATCAAAATGCATAATAAAATAAAGCATTTTAACCATTCAATCGTCATTTTTTACTTTT
The DNA here is from genome assembly GCA_033026305.1 of Cirrhinus molitorella. NCBI lineage: Eukaryota > Metazoa > Chordata > Actinopteri > Cypriniformes > Cyprinidae > Cirrhinus > Cirrhinus molitorella. Next base: position 1,448,418 of record CM065122.1, on the reverse strand, counting down.
AGTTTGTCTAAACATTTAGGATGTGCAATAAAAACAACATCAGCACGAGCTTTCATTTGATATATTTTTATATCATACACTCAGCAACATGACACTCTTTATCCAAGTGTCCCATTTATTTGTGATCAAGCAAAGACAAATGCATGCTGCTGTATAAAAACAAGAAACGCTCCAAACGGTAAGGAAGCGCTGTGGATGTGTCAGAACAAGTGTTGAAGTCGTCATGTTCATCGCTTACAGCAAGAAAAAGCCGTCGTACCTGCTTTACATCAGATCAGCCGTTCTATCCAAATTCATGAGAAAGAAAAGAAATGCATTTGTGCGTGACAGAGCAACAGGCTAGAGTTTCCTAAACGTCTTCACATCAGATAAATAATGTACTGGCGGCAGATGGTCAACTGTAGTGTTATTTAAGAGCAGCGGCTAATAGTGCTGATTAGCAAGTCAGGAATCATTACTCAGCACTTCGACATCACAGAGATCACCTAGCAACCAGCTGGGGCACCCTAGCAACTGCATAGCAACAGCAAACAACGCTCACATTGTTTTCAGGAAAACGTAAACAAACAGTTTCAACAGCTTCATATTTAAACACTGAGTGCACTTTTTTAGGGTTACTTCAAATATTATTGATCTACAACGAGTGCATTATTAACTAATAGAAGAACTTTAAAGGTGGCTTGAGAAAGCCTTGTCTGAATGTTTTGAAATCACTTTGAAGTTTAAAGCTTAAAGTTTCTAGCATTATTAACATGTTTTTAACATATTTCTAAAATGTTGCTGGGACGTTGCTAGCGTGTTTGTAGCATGATTAGTAAGTTACTAGCATGCTATTAGCATGTTTCTAACATGATTAGCAAGTTACTAGCATGTTGCTAGCATGATACTAGCATGACTAGCATGTTGTTAGCATGTTTTAACATGATTAGCAAGTTACTTGCATGTTGTTAGCATGATATTAGCATGACTAGCATTTTGTTAGCATGTTTTAATATGAATAGCAAGTTGTTAGCATGTCGCTAGCATGATACTAGCATGACTAGCATTTTGTTAACATGCGACTAGTATGACTAGCATGTTGTTAACATGTTTTAACATGATTAGCAAGTTGCTAGCATGGCTAGCATGTTGTTAGCATGTTTTAACATGATTAGCAAGTTGCTAGAATGATACTAGCATGGCTAGCATGTTGTTAGCATGTTTTAACATGATTAGCAAGTTATTAGCATGTCACTACCATGATACTAGCATGGCTAGCATGTTGTTAGCATGTTTTAACATGATTAGCAAGTTTGCTAGCATGTCGTTAGCATTATACTATCATGACTAGCATGTTGTTAGCATGTTTTAACATGATTAGCAAGTTGCTAGAATGATACTAGCATGGCTAACATTTTGTTAGCATGTTTTAACATGATTAGCAAGTTGCTAGAATGATACTAGCATGGCTAGCATGTTGTTAGCATGTTTTAACATGATTAGCAAGTTATTAGCATGTCACTACCATGATACTAGCATGGCTAGCATGTTGTTAGCATGTTTTAACATGATTAGCAAGTTGCTAGCATGTCGCTAGCATGATACTAGCATGGCTAACATGTTGTTAGCATGTTTTAACATGATTAGCAAGTTACTTGCATGTCGATAGCATGATTCTAGCATGATTAGCAGGTTACTAGCATGTTGCTAACTTGTTTCTAGCATGATTAACAGGTTACTAGCATGTCATTAGCGTGTTTCTAATGTGATTAGCAAGTTACTAGCATGCTGCTAGTATGATTAGCTTGTTGCTAGCATGTTTCTAGCTTGATTACCGAGTTGCTAGGATGTTGCTAGGCTGTTTCTAGCATGATAAACATGTTTTTAGCATATTTCTAACATGTTTCTGGGATGTTGCTAGCATGTTTCCAACAAAATTAGCATGCTGCTACCATTTCTCTAGCATAATTAGCATGTTGTTAACATGTTTTAACACAAGTTGACATGTTGCTAACACAAATGAAAAAAAAAATCAGCTAAAACCAAGTAAAACCAACTGATTTAGCTTAAAACCAGCTAAAACCAGTTTAAAAACCAGCTAAAAGGCTGGTTGTCTAGTCTTAGCTGGTTTAAGCTGAAAATAGCTGGTCTTTTAGCAGGTCTCCCAGCTTGAAGAGCTAAAAAATGGCCAAACCCACTTTAAAACCAGCCTAGAAGACCAGCTTAGGCTGTTTTTTAGCAGGGAGTTGTTAAGCTTTACTCTTTACTATAGCACTAAACAGCTTAAATACACCATAGGACTCATTGTATGAAAGTTTTCACCCCCTCAATAAAAGTCTATGGGATTTTAGGTGTTTTTGATAATCTGTTTTTTGAAAACCGTAAGCCAGATAAGTTACACTGACTTCAAACCAGCCTGAAGGTCTGACCAGAGTTTGGTGGCTGTAGCTTTAAAGCTCTAAGAGATGAAACGGACTCAATTTTGGCTCAGAAGAAGTTTAAGAAGCAGATTAGTAAAATGCTTTCTCAAGCCAACTTAATAAAGGCACTTAAAAAATGACTGAAAACACATCTGCAATTAGTGTTTTAATATTTGGGATCACTAGTAATTAGCTATAATATAATAAAGCTTAGTCAATTTGATCAGCTGAAAGTGCATTGCCATTGTAATGGCTCATGGGTTCAATTAAAGGAACAGTTCACTCAAACATAAAAGTGGTTATGGGTTATTGACTTGTATTTTAATAAAAAATGTCTTAGTGATGGATTTGTTTCAGCTTTTGTCTTCTCTAGATGTTAGCTGATGGACTGGAGTGCTGTGGATTATTGTGATGCTTTTATTAGCTACTATGATTTAACATTATTTAACCATGCTGCTAGCACGATTTTGCATTAATTAGCATGTTGCTAGCATAATTTGGCATGTTCCTAACATGTTGCTACCATGATCAGCAAGTAAGCGTGTTTTTTTTTTACATGATTAGCAAGTTACTAGCATGTTTGCTAACATAATTCTAACATGGTTAACATGTAGCTAGCATGTTTTTAACATGATTAGCATGTTTCTAACATGCTGTTAGCATGTTTCCACCATGATGAACATGTTACTAGAATGTTTTAACATGATTAGCAAGATACTAGCATATTTTAACATGCTACTAGCATTTTACTAGCATGCTTAGTATGTTACAATAATTTTGCTAGCATGATTAGCATGTTTCCAACATGACTAACAAGTTATTAACATGTTGCTAGCATGATTAACATGTTTCTAGCATGTTGTTAGCATGTTTCCACCATGATGAACATGTTACTAGCATGTTTTAGCATGTTACTAGCATTTTGCTAACGATTAGTATGTTATTAGCAGTTTGCTAGCATGATTCTAGCATGTTTAACACGTTGCTAGCATGTTTCTAACATGACTAACAAGTTATTAGCATGTTGTTAGCATGATTAGCATGTTTCTAACATGACTAATAAGTTATTAGCATGACTAGCATGTTGTTTGCATGTTTTAACATGGTTAGCAAGTTACTAGCATGTTTCTAACATAACTAACAATGTATTAGCATGTTGTTAGCATTATTAGCTTGTTGCTAGCATGTTTCTGACATGATTAACACATTACTAGCATGTTGCTAACGTGACTAGCTCATTGCCAGCACATTTCTAGCATGATTAGCAAGTTTCTAGTATGTTGCTAACGTGATTAGCTTGTTGCTGGCATTTTTCTAGCACGATTAGCAAGTTACTACCATGTTACTAACGTGATTAACTTGTTGCTAGCATATTTCCAGCATGATTACCAAGTTACTAGCATGCTGCTAACGTGACTAGTTCATTGCTATGTTTCTAGCACGATTAGCAAGTTACTGGCATGTTGCTAGTGTGACTAGCTCATCGTTAGCATGTTTCTAGCACAATTAGCAAGTTACTAGCATGTTGCTAGCATGTTTCTAGCATGATTAGCAAGTCACTAGCATGTTGCTAATGTGATTAGCTCGTTGCTAGCATGATTAGCTTGTTACCAGGTTGTGGATTACTTGTGGATTATTGTGATGCTTTAATCAACTCTCATTTCTGACGGCACCCATTCACTGCAGTGTTTCGGGTGAACTGTTCCTTTCTGTTTACGGAATTAGACTTTGTCTAAAAGCATCTGAAAAGCAGCTTTTTAAACAGCGCATAAACACACATTTAGAGGATAACACACACATGTGGATTCCTGCGTCTGGAAGACGATCGTTAAAGGCACAGCAACTAAAGCAGGAGAGCAGGACGATCACATGCAACACGCAAAACAGCAAACACAAAGTGCATCCGTGGAAATATGACATAAGATACAATCAGAAGTACATCTATATGTTTTCAGAACATCGTTATTATAAGACAAAGAGATGATTGCATTAAAGTTCGTTCCAGTTGCTTCAGCTCCAATTTTAAAAAAGCAGCTACTTTAATGTATAAAAATCCAATTTGAACTGAAAATCAATATTATAAATATGTCCAAAACATAGTTTCCATTACATGATTGTGCCTTTTTTAAATTAACATTATTTAATGATAACTAACATGAACGATTACGGTTAGTTTAAAGTGCATTAACTAAATACAACTTTTAATTTTTTTTTTTTATTATTGTTTTGCTCACCAAGCCTGCGTTTATTCGTTCCAAAGTACAGCAAAAGCAGTAAAATTGTGAAAAAGTTTTACTATTTGAAACAAATGCTTTATATTTGAATTTATTTTAAAATGTAATTTATTCCTGTGATGAAAAGCTGGATTTTCAGCATCATTACTCCTGTCTTCAGTGTCACATGATCCTTCAGAAATCATTCTAATATACTGATTATCAATATTTAAAACAGTTGAGTATTTAATTTTTTGGGGGGAAATAAATGTATAAATTTATTTAGGAAAAATGCACTGAAGACTGAAAATTCAGCTTTCAAATCACAGGTATAAATTAAATTTAAAATACATTCAAATAGAAAACAGTTATTTTAAATAGTACAAATATTTTAAAATTTTACTGTTTTTTTTTAATAAATGCAGAAAAGGCTTCTTTAAAAACTGACTGGTGTGTATATATTTTTTAATGTTTTTGAATACTTTATTTGAAATGTCAGTTTGATTTACTTATTTAGATGACTAAATTATTTATTTTAAATAATTTCATTTATTCATTAACATATTTTCACATTTTTCAGTATTTAATTTTTTTTGTTGCTTTTTAGAAAATTACTAGCTCAGCTGATCTCAGAGTAAAAAAGTCTTTGCATACATCTCTGCATTTTTTTGTCTCAACCAAAGAGGTTGGACATGGGTCTGGATTTGACGGGGCTCTTCAGCGAATCCTCAGCATTTATTTTACAGCATTTTTGGGGAAAGAAATTATATAAATTAATAGTTTTATCTAGCCAGAATGCTTTAAATTGATCAAAAATTATCACAAAGACATTTATCATTTTACAAAAGATTTCCGTTTTAGATAAATGCTGTTCTTCTGAACTTTCTATTCATCAAAGAAAACCCGAAAAAATTCTACTCAGCTGTTATCAACATAATAATAATAATAAATGTTTTTTAAACAGCAAATCAGAATATTAGAATGATTTCTGAAGGGTCATGTGACACTATAGACTGAAAATTCAGCTTTCAAATCACAGGTATAAATTAAATTTAAAATATATTCAAAGAGAAAACAGGTATTTTAAATAGTAAAAATATTTTACAATTTATTGTTGTTTTTAAAATAATGCAGAAAAGGCTTCTTTAAAAACTGGCTGGTGTGTATATATTTTTTAAATTGTTTTGAATACTTTATTCGAAATGTCAGTTTGATTTACTTATTTAAATGACTAAATTTTTTATTTTAAATAATTTCATTTATTCATTAACATATTTTCACATTTTTCAGTATTAAATTTTTTTTTGTTGCTTTTTAGAAAATGACTAGCTCAGCTGATCTCAGAGTAAAAAAAGTTTTTTGTCTCAACCAAAGAGGTTAGAAATGGGTCTGGATTTGACGGGGCTTTTAAGCGAATCCTCTCCTTCCTCGTTTTCCCTGAAAGAAGTGCTGTGGACGATCTGCGTCTTGAAGCGGTTCCTCTGCAATCTGATTCGGCCGATGGAGGATTTCCTATAGAGCGACCTGGGCTTGGGTTGAGCGTCGGCCAAGATCTCCTCAGGGTGGTTTAGCAATCGTAGAGGGTTCAGATTAGACGGGAGAACTTTAGGAAGCTTCCATCGGCCCGCAGCAGAAGCGTTCTCCGTATCCGAGTTCACACAAGCCCCTATGATGTCCTTGATGTCTCCCGTGACGCTGGACCGGAGATACTGCGCTGCTTTCTTCCCGCTGTAATCCCTCACATCCACATCAGCGTCGTACGCTCCCACCAGAAGCTTCATGATCTCGATGCGGTTGTGCATCGCTGCCAAGTGCAGAGGCGTGTAGCCGGCGCTGGACCGGGCGTTTACATTGACGCTGACGCCGTGCCGTTTGGCAAAGTCCACCAGCATCGCGAAAAGCTCGTGTTTGCCTTGTTTGGCCGCCCAATGCAGACACGTGAACCCCGTGACAAAGTCCTTCTTGGAGATGAGCGCGGGTTCGCGCTCGAGCAGCCGCTGCAGACTGTCCCACTCGCCATCTGCTGTGCACATCATCCACTCGTGCTCCAGCGGGTCTAAGGTTACCGAGGCACAGTCCTCATCCACAGACGACATCCGGAACTCACTGCTTCTGGACGACATCTGCCCTTGAGAATTACGGTGCACCAGAGAGCGCCTCACCTGCGTATACATTACATATTAGATGCATTATATATTAGATTTTGCATTATTTATTACAGTATGTCCATAATGTGCATAATTATTATTGCATGCATTACATGCATATACATCCTGTATGCATTATACATTACATGCATTATGTGCATATGTATCATATGCATGATTATATGATTTTTATATGCATTATGTACATTTGCATTATATATTTTTATGCATTATGTGCTTTTGCATTATTATATGATTTATGTACCTATGCATTATATATTATATGCATTATGTACATTTGGATTATATATTTTATGTGTAATGTGCATGTGCTGCATATATTAAATGCATTATGTGATTTTGCATTATTTATTACAGTATGTCCATAATGTGCATAATTATTATTGCATGCATTACATGCATATACATCCTGTATGCATTATATGACTTTGCATTATGTATTATATGCATTTTATGCATTATGCAGATGTGCATTATATGTTACATGCATTATGTGATTTTGCAATATCTATTATATGCTTACTGTGCGTCATTATTATTACATTAATTATGTGCATATGCATCATATATGACATGCATTATGTGATTTTGCCATATATACTATATGCATTATATGATTTTTATATGCATTATGTACATTTGGATTATATGCATTATGTGCATTTGTATTATATATTTTTATGCATTATGTGCTTTTGCATTATTATATGATTTATGTACCTATGCATTATATATTATATGCATTATGTGCATAATGGAATATATATTATATGCATTATGTACATTTGGATTATATATTTTATGTGTAATGTGCATGTGCTGCATATATTACATGCATTATGTGATTTTGCAATATCTATTATATGCTTAATGTGCATCATTATTATTACATTAATTATGTGCATATGTATCATATATCACATGCATTATGTGATTTTGCAATATATACTATATGCATTATATGATTTTTATATGCATTATGTACATTTGGATTATATGCATTATGTGCATTTGCATTATATATTTTTATGCATTATGTGCTTTTGCATTAATATATGATTTATGTACCTATGCATTATATATTATATACATTATGTGCATAATGGAATATATATTATATGCATTATGTACATTTGGATTATATAGTTTATGTTTAATGTTCATATGCAGCATATATTAAATGCATTATGTGATTTTGTATTATTTATTATATGCATTATGTACGTATGCATTATATAATGTTACATTATTATATGCATTTGGTGTGTGTGTGTGTGTGTGTGTGTGTGTGTGTGTGTGTGTGTGTGTGTGTGTGTGTGGGTGTGTATATATATATATATAAACTTTGTATATTTGGATTATATATTACACACATGTGCATTATATATTATATGCATAATGTGATTTTGCAATATCTATTATATGCTTAATGTGGTTTTGCATTATATATTATATGCATAATTATTATTACATTAATTATGTGCATATGCATCATATCTCTCTTGCATTACGTGAGTTTACAATATATATTACATGCATTATGTGCATATGTATTACATGCATTATATGATTTTGCATTATAATATGCATTTGAAATATAATGTATTATGTGCTTTTGCATTATCATATGCATAATGTATTATGTGCACTATACAATTTTGCATTATATATTATATGCATAATGTGCACAATTATTATTACATTAATTGTGTGCACATGCATCATATATCACATGCATTATGTAATTTTGCAGTATATATTATTATGCATTATAAGCATTATCATTATTACATGCATTATGTGATTTTGCATTATATATTATACACACGTGATTTTGCATTATATATTATACACATGTGGTTTTGCATTATATATTATACACACATGATTTTCCACTATATATTATATGCATAATTATTATTACATTAATGCATCATATGTCACATGCATTATGTGATTTTTCAATATAAAATGCATTTGAAATATATTTTATATACATTATGAGCATTAGCATTATATATTGTAACGCATTATGTGTTTTCGCATTATTATATAATGTGCATTTGGATTATATAGTATATGCATTATAAGCATAATCATTATTACATGCATCATGTGACTTTGCATTATTTTTTATATGCATTATGCATACTCATTAATACATGCATGCATATGTGCATTATGTGCATTTATGCATTACGTGCTATTGCATTAAATATGAGTATTTCCATTGCACTTGCACCCGTCCCACCTGTGGAGAACTGCTCATCATGAGCTCTATGAAGTTCTTGCGGCTGCATTTCGGGGTGCTGCCCTCCTCAGTCTGTCCATCATGCGCTCCATCCTCAGAAGAGGCCAGCAGACTCCTCTGAGATCCCCTCGATGCCCTCCGTCGACTAATGATGACCTGTGGCGTGACAGAAGAGGCTCTGCCAACTCCAGCCTCCAGCTCCGCTTCTTCTGCCCTAGATTCCGCTTCGCCTGTTGACTGGGCACGAGAGAGCTCAGGAGCATTTGCTTTTATATCATTTGCAGATGAGTCCTTCTCAATCAGTGCAATGTCAGACACGCACAGCTCCTCCTCAGCATCTCTCACAGCTCTCACCTGCATCTCTTCTTCATGCGCGTTGCCGTTCTCTTCAAAATGCAATGCATTAATTCCTCTATTGAGGTCTTCATCACCACCATCATCAGGCTTCTCATCCTGCGCGCCCCCGCTGCGCATCTCCGGGTATCTGTACTTCTTCTTCAAGCACACCACTTTTTCTCCGTTTTCCTGCTTTACGTAAGCAATATTGTCTACAAAACGCTTAAATCTGTCTTTTAGCACGGCTCGCTTCGCATTTTCGCTATTTAGGAAGACTTTGAAATGCGCGACCAAGTCCTTGTTTTTCACACGCCCCCCATTTTCCAGTAGAAAGTCCAGGACGGATTCTTGCGTGCACTCCGTCGCCATTATATCATGCTTTATGATAATAATAATTATAATTAAAACAAGCGAATGCACAAATCAACGTCTAGTGCGTCATTTTGACAGGTCAGATCTTTAGTCTGCGCGCAGGTGAAACCATCGTGCCTCGCTTATTAAAACTAGGCTGTACATGAGATTGAGCACTACTACTGAGTGTGTCAGATAGGGGTCGGTAGAGCTTATAAAGATGATGTTTGCATCCTAGCAACTCCTGTTGGAGGACAAAAATCACTAAAGTGAAACTGTAACACGCGGACGTCCATTTGGGCTCAAACGCGCGTAGCGTTAACACGCTCTGCGGCTCCGCGTTGAGCCAAAATGGCTTCCAGTTGCACCTCGACAACGCTGAGGGCGAGCCCGAGCTTGGAACGTACCACTTCGCATGGGACAAGGGGGGTTGGAAGTCTATTGGACTTTAGAGGTTTTAATTATAACAACCGAGCGTGAGTTACAGCATTAATTTCGATTAAATCGACATGTAAAGCTAAAAAAGTGCCTTCTAACATATGTGACGGTTGAAATCGTTTAACTTCGTCCACTAAAATTTAGAAAAAACCCTCTCAGCCGGAGTGAAATGGTACAGCAGCTGTTCCCAGTGGTGTGTCAGCTGGAAATTATTGGACGAGGCGGGTCAGGGCAACTTTTTGACTTTCATCCGAAAGCGATCCGACATTCCTACGAATATTCGCTAATTTTTCCGCGCGCAAATGGCTTCTTCTGATGTGGTTCGACAGATGGTACGTATGCGGTCGATAAATGCCGGATTCCGAGTGTTTTCTCGTTTCTGTGGCTGTGTGAAGTTCGGGACAGTGGGAGTGAGTTGGCGTGAGCGCGCTTGGGAGTGTCCCGGACCTGCGCTCAACTATTTCACTCAATGACGAGAGCGCGCCTCATTTATTCGTCTGTAAACAAACATCTGATTAGTCCGTTTAAAGAAATAGGTCTAATTTATCAGTCTGAATGAATTACTCTGATTTGTCATACACTTATCTGATTTCTGAATCCGAATACGTGTATCTGAATGCAATCGGAATTCATTTCTCAGTCTGAATTATTATTATCTGAATATAAACATACGACTTTTGACTAAATAAGTTTATTTGTATTTTTTTTATTTATAATACTGAACGCATTTATTGTACATTAATCTGATTTCTGAATCTGAATGAAATCGGAATGCATTTCTCAATCTGAATGATTAATCTGAATACAAACGTGATTTTTTTAATTTAATACGTTTAATTATATTTTTCGATTCATAAAACTGAATGGATTTATCGTACATTAATCTGATTTCTGAATCTGAATGCAATCGGAATGCATTTCTCAATCTGAATTATTAATCTGAATACAAACATGTGATTTCTTGACTAAATACGTTTATTTGTATTTTTTGATTGATAAAACTGAATGCATTTATCGTACATTAATCTGATTTCTGAATCTGAATGCAATCGGAATGCATTTCTCAATCTGAATTATTAATCTGAATACAAACATGTGATTTCTTGACTAAATACGTTTATTAATATTATCTGATTTATAAAACTGGATGCATTTATCATACATTAATCTGATTTCTGAATCCGAATAAGTGTATCTGAATGCAGTCGGAATGCATTTCTCAATTTGAATCAATCTAAATATAAACAAGAGTCATCAGTTTGAATTCATCGATCTGAATTAACAATCTGAATGCATTTATCTGACTTATAAATCTGAATACATTTATACATTTATCTAATTTAGCAGTTATTTGTATCATGTGATTTATATTCTTTTTATTTATGAATCCGAATGAGCAATCTGAATACAAACTTTATGCTATTTTAATACGTTTTACTAAAACATTTAATTAAAATAAAATAAAATCCAAAATTAATATTACATTAAAAGAAACATTTCAGTTTCCATTTTTCCATTCAGTTTAAAATAAAATGCAAAAATTGCTCATTTGAAATCAAATAAATAATAAATAAAAACTAAAATAAATTATACCTACATAATTATAGTAAAAAAATGATACATACATCTCAAGAAAATTACGTATATATATATATATATATATATATATATATATACGTAATTTTCGTAATATACGTAATATACGTAGTTTAATAAATTAAACCTACTTAATGATAATAAAAAATGACAAAAAAGTATCTCAATAAAATTACATAATTACAAAATTAAATGTAATTAAAATTAAAACAAAAAGTAGAGAATACTAAATAGTATTCTAAAAGTACGAAAGTATATATATATATATATATATATAATTATTTTTTTTTTTATATACATTTCAGTAATTTTGTTAAATGTTTTCGGTAATTTTAGTATTTTTTTTTAGTGTTATTTTAGCATTATCGAGGTACTATTATAGATTTAAAATAATAATAATATCAATTTTCTATGAAAGAATTTATATATATATATATATATATATATATATATATATATATATATATATATATATATATAGTATTTCTATATTTTTAACCAATTTAAATTAATAACTGACAGGCTAATATTTCCTTTGCTTTTTTTCTCCAACTCAGTAAAGCTGTCAAACCTGTTAAAAATATGACATTTTTGCTGAAGCATTTATTGCATGTATATTTAGAGTTATATAAAATAACACAAACAACCTTGGAAAAAGTTTCACATTTGATAAAGTTGTAAAAGTTAAAAAAATCAAAAGTAAACATTTGTAAAAATGCAACATTTTCAAATGAATAAAGTGAGTTTTGATAGATTAAGTAAAACTCAATCCATTAGACACTCGTTTGAGAGCGTGATTTGAAAAGCAGCTTCCTGTTAAAATGAATGTTTTCTGGCTCACTGGTTTCTTCCAGGACAAAAACGCTCGTCCGCTGGCTCTGTCTGGACATGTTGGGTTTGACAGTCTGCCGGATCAACTGGTCAACAAGTCCACTAGTCAGGGATTCTGCTTCAACATCCTGTGCATCGGTAAGAAACACGAATGAAGTGATTAAAACCTCATTTTCATGATCTATTTTACTCGAGGAACAGTGAAAGTAAAGCTTCTGGAAACAAACGTTCCTCAAAAGATCCTGAGGATCAGATTTGAGACTAAAAAATGATTAATGGATTCAAGTAAATAATAATAAGGAAGAGTACTTGCAAATTGTAATCCGTTACAGATTCCAGATTCCATGACAAAAATTGTAGTCAGTAACGTAATCAGTTACATTACATATTTTGGGTCATCTAATCAGATTACTTTTAGATTACTTTTGACTTTTTATCACATTGATTTAAATAGGATTATCTTGTAGCATAATGATATAAAAAAATGCAAAGAGTGATAAAATATGTTCCATTCATTGTAATTTACAACATGAAGCGCATTAAACATTTTATTACATCAAGGTTTGCCAAACTAGGGTTTCGAACAGGAACTGCAGAGGGTTTGTGGGTTTAATCAAACGCTAACAATCAATTAAATTACATTTCGTCGCTGTCGGGCGGAAAAACCGTCATTTTTCAGGAAATGAAAAAAACTGCATATTTTTTGAATTATTAAATATTTTATCGTTAAAGTTGGTATTAGACATGTGCCGGTATTCGGTAATGCGATATATCACGATAATGAATATGCACGGTATTGTTATCGTGGGCATTTCAAAATACCGAAAATAATTATTTGTTAAAAATTATTCCGAATTTTGAATGCATTTTAAGCATACTTTTCCCATTAACTAGTTAAATGCACAACACCCTTGTAAACTGCGTCGAAGACGCGTGATGTAAACAGAAGCACATGGCGGAACGCGTGAGAGTCGCGTGAAAGTGAAAGTGTCATCTACTCTCTGACAGCAGATGGCGCTAAACCGCAAATGCAACGTTAACCCAGAAACAAAGCAGCTGCGCTACTTTATAAAACGTATTTAAATGAATTATACAGCCATTCCGATGTTTGTATTTGCAGTATTGTTCATCACAGCACCAATACTTTAATATTTAGACTCAATAGGCTATTTATTTTAACATTTTTTACATTTTAATCTGGACTACAACATGCCCTAGATCTTGTTTGAAAGTGTATTCTAAGTGACTGATTATTGTTCGGTCACATTTTACTTTAGGGCTTCATTAGTTAACATTATTTAATTATTTAACATAAACTCCCAATGAAAAATTATTTAATCTTAGATAATTCCAATATAATAGTAATACTAACACTTGTTAAAATCAAATGGTTTTTTTGTTTGTTTGTTTGTTTGTTTTTTTAATAAACCGAGCTAACTTAAACTAAAAGATGAATAACTTCTATAGCAAATGTAGCTTTTGTTCATTGATCATGTTAACTAATAATAATTAACTAATAAGATCTTACTGTAAAGTGATACCTATTGGTCTTTTAATTCTTTTGCACTTTAATCTGTGTAAAACTTTGAACTTTATACATTATTTGTGTATTGCTTTATTGTGTTTTAATGTTCAGAATTTTTTGTTATTATACTGTATTATGACATCACTTCTTTGCAACTAAATTTCAATATCGTGATAATACCGTATATCGTGATAAAAACATTATCAATTTATCGCAACATGAAAATTTGATACCGGCATATCCCTAGTTGGTATTATAACGTATATTGCTATCATACACTGTTGTGTACCAACATTAAGACAACATTTCCACAAAATCATGTTTTATCGGAGATACGAGGTTTATGACTTGGGAGCAGGGAGATACGAGATTACGCCGTCATTGATAAGAAGGGTACAGACACAGACTTCGCTGCTGCCAGCAGTTCATCAAAGTCTGCGGTCGCGTTGAGCCTTTTGACAAGAGAAAAGGCTTCAATAGTTAACCAAAGCTAACGACTGTGGTTACATACATCTTCCTAAACTCTATTTTAAACGTTAGAGCTATGAGTGATGCAATACCAAAATAAAGCGATAAACTGTCTAATAGGCGGAAATTAATCTGCAGGCAAACAAAGTCTGCGGTCGCATTGAGCCTTTTGACAAGAGAAAAGGCTTCAATAGTTAACCAAAGCTAACGACTGTGGTTACATACATCTTCCTAAACTCTATTTTAAAGGTTTAATAGCTATGATGCAATACAAAAAAACTGAGTCCGTCTTTTTTCCCCTTAATTCTTCCAGAACAGCTTATACTACTGTTTCAGCTATTAACATAGTTACGTTTTGTATGTAATACCAAAGTGGTTATATTTTGTTTCATTTTCCTATTAAGTTATTTTAGAAAAAACTTTTGGAGCATTTTTTTTGTTCGTTAAATATCAGTTTTTGTTTTAAAGTAACGAACAACGGCCAGCGGAAGACTGTTCATAGTCTGCTCAATTTGCCTTTTAAATCATCACGACTTGCATGAAATAAAATCTATAGATCTAAAACAGTTAAAGTCGCTATAGAACAATGTTAGTTTAAACATTAAACCTAGATAAATGTGCGCTATTATGCGAATATCGTTTTTGAAGAGGAGAAGCTGAAATCGCCTTGCAGGACATGAGGATCGCATTTTTTCATGCCTCATGAAACATGATAAATAAATAAATATAAAGCTTTAAATTATTACTTAACGAAATAAAACAAATCAGGAAAAAACGTTTTCATAATGTAATCCGGAAAGATGCTTTCCTTCAAAAGTCGCGTCCAAAGAAGAGATCGCGAGTCAGGGTCTTTGCGACATTATCTCAGAATACACTAGTTTATTAATGTATCATTCAAATATCTCCTTACTGTTTCCACCGACACATTCAATGCTAATTATTTTTGCCGGTGCTTTGTGACAAGAAGATGGAAGGGGAGCTCCAGCGGAGTGAAGAAAAGGTGGAGATACGAGCTCTTCTCAGACAGTTGAAGTGTTCAAATGAGTTAAGAGATTTGCTCTCAAGCTATTTTCAACACTTTAGATTGGTTAATAATTTGTAAAAATGACAGATCCACGTGGGCACTGACCAACAGCATCGATTTGTGAAAAAATATGAAATTGACAAAATTTGGACATACGAGGTTTCCGCCCGACAGCGACGATTTAAATAAATCATTTTAAAACAAAGTGCTTTTTAAGAAATGTCTCTTTACTTGGTGGCCATATTGGCCGCTCATACAAGACCAAGTCCATCTTAATGAATCCTGAAATCTCAAAAACTGCTCGCTGAACTCACAATTAATTACATATATCAAATCAGCAACAAACTTCTGAAATTAAGCCCCATGAATGTTGTTTCTTTTGCTCAGGTAGTGTTTAAAGGCTTATTTTTCAGGCCAGACCAGAAAATGCGCATGCATCATAACAAACTTATAGTCTATCCTCAGGTTTCTATTGGAAATCTGTCTCTTTTATTTATAAGGTGGGTCTATTCCTCCATATTGCGTGTTGCAGTTTCTCTCATTCATGAGTGAACCGTCATCGTGTTTCATTAGTGTTTGTTTTAAAATAACAATTAAAATAAAGCACTTGCTAAAAAAGATGAAATATTTTTATGTGCCTGCGTGCCATTAATCTGTGACCATTAATCAACATCAAAGAAACCGTGAAGATGCAAATGTCAAACTTCATTATTTAAATCTCAGGGGCGCTTAAAGTAAATATATTTGGTGAATAAGGTTTAGGTAAAGTTTGGGAATGCCTGCGTTGCGTGTAAATAAGAAATAACGCTGCATTTTAATGAGTATGAAAGACAAAAGCCTTCCAAAGACACAAAAAAACCTAGCGAGTGATAATTGAAATAAAAATGAATGTGTTCATCGGCAGCTGATGCGATGTTGAAACCCTTTTGTAAATCCAGTGTTCAAATGCTGTGAATAATGACTAGTCTATGAGTGAATGTCCACTAAACTGGACTTTCTGAATGTTTATAATCGGTAGGTTATTTTAGAAGGGAAAATGAAGAATAGAAATTAGGGAGAATCAATGAATTATGAATTATTTATTGCTATTGTGTGAATATGTAATCATGTAATCCATGAAAAAGTAACTGTAGTCTGATTAGGAGTATTTTAAAATGAAACTTACTCTGATTACAAGTGTTTCATTTTTAGAATCTGATTACGAAATCCACATTACATCTGATCACTTACTACCCAGCTCTGATAATAATAATATCTAATACTGCTTATTTCTGTCCTCTCCAGGTGAGACTGGGATCGGTAAATCCACTCTGATGGACACGCTTTTCAACACCAATTTCGAGAACTTCGAGTCGTCCCATTTTGAGCCCAAGGTGAAGTTGCGAGCGCAAACCTACGATCTCCAGGAGAGCAATGTTCGTCTGAAACTCACCGTTGTTAATACGGTCGGCTTCGGAGATCAGATGAACAAGCAGGAGAGGTCAGTCCTGTTCGCTTGGTGATTTAACATTGAATATTCTTCACTTTACAGGTTTTCATTCCATCACTTGCTCACCAGGTGAATGGGTGCCGTCAGAATGAGAGTCCAAACGGCTGATAAAAGCATCACAATAATCCACAGCACTCCAGTCCATCAGGTAACATATAGCTTGTAAATGGTGCTTGATCTGTGCAGAATTCTCTACATTAATTATTTAATTTACTATTATAGATTTTTAAAAAAAATTATATGAAAGAATTATTAATTTAAATGAAATTTAAATTCTAATGAAAGAATATATATATATATATATAAATTTATATTATTTTTTAATTTATATTTTACAGTTATATTTTTGTATAATTTTTTTTATAATTAAAAACTTGTTTTTGTTCATTTTAGTATTTTTTAAATACTCAGTTTGATTTTAGCATTTTCGAGATGCTATTATAGATTAAAAGAAGTATAATAATATTTTTCTATGAAAGAATTAATAATTTACATTAAATTTAAATGAAAGAATATATATTTAGAAATTTGTATTAATTTGATAATTTATATTTTACAGTTATAGTTATTTTTAACTATAATTAATAATATAGTCAATTTTAGTATTTTTTGGATACTCAATTTGATTAAGGTCAGTGTTATTTTAGCATTTTTGAGATACTTTATAGATTACAAAAGAAAATAAGAATAATTTTCTATGAAAGAAAAACATTTTAATGAAAGAAAAAAATTTTAAATGAAAGAAAAAAAAATATACACACAGTAAATACAGTTATGGTTATTATTATTATTTTTTATTTTTTATTTTTATTATTTTTTTACTTCTTTTTATTTTTATACTCAATTTGATTAAGGCCAGTGTTTTGTCAACTGTTTGGACTCTCATTCTGACGGCACCCATTCACTACCATTTAAACCATTCACAAGCTAAATTTCTCTAAATGTTTTCTGATGAAGAAATAAAGATGGTGTGGATTACTTGTGGATGTTTTTATCAGCCGTTTGGACTCTCTTTCTGACGGCACCCATTCACTACCATTTAAACCATTCACAAGCTAAATTTCTCTAAATGTTTTCTGATGAAGAAATAAAGATGGTGTCAATTACTTGTGGATGTTTTTATCAGCTGTTTGGACTCTCGTTCTGACGGCACCCATTCACTACCATTTAAAACATTCACAAGCTAAATTTCTCTAAATGTTTTCTGATGAAGAAATAAAGATGGTGTGGATTACTTGTGGATGTTTTTATCAGCCGTTTGGACTCTCTTTCTGACGGCACCCATTCACTACCATTTAAACCATTCACAAGCCAAATTTCTCTAAATGTTTTCTGATGAAGAAATAAAGATGGTGTGGATTACTTGTGGATGTTTTTATCAGCCGTTTGGACTCTATTTCTGACGGCACCCATTCACTACCATTTAAAACATTCACAAGCTAAATTTCTCTAAATGATTTCTGATGAAGAAATAAAGATGGTGTGGATTACTTGTGGATGTTTTTATCAGCCGTTTGGACTCTCTTTCTGACGGCACCCATTCACTACCATTTAAACCATTCACAAGCCAAATTTCTCTAAATGTTTTCTGATGAAGAAATAAAGATGGTGTGGATTACTTGTGGATGTTTTTATCAGCCGTTTGGACTCTATTTCTGACGGCACCCATTCACTACCATTTAAAACATTCACAAGCTAAATTTCTCTAAATGATTTCTGATGAAGAAATAAAGATGGTGTGGATTACTTGTGGATGTTTTTATCAGCCGTTTGGACTCTCTTTCTGATGGCACCCATTCACTACCATTTAAACCATTCACAAGCTAAATTTCTCTAAATGTTTTCTGATGAAGAAATAAAGATGGTGTAGATTACTTGTGGATGTTTTTATCAGCCGTTTGGACTCTCATTCTGACGGCACCCATTCACTACCATTTAAAACATCCACATGCTAAATTTCTCTAAATGTTTTCTGATGAAGAAATAAAGATGGTGTAGATTACTTGTGGATGTTTTAATCAGCCGTTTGGACTCTCTTTCTGACGGCACCCATTCACTACCATTTAAACCATTTACAAGCTAAATTTCTCTAAATGCTTTCTGATGAAGAAATAAAGATGGTGTGGATTACTTGTGGATGTTTTTATCAGCCGTTTGGACTCTCATTCTGACGGCACCCATTCACTCCAGAGGGTCCGTTGGTGAAACAGTGATGGAATGACACATTTCTACAAATCTGATGAACAAACAACTCATCCTAATCTTCTTTATTGGCGAATATTGCCGTTCTGTCTCTGTTTCCAGTTACCAGCACATAGTGGATTACATCGACACACAGTTTGAGTCGTACTTACAAGAGGAGCTGAAGATCAAGCGCTCTCTTCATAACTACCACGACTCCAGGATCCACGCGTGTCTCTACTTCATCGCTCCGTCCGGACACTCGCTCAAATCCTTGGACCTGGTCACGATGAAGAAGCTGGACAGCAAGGTCAGACTGCACTTTAGATAAGTGACCTGAAGGCAGGAGCAGATGAGATTATTCCTGACCTTCTGTTTCTAGAAGACGGCAGTCAGGGCAGGTTTATCTGCTCAGTGTCTGAGATTGAGGAAAAGAAACATTCTGTGCCTTATTTTGAAGTTGGCTTGAGAAAGCCAACTTCTTTATATTATTATTCTTCTTCTGTCGACACTAACTCCTCCTAGAGCTTTAACTCTAAACTCCAAACTCAGCCCAGATCTTCAGACTGATCTGACTCCAGTTGCTGTATGTTTTCTAACTGATGGGACTTACGATTTTCCTAAAAATAACGATTAAAACTGTGAAAAATCCCATAGACTTACATTGAGGGAATGTTCAAATGAGCCAAGACTATTCAAACTCACACTGACAAAACTCCCACAATCCCTTCAGACTCAATCAAGCTGCCCTTCTGTCTGCTATTAGAATCCATTCACACTCATTCAAACTAACTTGATCATCATGATAACAATATGCTAATCATGCTAACAACATGTTACTTGCTAATCATGTTAGAAATATGTTAGCAAAATGTTCATCATGGTAGAAACATGCTAACAACATGTTAGCAACTTGCTAATCATGCTAGAAACATGCTAAAAACTTACTAATCATGCTAGAAATGTTAGCATAATGCTAATCATGATAGAAACATGCTAGTAACTTGCTAATCATGCTAATAACATGCTGATCATGCTAGAAACATGCTAAAGACGTACAAATTATGTTAGAAATGCTAGCAACTTGCTAAACATGCTAGCAACTTGTTAACATTGCTAGAAATATGTTAGCAAAATGCTAATCATGCTTAAAAACATGTTAAAAACTTGTTAATGATAGAAACATGCTAGTAACATGCTAATCATGTTATCAACATGCTAGGAACTTGCTAAGAATGCTAGAAACATGCTAAAACATGCTAATCATGATAGAAACATGCTAGAAACTTGCTAACCATGCTAGAAATATGTTAGCAAAATGCTAATCATGATAACAACATGTTAGTAACTTGCTAATAACATGCTAATCATCATGCTAGAAACGCTAGCAACTTGCTAATTATGCTAGAAATATGTTAGCAGAATGCTCATCATGCTAGAAACATGCTAAAATCTTGCTAATCATGATAGAAACATGCTAGTAACTTGCTAATCATGCTAACTAAATGCTAATAACATGTGAATCATGCTAACAACATGCTAGCAACTTGCTAATCATGCTAGAAACATGCTAAAAACGTGTTAATCATGCTAGAAACGTTAACAACTTGCTAATCATGATAGAAGCATGCTATCAACTTGCTAATCATGCTAGAAATATGTCAGCAACATGCTTGTCATGGTAGAAATATGCTAGCAACTTGCTAATCATGCTAGCAACTTGATAATCATGCTAGCAACATGTTACCAACTTGGTAATCATGTTAGAATCATGCTAGCAAAATGCTAATCATGCTAGAAACATGCTAGTAACTGGCTAATCATGCTAGAATCATGTTAGCAACATGGTAGTAACTGGTTAATCATGCTAGCAACTTGCTAATCATGATAGAATCATGCTTGTAACTTGCTGGTCATTCTAGAAGCATGCTAGCAACATGCTAGTCATGTTTAAAATATGTTAACAACATGCTAGTAACTTGTCAATCATGCTAGAAACATGCTAGTAACTGGCTAATCATGCTAGAATCATGTTAGCAACATGGTAGTAACTGGTTAATCATGCTAGCAACTTGCTAATCATGATAGAATCATGCTTGTAACTTGCTGATCATTCTAGAAGCATGCTAGCAACATGCTAGTGACATGCTAGTCATGTTTAAAATATGTTAACAACATGCTACTAACTTGTCAATCATGCTAGAAACATGCTAACAACTTGATAGTCATGCTAGCAACATGCTAATCATGCTAGAAATAGATCTGTTGATCTATCAAACATTAAGCTTTTAAAACTACTTCAAAAATTAAAAACATTTTAAAACTTCCTAAACTCTTTAGACTTTCTGGTCCTGCTTTCTCAAGCCAACTTAAAGTGTGCCTTGATGAACTTGATCTAGTTTTAATCTTGAGGGCTTTTGTCTCAGCGCAGCAGGAGGAATGCTGTTGTATGTCGCAGACGTGGCTGGTGGCTAAAAACAAGCCTGTGGTTTGTCTATATCGGTCCGTTTCTGTGCTTTTGCCCTGCAGGTCAACATCATTCCAGTCATCGCTAAAGCGGACACCATCTCCAAGAGCGAGCTGCACAAGTTTAAGATCAAGATCATGAGCGAGCTGGTCAGCAACGGCGTGCAGATCTACCAGTTCCCCATCGACGACGAAACCGTGGCCAAGATCAACACCGCCATGAACGTGAGTCTGGACCGTCACGCTGAAATAAAACACAGGAAATAAGAGTTTATGTGTGCGGTATTTACTTTTGATGACACCAAAGTTTCTATTAAATCATCAGAATATAAGGAGAATGTCAGTATGAAAGGAGAAAACACTCAGTTTGATTAAGGCCAGTGTTATTTTTGCATTATTGAGATACTATTTTATAAAAAAAAAAAAAAATATATATATATATATATAATGTTCAACATTATTTCATATAAGTTTGCAATAATATTTTTTTTAATTCTATATTTTTATTTGTTTATATTTATTTATATTAATTCATTCATTTTAATTGTACAGTTTAATAAAAGTAATTTTGTTACACTTTTTTTTTTATTTTTTTGACTTTCAATTTGATTTAGGCCAGTGTTATATATATATATATATATATATATATGTATATATAATTTTTTACATTATTTCATGTTAATTTGCAATAATATACATATTTTTAAAATTATTTATTTATTTATATTTATTCATATTAATTTGTTCATTTTTATTTTACAGTTTTTGTTAATTTTAGTATTTTTCTGACACTCAAGAGACTTATTTGATTAAGGCCAGTGTTATTTTTGTATTATTGAGATACTATTATAGATTTTATAAAAAACAAATATATAATTGTCGGCATTAATTATTTCATATTCATTTTCAATAATATATATTTTAAAAATTATATATCTTTATTTATATTTATTTATATTAATTTGTTCATTAATTTTACAGTTTAATTAAAGTAATTTGTTACATGTTTTTGTTAATTTTACTATTTTTTTTTACTTTTTGACTTTTAAGGCCAGTGTTATTTTAGCATTATAGAAAAAAAATCTACATTAATTATTTCATATATAAATGTTGAATATGAAAATGTTGAATGTTGAATAACATGCAAAATAAAAAAGTGTGAAGACTGAAGCATAGTGTCGTTTGTCAATGTTTCGTTGTCTCTGTTTCCAGGGCCATCTTCCGTTTGCTGTCGTGGGCAGTACAGAGGAAGTGAACATCGGAAACAAAATGGTGAAGGCGAGGCAGTATCCCTGGGGCGTGGTGCAGGGTGAGCATTTATCACACAAACATACACTGATGACATCACACTTAAACACAAATACTCCACCTGTTGATGTTTTTAAAGAAGTCTCTTCAGTTCACCAAAACTGCATCCCAACTATACACTATGTCCTTATGCATTATGCACTCAACAATGTAGTGTATGAATTATAAGGTTATTTTGTCATGCTAACCATGCTAGCAGCATGCTAGTAACTTGCTAATCATGACAACAACACGATAGTAACATGCTAAGCATGCTAACAACATGCTAACCGTGCTAGCAGCATGCTAATAACTTGCTAATCATGACAACAACACGATAGTAACATGCTAAGCATGCTAACAACATGCTAACCGTGCTAGCAGCATGCTAATAACTTGCTAATCATGACAACAACACGATAGTAACATGCTAAGCATGCTAACAACATGCTAACCGTGCTAGCAGCATGCTAATAATTTGCTAATCATGACAACAACACGATAGTAACATGCTAAGCATGCTAACAACATGCTAACCGTGCTAGCAGCATGCTAGTAACTTGCTAATCATGACAACAACACCATAGTAACATGCTTAGCATGCTAACAACATGCTAACCGTGCTAGCAGCATGCTAATAACTTGCTAATCATGATAGTAACATGCTGAGCATGCTAACAACATGCGAACCATGCTAGCAGCATGCTAGTCATGTTAACAACACAATAGTGAGATGTTAATCCTGCTAGAAACATTTTACTGATTTGCTAATTATGTTAACAACATGTTAGTAACTTAATGCTAATAACATGCTAATCATGCCAACAACACAATAGTGACGTGTTAATGCTAGTAACATGATAATAATGCTAACAACATGCTAATCTTGTTAACAGCATGAGTGACATTGTAATCATGCCAACAAAATGCTAGTAATATGCTAATAATGGCAGAAACATGCTAGTAACTTAATGCTAACAACATGCTAGTAACTTGCTAATTATGTTAACATGTTAGTAACTTGATGCTAACAACTTGCTAATCAAGCTAACAACACGATAGCAACATGTTGATAATGCTAACAATATGTTGTTAGTAAAATACTAATCATGTTAGCAACATGGTAGTAACATTCTGGTACCATGTTAATCATGATAGAACATGCTAAAAACACGTTAATCAGGCACTTTTGATCACTAAAGCTTTAAATCAAAATACTTTGTTTAATTTAATTTAAATACTTTCATTTAAAGCATCCTTTTAAATTATTCTCATCAATTCAGTTTATCATTTAATTGAGCAGCTAATCAGTATATTAGAATGATTTCTGAAGGATCATGTGACACTGAAGACTGCAGTAATGATGCTGAAAATTCAGCTTTTGATCACAAAAATAAATTACATTTGAACAGATATTGACAAAGAAAGCAGTTATTCTAAATAGTAAAAATATTTCACAATTTTTGCCATACTTTGGATCAAATAAACACAGGCTTGCTGAGCAGAAGAGACTTTTTTAAAATAATTTCAAACTTGACTGATAGTGTATTCAATCAAGCATCAGTAGTTCTGTGTTCCATTAAGTTTATTTCTTCAGTTTTCTTTACTTAAAGGTCTTTTTGTGTTTCAGTGGAGAACGAGAACCACTGCGACTTCGTGAAGCTGCGCGAGATGCTGATCTGCGTGAACATGGAGGACCTGCGGGAGCAGACGCACACGCGCCACTATGAGCTCTACAGACGCTGCAAGCTGGAGGAGATGGGCTTCAAAGACACCGACCCCGAGTGCAAACCCGTCAGGTGAGACGCTCGCTAACCCTCACATTTCCTGCGTTTCTGTCGCAGAATCGCTAATCGGGAGACGGGGGCATGGGAACTGTTTATTTGACCTCGCTGACAACGACATTCCACAGATTTCTGCTGTGCTTTTCAAAACACTCTGAGCTCTGGAACACAGAGAGCGCAGATCCTCAGTTTCTTAAGAGACCCTTTAGAGTTGAATGGATTCGCTTTTGAGGAGGAAAGAAGGAGAGTTTTAAAGAGTTTGATTAGTCAAAAAAAACAAAAAAACAAGCTGTTTAAAATGCAGCTTAATTACATTTAAGGCCATAAATTCTTGTGAGTTAAGAGTTAAATATCTTAAATGCTGTTAAAAAAAAATTCTTAATTGAAATATATGTTAACAAATGAAAATTTAATAATAATAAAAAAAAAAAAAATATATATATATATATATATATAATAAATAAAAATAATATATATATAAATATATATATATATATATATATATATATTTATAAAAATAAAATATATATTTTTAATACATTTCTCATATTCGTTCAGTTTAACTTGATCTACAAAAAATAAAAATACAATGAAAATGAATAAACTATTTAAACTATTAACTATTTAATCTTTTTTCTGTAATTACATTTTAATTAAATTTGAATGATCAAAAACCATGTCTGATTAACATATATATATATATATATATATATATATATATATATTTAATTTATCAATAATAGGGCCCAATTCATCCTTTTATTTGAGAAAATCAGTTGTGTATTTTTCTCGCAATCGAATGAAGGCATAACCCATTCGTTTTTCTTTTAAACAAATACAATTTTAACTAAACAACCCTTTCATTTGAACTAAAACGGAAATGAAAATGAATAAAAACGATTAACTATTTAATTTTTTTTTATTTTATTAATTAAATTGTAGTGATCAAAAAGCATGTCATGTAATTAATAAAATTCTTAAAAACGAATTTATTTATGTTTTTTTGTTTATCAATAATAGGGCACAATTAATATTTTTCTTTGCTTTTTTTTGTATTTTTATTTATTTGACAATCAAATGAAGGCATAACCCATTCGTTTATCTTTTAATCAAATAAAAATGATATTAAATGACCCTTTAATTTGAACTAAAAAAATTACTAAACTTTTTAAACTATTAACTTTTTTCTGGATTTATTTAAATTTAATTTGTAGTTAATTTGTATCAATTAAATTATAATAATCAAAGAGCATGTGTAATTAATCAAATTCATAAAAACAGATTTATTTTTTATTTTTTTATTTAACAATAATAGGGTCCAATTAATATTTGTCTTTTTCTCTTTTTGAGAAAATCAGTTGTGTATTTTTATTTTTTTGAAAACAATGAAGGCATAACCCATTAGTTTATCTTTTAATCAAATACAAATTAAATTAAACGACCCTTTAATTTGAACAAAAATAAATAAATAAATAAAACTATTTAAACTATTAACTTTATTTTTCTGGATTTAATTAAATTCATTTTTTATTTACATTTGATCAGTTAAATCATAATGATCAAAAAGCATGTCTAATTAATCAAATGAATAAAAACAGATTTATTATTTTATTTAACAATAATAGGGTACAATTAATCTTTGTCTTTTTCTTATTTTTTGAGAAAATCAGTTACATTTACATTTTTCTGGCAATCAAATGAAGGCATAACCCATTTGTTTACCTTTTAATCAAATAAAATTTAAACTAAACAACCCTTTCCTTTAAACTAAAATGGAAATGAAATTAATATAAACTAAATAGACATTTAAATAGACAACAAAATAACAAAATCTAACTCAAAATGAAAATAAAAACTAATTTAAAATATGAATACAAACTATAATACTATCTGATTCTACAGGTTCACACTTTCAGAGCAGTTTGCAAGAATAAATATAATGCATTTAAGCCAAACGATTGCTAAAGATCAATTGTTGATGAATAATAACAATGTTTATATCTTGTATTCATATTAGAATTTGTTGTAGATGGTTGTAAGATGCATGTTTTATCTGCTTCTTTTTGATTGAACAGCAGAAATAAGTAAAGCGTATGCATTTCAAAATAAGTGTTGTGTTGTTGAGCTATTAGTTGTGAGTTGAACTTTTTGTATTTTTGCGTCAGTCTTCAGCAAACATATGAAGCGAAGCGGCAGGAGTTTGTGGGCGAGCTGCAGAGACGAGAGGAAGAGATGAGACAGACGTTTGTCCAGAGAGTCAAAGAGAAAGAGGCAGAGCTGAAGGACGCAGAGCGAGAGGTACGACACATGCATTTTTTTTTATTATTATTATTAATATTTTTTCTCCTTTTCCATTTTTCTGGACTCCTTTTTACTGGTTAAATTTAATTTTAGTCATCCAAAAGCATGTACTATTAAATAAAATCATGAAATCTATACAATTAACAACGGTGTATTAAAAGTTTAACTAAAAAGACATTTTTATGGCCCTATCAAATCTGTTTTGTTTCTCACATTCCTTTTTTTTTTTATCAATTTTTATTCAAATTAAAATTGTTATTGCATTTTAATGATAAAAAAGCATGTTGATTAAATTTTCATTTTTAAATCTGGAATCTTTTATTTGATTGCCAGAAAAAAATTAAATACACAACAGATTTTCTGGGGGGAAAAAAAACATAAATTAAGTTGTTTTTTGAATTTGGTTAATTAGACATGCTTTTCGATTGTTAAAAGTTAATTACACTTTTAATTTAATTAAAAATGGAATCTGGAATCCTTCATTTGATTGACATTGAATGTTGAAGATTGATATTGATATTAAATATACAACAGATTTTCTGAAAAAAAAAAAAAAACCTAAGCATAAAAAGAAAAACATAAATGAAGTTGTTTTCTTTTTATTTATTTGATCAATTAGACATCTTTTTGATCATTAACTTAATTACAATTTTAATTACATTAAATTAAATTGAAATTAAACTAAATTTAAGAACAACTACATTTATGTATGTGTGTGTGTGTATATATATATATATATAATAATAGTAATATTATTTACTTTTTTCAGACAATCACTATTTCCTGATTCCATTTTTAATTACATTAAATTCAAATTAAACTAAATTTAAAAACATTAAAACCTATATTATTTCATTTTTAATTAAATTAAACTAAATTTAATTAAAAAAACATTTAAAACTACATTTGTGTATTATTATTATTATATTATTATTATTATTTTATTTTTTTCCCCTTTCAGAAAATTTCAATATTCCATTTTTTATTAAATGAAACTAAATTTATATATATATATATATATATATATATATAATTATTATTATTATTATTATTATTATTATTATTATTATTAATGAGTATTTCCAGATTAAAATTTTAATTAAATTACATTTTTAAATAAATTTTAATAATAAAAAAACATGTCTAATTAATCAAAAAAAAACATTTGTTTATTTTATTTATTTTTTATTTTTTCAGAAAATCTGTTGTGTATTAAAATTTTTCTGGGAATCAAATGAAAACATAAACCATGAATTAATCTTTTATTCAAATGAAAAATAAATTAAACAACCTTTTTTAAATGTATTTATACCACAATTTCATTGAAATGTAGCGTACTAACCTACTTTTGATGAATTTATCCACAATAAACATAAGGAATCAGCATGACATGATGTCAGATAGCTAGTTGTTGAGTGATTGAGCTACTAACCAGCAGCGTTTGGCGGTGGTTCAGTTGCAGGGTAAGTTCGAGCAGCTGAAGCGACTGCATGCGGATGAGAAGAGCAAACTGGAGGAGAAGCGCAGGAGTCTGGAGGAAGAGATGAGCGCCTTCAGCAAACGCAAAGCGGCCACCGAACTCCTGCAGGCGCAGTCCTTCAACGCCAGCACCAACAACAAGAAGGACAAAGACCGCAAGAAGTGAGTAGGAACCACAAAAAAACATGTCAACTAGAACATTTACTGCGTAAAAAAAGCAGACATGGCAACCCTGCATCAGATAACCTAACCCTAACATTAACAACGTCTAACAAAATGAAAAAAGCAACAAATGTAATTTATATTAAATACAAATTTGATGGTATATATTTAGTAGGGCTTGGTATCAGTTCAGATGTCCCAATTCAATTCGATTCTCGATTAATTTATTTTTTTATTTTTTAATTACAGTTGTGTTTCTAAAGCATGTTGCTAACATGTTTATAGCATGGTTAGCATATTGCTAATCATGTTTCTAACATTTAAAGCATGTTACTAGATGTTTGGCATTTAATTAGCATGTTGCTAGCATGTTGCTAATCATGTTTCTAACATTTATAGCATGTTACTAGATGTTTGGCATTTAGTTAGCATGTTGCTAGCATGTTGCTAATCATGTTTTGAACATTTTTAGCATGTTACTAGATGTTTAGCATTTAGTTAGCATGTTGCTAGCATGTTGCTAATCATGATTCTAACATTTATAGCATGTTACTAGATGTTTGGCATTTAGTTGGCATATTGCTAGCATGTTTATAGCATGGTTATCATATTGCTCATCATGTTTCGAACATTTTTAGCATGTTACTAGATGTTTATCATTTAGTTAGCATGTTGCTAGCATGGTTAGCATGTTGCTAATCATGTATCTAACGTTTATAGCATATTACTAGATGTTTGGCATTTAGTTGGCATATTGCTAGCATGTTTATAGCATGGTTATCATATTGCTCATCATGTTTCGAACATTTTTAGCATGTTACTAGATGTTTATCATTTAGTTAGCATGTTGCTAACATGGTTAGCATGTTGCTAATCATGTATCTAACATTTATAGCATGTTACTAGATGTTTGGCATTTAGTTACCATGTTTATAGCATGGTTAGCATATTGCTAATCATGTTTCTAACATTTATAGCATGTTACTAGATGTTTGGCATTTAGTTAGCATGTTGCTAGCATGTTGCTAATCATGTTTTGAACATTTTTAGCATGTTACTAGATGTTTAGCATTTAGTTAGCATGTTGCTAATCATGTTTTGAACATTTTTAGCATGTTACTAGATGTTTAGCATTTAGTTAGCATGTTGCTAGCATGTTGCTAATCATGATTCTAACATTTATAGCATGTTACTAGATGTTTGGCATTTAGTTGGCATATTGCTAGCATGTTTATAGCATGGTTATCATATTGCTCATCATGTTTCGAACATTTTTAGCATGTTACTAGATGTTTATCATTTAGTTAGCATGTTGCTAACATGGTTAGCATGTTGCTAATCATGTATCTAACATTTATAGCATGTTACTAGATGTTTGGCATTTAGTTACCATGTTTATAGCATGGTTAGCATATTGCTAATCATGTTTCTAACATTTATAGCATGTTACTAGATGTTTGGCATTTAGTTAGCAAGTTGCTAGCATGGTTAACATATTGCTAATCATGTTTCTAACATTTATAGCATGTTACTAGATGTTTGGCATTTAGTTAGCATGTTGCTACCATGGTTAGCATGTTGCTAATCATGTTTCTAACATTTATAGCATGTTACTAGATGTTTGGCATTTAGTTAGCTTGTTGTTAGCATGGTTATAGCATGGTTAGCATATTGGTAATCATGTTTCTAACATTAGTAACATGTTACTAGCATGATTGGCATGTAATTAGCATGTTTCTAGCATGATTAGCATGTTTCACATAAATAGCATGAAGTTACCGTGTTAACGTGTTAGTAACATGATTCACAAGTTATTAGCATGATTAGTGTGTTACTAGCATGTTTTTAGCATGATTAGTGTGTTACTAGCATGTTTTTAGCATGATTCGCAAGTTACTATCATGATTCTAGCACGATTTGGTCTTACTAGCATGTTGTTAGCATGATTAACAAGTAAAAATTTGAACTTTTTATATTAAAAACAAACAACCAAGCCCTGTCCAGATTTAAAACATTGTAACGCATCACTTTCCATAAAACGTAACTACATAACGTAATTAGTTACTTTTTCAGGGAGTAAAGCAACATTGTAACGCATTACTTTCCATAAAAAGTGACTAAGTACCGTAATTAGCTACTTTTTTACAGAGTAACGAAACATTGTAACGCATCACTTTCCGTAAAAAGTGACTAAGTAACGTAATTAGTAACTTTTTTACAGAGTAACGCATTGTAACGCATCACTTTCCGTAAAAAGTGACTAAGTAACGTAATTAGTTACTTTTTTACAGCGTAACGCAACATTGTAGCGCATTACTTTCCGTAAAAAGTGACTAAGTAACGTAATTAGTTACTTTTTTACAGCGTAACGCAACATTGTAGCGCATTACTTTCCGTAAAAAGTGACTAAGTAACGTAATTAGTTACTTTTTTACAGCGTAACGCAACATTGTAACGCATTACTTTCCGTAAAAAGTGACTAAGTAACGTAATTAGTAACTTTTTTACAGAGTAACGCATTGTAACGCATCACTTTCCGTAAAAAGTTACTAAGTAACGTAATTAGTAACTTTTTTACAGAGTAACGCATTGTAACGCATCGTAACGCATCACTTTCCGTAAAAAGTGACTAAGTAACGTAATTAGTAACTTTTTTTACAGAGTAACGCAACATTGTAACGCATCACTTTCCGTAAAAAGTGACTAAGTAACGTAATTAGTAACTTTTTTACAGCGTAACGCGATATTGTAACGCATCACTTTCCGTAAAAAGTGACTAAGTAACGTAATTAGTAACTTTTTTTACAGAGTAACGCAACATTGTAACGCATCACTTTCCGTAAAAAGTGACTAAGTAACGTAATTAGTAACTTTTTTACAGCGTAACGCAACATTGTAACGCATCACTTTCCGTAAAAAGTGACTAAGTAACATAATTAGTAACTTTTTTACAGCGTAACGCAACATTGTAACGCATTACTTTACTAAAAAAGTAACTTTCCCCAACACTGCTTACAGTTTAAATGGACATACGTAAACGCATGTTGTAGAATGAATCTGTGACATATATGGTATGTCCTTCATTGATCATAATAGCAGTGATTGTGTTTTGACGTGGTGAAAGTATTCTGTGAATTTTCAGTCATTGTTGTTGTGTTTGTGGAATCTCTGGCATCTCAAACCTGATGTTTGTCGTTCTCCAGCTCTGGATTCATGTGAAGGCGAGGCAGACAGGAGCGCCGGAGGATCTGTTACCATCATGAACAGCATGTTTACGCACAGCAGTGTTATAAATGTACATTGATATGTTAGTGATCATACTGACACACCAGCATTTAACGGTACTGTATCACGGACACACCACGAAGAACAGCACATCACCACTTCACTTTGGTGCCTAAAAACGGAAAGAATTTTTTTTTACGACGTTTATCACAGAATATGCTCTTTTGAGAACTTTTTAATCTAATATTTTTACTGGTAAGTGTATGATTATTCTGCTGGAGACTTGTGTTTTTATGGTTGAGGAGGGCTAAAAACATTAATCGGAAATATACTATAGTAATTTACCACAAATGTTTACCTTATTGCATTTATTTTTTCCACTTTTTATACTCATATGTTACATGTATTTAAACAGTGTTATTTTGGGTGATGTTTTAACCAAATAAACTTGTATTTTTCTGCAAATTGTATTTATGGCGTTCTCTGTGAGTAGAATAAATGTGCCTTCGGTAATATTCATATTTTATAACATATATAGTCCATATTTTATGAATATAACACAATGTTGTTTATAGTTCAAGTATTAATTGAATTATATGACAAAAAAATAAATACATATTTTATATGTAAAGTATTTTAATTATTAATTATTATTAATTGTTAATTATTAATATATTAAATCTAAACTGCAAAGCTAAAAAAGAATGTAAAATTCTTAACTTTTGGAAGCACAGAATGAATTATGGTTTAATATATCTTTAAAACATTTTGAAAAGAAGCAGATTTGTCATAACCCATAAAAATGGGTAAAAACAAATGTTCAAAATAGGTCTGATTATATATATAATATTTTTTACATATTTTATAATCATACATTATATTTATTTAAACTATTTTTGGTGATGTTTTAACCAAATAAACATTTTTTTCTGCAAATTGTATTTCTTGCATTTTCTGTGGCTGTAATAAATATTCTGGCTTTAGTATTATTCATTTTATATATAATACATTTATTTTATTAATATAACAGTATAGTTTAGAATGCAATGACTTAATTTAATTATTGTACAGATTAGTGACATTATATATTTTTATAGAAATATAAAGTGTTCCCATTATTAAATTATTAAAATATTGAAATAAATATGTAACCTGAAATCATAATTCTTTCAGGTAACTGACAGCCTGCCAGACCTGTAAAAATCAGATTATTTACGTAAAAAAAATAATATTTATGAATATTTATTTAAATAAATTATATATATATATATATATATATATATATATATTTTTTTTTTTAAACAAGCAGCAAAAACTATATATATATATATATATATATATATATTGTTAAACAAGCAGTGTCACTATAATAGCAGAAATACGAATATATATTACTTTTTTCCTTTGACAGCCTGAAAAACCTGTAAAAATCAGATTATTTACGTAAAAAAATTTATATATATATATATATATATTTTTTTTTGTTAAACAAGCAGCAAAAACTATATATATATATATATATATATATATATATATTGTTAAACAAGCAGTGTCGCTATAATAACAACAGGAATACGAATATATATTACTTTTTTCCTTTGACAGCCTAAAAAACCTGTAAAAATCAGATTATTTACGTAAAAAAATTAATATTTATGAATATTTATTTAAATAAATTATATATGTTTTTTTTTAACAAACAGCAAAAACTATATATATATATATATATATTGTTAAACAAGCAGTGTCGCTGTAATAGCAGGAATACGAATATATATTACTTTTTTCCTTTGACAGCCTGAAAAACCTGTAAAAATCTGATTATTTACGTAAAAAATGGGTAAAAATCATACAAATGTTAATATATATATATATATATATGTAACCATTTTCTGACATCAGAGAGCCGTTAAAATGCAAATGTGCTATCAAAATATTAAGGTAAATATTTTGAGGTATATTTTAAAAGATTACAGTATCAGCTATGATTAAAAGATATATTATTAAATATTTTTTGGGTTTCATCTGACAAAAGAGTTTTGAATTTCTGCCGTATGAGCGGCATTCAAACACTAGATGGCGTCATCTGACGGTTATGGTCCTGAAAAGAGCGCGAATTCTGACTGGACAGATCTGAGGTAAATCTAAGAGAGATCTCTCAAGAAGTCTGCAAAAAGTGGTCGAGTTTACCATCGAGATGAGTAAGTTATGTAAATGTTTTAATTAGTTCAGCTGTTTATAATTTTGTGTTTAAAGCTGTTATAACTCTGTGTAAGTTTCATTTTCATTCAGTCAAACTACTAAATCATATCAATCTGATCGATTAATGCACAAACTGTGGTCATAATAACTCAAACCAGGCTCTCTACTAGTCTCTTTTAACAGGTCACAGATAAAAGCAATGTTAATTGAATTAAATAAACGTTTTTTTGTATAGCACTTAGCAAAGCAGCTTCACAGACAATTAAACACCTTGTATTTCTTTAGGTGACATCATTGTGATGGTTTTCCTTGAGAAACTCTGTCAAAATCCAGAATTTCTCAACTTTTCCAATCTCTCCTCTATGAAAGTCTGTTTCCACCACTGAATAAATAAAAAAAAAAACAGTTATTGCAACTTATCTCACAATTTTTACTTTTTTTTCAGACTTGTGAGATTAAACTCGCAATTCTGAGAAATAAAGTCGCAATTGTGTGATTTAAACTCAGAATTCTGACTTTATTTCTTTATTATAAAGTCACAATTGCGAGAAAAAAAACTTTATATCTCACAATTATGAGGAAAAAAGTCAGAAAAGTCCCGCAATTATGACTTTGTATCAGAAATTCTGATTTTATAACTCGCAATTGTGCATTTATATCTCACAGTTCTGAAAAAAAGTCGCAATTTTCTCGCAATTGCAAGTTTGTTTCTTGTACTTCTGACTTTTTTTCTCCGAATTGTGTTTATATCCTGCAATTATGACTTTATACCCAGAATTTCTGACTTTATAACTTGCAATTGTGCGTTTATATCTCACAGTTCTGAGGGGAAAAAAAGTTGCTATTTTCTCGTAATTGTGACTTTTTTTTCTCAGAATTGAGTTTATATCCAGCAATTCTGACTTTGTATCTAAAAATTCTGACTTTATAACTCACAATTATGCATTTTTATCTCACAGTTCTGAGAAAAAAAGTCAGAATTGTGAATTTAAATCTCACTATTCTAACTTTTTTCTCCGAATTGTGAGCTTATATCCCACAATTCTGACTTTATATCCACAATTTCTGACTTTATAATTCCCAATTATGTTTATATCTCACAGTTCTGACTTTGTATCTAAAAATTCTGACTTTATAACTCACAATCATGCATTTTTATCTCACAGTTCTGAGAAAAAAGTCACAATTTCTTGCAATTACGACTTTGTTTCTTGCATTTCAGAATTGAGTTTATATCCCGCAATTATGACTTTATATCTAGAAATTCTGACTTTATAACTCGCAATTGTGTTTATATCTCACAGTTCTGATTTTTTTCTCAGAATTGTTTAATACTCCGCAATTATGACTTTATATCTAGAAATTCTGACTTTATTTTCTGAATTGTGTTTATATCCCACAATTCTGACTTTATAACTCAATTATGTGTTTATATCTCACAATTATGAGAAAAAAAGTCAGAATTGTGAGTTTATATCCTGCAGTTCTGACTTTGTATCTGTAAATACTGACTTTATAACTTGCAATTATGTTTATATCTCACAATTATGACTTTTTTTCTCCGAATTGTGTTTATATCCTGCAATTATGACTTTATATCCAGAAATTCTGACTTTATATCTCACAATTATGTTTATATCTCACAGTTCTGACTTTTCTTCTCAGAATTGTTTATATCCCACAATTCTGACTTTATAACTCGCAACTGTATATCTCACAATTTTCTCGCAATTGCGACTTTGTTTCTTGCACTTCTGACTTTTTTCTCCGAATTGTGTTTATATCCCACAATTCTGACTTTATAACTCGCAATTGTGCATTTATATCTCACAGTTCTGAGAAAAAAAAGTCACAATTTCTGACTTTTTTTCTCAGAACCGTTTATATCCCGCAATTATGACTTTGATCTAGAAATTCTGACTTTATAACTCGCAACTATGCATTTATATCTCACAGTTATGAGAACAAAAAAGATTTTTTTCTCGCAATTGCGACTTTGTATCTCACAGTTCTGACTTTATTTCTCAGAATTGTAAGATATAAATGCACAATTGCGAGTTTTAAAGTCAGAATTTCTAGAAATAAAGTCAGAATTGCGGTATATAAACTCACAATTCTACGAAAAAAGTGAATTGTGAGATAAAAAGTCTCAGTTACCTTTTTTTATTTTTTCTTCAGTGCTGGAAACGGTCTTCCATACCCCTCTTCCCGTATTTGACGACAAATACACTTTGGTCAAATGAGTTTTCGATGTGTGTGGTTCACACACATCGTGAACCACAAATTCAAATTTTCACGCAATTACGACTTTGTTTCTTTTATTTCTGACTTTTTTTTTTTTAATTGAGTTTATATCTCGCAATTATGACTTTATATTTAGAAATTTTGACTTTATAACTCGCAATTGTGTGTTTATATCTCACAGTTCTGAGCAAAAAAAGTAGCATTATTCTCGTAATTGTGACTTTTTTCTCAGAATTGAGTTTATATCTCACAATTCTGACTTTATATACAGAAATTCTGACATATCTCACAATTATGTTTATATCTCACAATTATGAGAAAAAAGGTCAGAATTATGAGTTTATATCCCGCAATTCTGACTTTGTATCTAGAAATTCAGATTTTATAACTCACAATTGTGTTTATGTCTCACAATTATGAGAAAAAAAAGTCAGAATTGTGTTTAAATTTCACTATTATGACTATATCCAGACATTCTGACTTTATAACTCGCAATTATGTATTTATATTTCACAGTTCTGAGAAAAAAAGTCTAATTTTTCTCGTAATTGTAACTTTGTTTCTTGCACTTCTGACTTTTTTTCCTCAGAATTGAGTTTATATCCTGCAATTATAACTTTATATCTAGAAATTCTGACTTTATAACTCGCAATTGTGTGTTTATATCTCACAGTTCTGAGCAAAAAAAGTAGCATTATTCTCGTAATTGTGACTTTTTTCTCAGAATTGAGTTTATATCTCACAATTCTGACTTTATAACTCAATTATGTGTTTATATCTTACAAATATGAGAAAAAAAGTCAGAATTGTGAGTTTATATCCTGCAGTTCTGACTTTGTATCTGTAAATACTGACTTTATAACTTGCAATTATGTTTATATCTCACAATTATGACTTTTTTTCTCCGAATTGTGTTTATATCCTGCAATTATGACTTTATATCCAGAAATTCTGACTTTATATCTCACAATTATGTTTATATCTCACAGTTCTGACTTTTCTTCTCAGAATTGTTTATATCCCACAATTCTGACTTTATAACTCGCAACTGTATATCTCACAATTTTCTCGCAATTGCGACTTTGTTTCTTGCACTTCTGACTTTTTTCTCCGAATTGTGTTTATATCCCACAATTCTGACTTTATAACTCGCAATTGTGCATTTATATCTCACAGTTCTGAGAAAAAAAAGTCACAATTTCTGACTTTTTTTCTCAGAACCGTTTATATCCCGCAATTATGACTTTGATCTAGAAATTCTGACTTTATAACTCGCAACTATGCATTTATATCTCACAGTTATGAGAACAAAAAAGATTTTTTTCTCGCAATTGCGACTTTGTATCTCACAGTTCTGACTTTATTTCTCAGAATTGTAAGATATAAATGCACAATTGCGAGTTTTAAAGTCAGAATTTCTAGAAATAAAGTCAGAATTGCGGTATATAAACTCACAATTCTACGAAAAAAGTGAATTGTGAGATAAAAAGTCTCAGTTACCTTTTTTTATTTTTTCTTCAGTGCTGGAAACGGTCTTCCATACCCCTCTTCCCGTATTTGACGACAAATACACTTTGGTCAAATGAGTTTTCGATGTGTGCGGTTTAACCTGCTGAAATAAAAAAAGCAGTGACCAACAAAATGCGATTTTCACCCATTGCTCGTCGCAGCTGGTAGGACATAAACTCATATTGACGCGGATGAGACACCCTTCCGTCGCCGCCGGACTATCATTGAATTATTTCCCGGGATTGTGGTCACTTCCCGTGTCCTGAGGGCAATTTCATCATAATAGTGCATTTATGTCTCTCAGTACTGAGAAAAAAAAAGTCGAAATTTTCACGCAATTACGACTTTGTTTCTTTTACTTCTGACTTTTTTTTTTTTAATTGAGTTTATATCTCGCAATTATGACTTTATATTTAGAAATTTTTACTTTATAACTCGCAATTGTGTGTTTATATCTCACAGTTCTGAGCAAAAAAGTAGCATTATTCTCGTAATTGTGACTTTTTTCTCAGAATTGAGTTTATATCTCACAATTCTGACTTTATATACAGAAATTCTGACATATCTCACAATTATGAGAAAAAAGGTCAGAATTATGAGTTTATATCCCGCAATTCTGACTTTGTATCTAGAAATTCAGATTTTATAACTCGCAATTGTGTTTATGTCTCACAATTATGAGAAAAAAAAGTCAGAATTGTGTTTAAATTTCACTATTATGACT
Organism: Cirrhinus molitorella; assembly: GCA_033026305.1. Taxonomy (NCBI): domain Eukaryota; kingdom Metazoa; phylum Chordata; class Actinopteri; order Cypriniformes; family Cyprinidae; genus Cirrhinus; species Cirrhinus molitorella. Next base: position 1,409,765 of record CM065122.1, on the reverse strand, counting down.
ATATCCAGACATTCTGACTTTATAACTCGCAATTATGTGTTTATATTTCACAGTTCTGAGAAAAAAAAGTAGCAATTTTCTCGTAATTGTAACTTTGTTTCTTGCACTTCTGACTTTTTTTCCTCAGAATTGAGTTTATATCCTGCAATTATGACTTTATATCTAGAAATTCTGACTTTATAACTCGCAATTGTGTGTTTATATCTCACAGTTCTGAGCAAAAAAAGTAGCATTATTCTCGTAATGGTGACTTTTTTCTCAGAATTGAGTTTATATCTCACAATTCTGACTTTATATCCAGAAATTCTGACATAACTCACAATTATGAGAAAAAAGGTCAGAATTATGAGTTTATATCCCGCAATTCTGACTTTGTATCTAGAAATTCAGATTTTATAACTCGCAATTGTTTATGTCTCACAATTATGAGAAAAAAAAGTCAGAATCGTGTTTAAATTTCACTATTATGACTATATCCAGACATTCTGACTTTATAACTCGCAATTATGTGTTTATATTTCACAGTTCTGAGAAAAAAAGTCTAATTTTTCTCGTAATTGTAACTTTGTTTCTTGCACTTCTGACTTTTTTTCCTCAGAATTGAGTTTATATCCTGCAATTATGACTTTATATCTAGAAATTCTGACTTTATAACTCGCAATTGTGTGTTTATATCTCACAGTTCTGAGCAAAAAAAGTAGCAATTTTTTTCGTAATTGTGACTTTTTTTCTCAGAATTGAGTTTATATCTCACAATTCTGACTTTATATCCAGAAATTCTGACATAACTCACAATTATGTGTTTATATCTCACAATTATGAGGAAAAAAGTCAGAATTGTGAGATATAAACTCGCAATTCTGACTTTTTCTGGTACTTGCGACTCATAATTGTAAGATATAAACGCACAATTGTGACATGAACTCACAATTCTAAGAAAAAGCCAGAATTGCGAGATATAAAGTCTGAATTGTGAGATAAAAAGTCGCACTTACCTTTTTTATTTTTTCTTCAGTGCTGGAAACGGTCTTCCATACCCCTCTTCCCGTATTTGACGACAAATACACTTTGGTCAAATGAGTTTTCGATGTGTGCGGTTCAACCTGCTGAAATAAAAAAAGCAGTGACCAACAAAATGCGATTTTCACTCATTGCTCGTCGCAGCTGGTAGGACATAAACTCATATTGACGCGGATGAGACACCCTTCCGTCGCCGCCGGACTATCATTGAATTATTTCCCGGGATTGTGGTCACTTCCCGTGTCCTGAGGGGAATTTCAAACAAGCCAATTTCCAGCGTGATGCGGCGCGCAGTGAACGGAGTAACCTCATCTGGAGACGGGGCTCCTGGAATAATCATCCGCATTTGCATTTAGATAGTCAGCCGTTGACGGCCGTCTTGAGCGACTCCTTTCGGCGTTCGGCGGGGAAATTGGTTTGTTACTTCAGTCCGCTGCGGAAGATTTGAAATTTCCAATTACAAGAGCGCACTCCGTTCGGACACGAGATGTGACACTTCCAGAACCGGAAAAACACGGAGAGCCGGAGGAGAGAGAAGGAAAGAAGCAGACGGGTCACGATTTGATTAGAGCAAAAGTCTTGTAGTGGACGTGTTCATGTCTTCATACGCTACTAGAGATGAAATCACCAAGAGATGCGCATGTTTGCAAAGAATTGCAACGTTGTATTGTATTGTAACGTACTTCAATATACAACAGTGATTTAGTGGCACGTAAGAAAAAAAATCTAAGATTACAAGATTAAATTCTAAATATTTTGAAAATAAAGTCTAAATATTATGACAATAAAGTCGAAATATTATAAGAATAAAGTCTAAATATTTTGAGAATAAAGTCGAAATATTATGACAATAAAGTCGAAATATTATAAGAATAAAGTCTAAATATTATTAGAATAAAGTCTAAATATTTTGAGAATAAAGTCTAAATATTATGACAATAAAGTCGAAATATTATAAGAATAAAGTCGAAATATTATTAGAATAAAGTCTAAATATTTTAAGAATAAAGTTGTAATTTTGAGAATAAAGTCAAAATAGTACGAAAATAAAGTCGAAATATTTTGAGAATAAAGTCGAAATATTATGACAATAAAGTCTAAATATTATGAGAATAAAGTCTAAATATTACGAGAATAAAGTCGAAATATTATGACAATAAAGTCTAAATATTACGAGAATAAAGTCGAAATATTATGACAATAAAGTCTAAATATTATGAGAATAAAGTCTAAATATTACGAGAATAAAGTCGAAATATTATGACAATAAAGTCTAAATATTACGAGAATAAAGTCGAAATATTATGACAATAAAGTCTAAATATTATGAGAATAAAGTCTAAATATTACGAGAATAAAGTCGAAATATTATGACAATAAAGTCTAAATATTATGAGAATAAAGTCGAAATATTTTAAGAATAAAGTCTAAATATTATGACAATAAAGTCGAAATATTATAAGAATAAAGTCGAAATATTATTAGAATAAAGTCTAAATATTTTAAGAATAAAGTTGTAATTTTGAGAATAAAGTCAAAATAGTACGAAAATAAAGTCGAAATATTTTGAGAATAAAGTCGAAATATTATGACAATAAAGTCTAAATATTATGAGAATAAAGTCTAAATATTACGAGAATAAAGTCGAAATATTATGACAATAAAGTCTAAATATTACGAGAATAAAGTCTAAATATTATGACAATAAAGTCGAAATATTATAAGAATAAAGTCGAAATATTATTAGAATAAAGTCTAAATATTTTAAGAATAAATTTGTAATTTTGAGAATAAAGTCAAAATAGTACGAAAATAAAGTCGAAATATTTTGAGAATAAAGTCGAAATATTTTGAGAATAAAGTCGAAATATTATGACAATAAAGTCTAAATATTATGAGAATAAAGTCTAAATATTACGAGAATAAAGTCGAAATATTATGACAATAAAGTCTAAATATTACGAGAATAAAGTCGAAATATTATGACAATAAAGTCTAAATATTATGAGAATAAAGTCTAAATATTACGAGAATAAAGTCGAAATATTATGACAATAAAGTCTAAATATTATGAGAATAAAGTCGAAATATTTTAAGAATAAAGTCTAAATATTATGACAATAAAGTCGAAATATTATAAGAATAAAGTCGAAATATTATTAGAATAAAGTCTAAATATTTTAAGAATAAAGTTGTAATTTTGAGAATAAAGTCAAAATAGTACGAAAATAAAGTCGAAATATTTTGAGAATAAAGTCGAAATATTATGACAATAAAGTCTAAATATTATGAGAATAAAGTCTAAATATTACGAGAATAAAGTCGAAATATTATGACAATAAAGTCTAAATATTACGAGAATAAAGTCGAAATATTATGACAATAAAGTCTAAATATTATGAGAATAAAGTCTAAATATTACGAGAATAAAGTCGAAATATTATGACAATAAAGTCGAAATATTACGAGAATAAAGTCGAAATATTATGACAATAAAGTCTAAATATTATGAGAATAAAGTCTAAATATTACGAGAATAAAGTCGAAATATTATGACAATAAAGTCTAAATATTATGAGAATAAAGTCGAAATATTATGACAATAAAGTCGAAATATTATGAGAATAAAGTCTAAATATTACGAGAATAAAGTCGAAATATTATGACAATAAAGTCTAAATATTACGAGAATAAAGTCTAAATATTACGAGAATAAAGTCGAAATATTATGACAATAAAGTCTAAATATTACGAGAATAAAGTCGAAATATTATGACAATAAAGTCTAAATATTACGAGAATAAAGTCGAAATATTATGACAATAAAGTCTAAATATTATGAGAATAAAGTCTAAATATTACGAGAATAAAGTCGAAATATTATGACAATAAAGTCTAAATATTATGAGAATAAAGTCTAAATATTACGAGAATAAAGTCGAAATATTATGACAATAAAGTCTAAATATTATGAGAATAAAGTCTAAATATTACGAGAATAAAGTCGAAATATTTTGAGAATAAAGTCGAAATATTACAAGAAAAAAGTCTAAATATTTTGAGAATAAAGTCATTATTTTGCGTCACAGTTTTTCATTACATACAGCAAACGCAAGGCTCAGATAAAACATCATTTCATTTTGTGTGGCGCTGTTAATTTCCTGTAGCTCAAACAAAGATCATAGGTTTGATTTCCAAGCAATGCACAAAACTGATCAAATGTGTTTCCTGAATGCAATGCGAGCGGCAGAACATAGATTCAGTAGCGCTGCTCAACAGACGTCCGAGAGCCTTCATAAAAAACAAATGTCATGATAAAGGTTCATTGTTTTGAATGAAACGAAGCCGTTTCTCTGCAGACTGACCTCTGTGTTAAACAGCGCTAGTCCAATTACTAATTAGTCCAACAGTAATGAATCCAACTAGATAGTAACGTTCGCAGACAAACTTTAAGTCGGCTTGAAAAAGCCTAGCCAGAAAGTTTTAGAAAGTTTTAAATTTTGATGGTTTTCAGTTTGAAATAGTTTTCCGTTTAAAATAGTTTTGAAAGATTAAAGTCTGAATGTTTTGAAGGCAAGACTGTCTATTAGAAAAACAGAGAGATCAGGCGTTGCTATGTGGTTGCTAAGGTACATGGGGTGATTGCCAGGGTGTTGCTATGCGGTTTCTAGGGTAGCCAGGGCAGTTGCTAGTGTGTTGCTATGTGGTTGCTAAGGTACATGGGGTGATTGCCAGGGTGTTGCTATGCGGTTTCTAGGGTAGCCAGGGCAGTTGCTAGTGTGTTGCTATGTGGTTGCTAAGGTACATGGGGTGATTGCTAGGGTGTTGCTATGCGGTTTCTAGATAGCCAGGTCAGTTGCTAGTGTGTTGCTATGTGGTTGCTAAGGTACATGGGGTGATTGCCAGGGTGTTGCTATGCGGTTTCTAGGGTAGCCAGGGCAGTTGCTAGTGTGTTGCTATGTGGTTGCTAAGGTACATGGGGTGATTGCCAGGGTGTTGCTATGCGGTTTCTAGGGTAGCCAGGGCAGTTGCTAGTGTGTTGCTATGTGGTTGCTAAGGTACATGGGGTGATTGCCAGGGTGTTGCTATGCGGTTTCTAGGGTAGCCAGGGCAGTTGCTAGTGTGTTGCTATGTGGTTGCTAAGGTACATGGGGTGATTGCTAGGGTGTTGCTATGCGGTTTCTAGATAGCCAGGTCAGTTGCTAGTGTGTTGCTATGTGGTTGCTAAGGTACATGGGGTGATTGCCAGGGTGTTGCTATGCGGTTTCTAGGGTAGCCAGGGCAGTTGCTAGTGTGTTGCTATGTGGTTGCTAAGGTACATGGGGTGATTGCTAGGGTGTTGCTATGCGGTTTCTAGGGTAGCCAGGGCAGTTGCTAGTGTGTTGCTATGTGGTTGCTAAGGTACATGGGGTGATTGCCAGGGTGTTGCTATGCGGTTTCTAGGGTAGCCAGGGCAGTTGCTAGTGTGTTATGTGGTTTCTAAGGTAATTTGGGTGGTTGCTAGGGTACTTAGGGTGGTTTCTAAGATGTTGTTATTTGGTTTCTAAGGTACTTTAGGTGGTTGGTAGGTTACCCTGGGCAGTTACTAGGGTGTTGCTATCCAGTTGCTATGCAGTTGTTAGGGTACTTGGTAGGTGTTGCTATGCAGTTGCTATGGTACTCTGGATGGTTACTAGGCTACCTGGGGTGGTTGCTGTGCAGTTGCTAAGATACTCTTGGTCGTTGCTAGGGTGTTACTGTGTGGTTGCTAGGTATTTGGGTGGTTGATAGTGTGTTACTAGCGTGTTGTTACCATGATTAACAAGTTACTAACATGTTGCTATCATGATTAGCAAGTTACTAACATGTTTCTAGCATGATTATAACATGATTACCATGTTAATAGCACGTTGTTAAATGAGAAACATGCTAGCAACTGGCTAACCATGCTATAAACATGCCAGTAACTTGCTAATCATGCTAAAACATGCTAGCAACTGGCTAATCATGCAATACACGTTAGTAACTTGCTAATCATAATAGAAACATGCTAGCAACTTGCTAATCGTGTTAAAAACATGGTAGCAACATACTATCGACTTGCTAGTCATGCTATAAACATGCTAGTAACTTGTTAATCATACTAGATTCATGCTATCAGCTTGCTGATCATGATAGAAACATGTTAGTAACATGCTAATCATGCTAGAAACATGCTAGCAACTTGCTAATCATGATAGAAAAATGCTAACAGCATTCTACTTATGCTAGGAACATGCTAGCAACTTGCTAATCATGTTAAAAACATGCTAGTAACATGCTAATAATGCAAGAATAATGTTGGCAACATGCTAGTGACATGCTAATCATGCTAACAACATGTTAGTAACTTGCTAATTATGCTAGCGACATGCTAGTCATGCTAGAAACGTGCTAAAACATGCTAGTGACATGCTAATCATGTTAACAACATGCTAGTAACTTGCTAATCATGCTAGCAAAATGCTAATCATGCTAGCAACATACTAGTGACATGCTATCATCCATCCACCCATCTATCTAACATTAAGCTTTTAAAACTACTTTAAACTTCAAAAACTTTAACCTTTTTTTAAAACTTTTTATACTTTTTATACTTCATAAACTTTTCAAACTTTCTGGTCTGGCTTTCTCAAGCCAACTTAAAGTATGTCTTGACAAATTTGTTTATCTAGTTTGATGTGCAAATGGCGCACAACTGTTTACATGTTTACTGAACATCCACTGTATGTAAATAACTCCATGAACACTGTTTTAAATCAAAGGCATTTATTGCTAAAATGTACTTGACAAACGAACGAAACGAACCACATCATCATCATCATAATCCGTATAAGACAATGTGTAAATGAAAACCATGTCAAATACCAGAGAACAAGTGCTTGAGGAAATATTCCCCAACGTCTCCACTCTAGCACCAATAGCATATAAATATGTCGTCATTTAGAGCTTCTTCTTTCAATGCAGTCCTGTGAAAAAGTCCAACGTTTAGAGTTCATGCTGAAGGAAACGCTCACTCATTCTGCCATTATGTGTGATGTTATTCTTAGCACGAAAAAGACACTTCACCTTTGTTTCCGGCTGTAAAAATAACATCACGACGCGAGTAAACAATGACAGAATGACCATCTGAAGGAGAATTATTCCTCTTTTCAGAAGCAGGAACCCATTTCATCTCCAACATGGAGACCGACGTGTGCTTGCGTTTTGGCGAGTAAAATGGCACTTGTGCCGAAACTCCAAAAAACGGCACCATGATCAAATCCATAATGATTTGATAGAAGATAAAAGAGCACGACATACAGACCAATGAGATTAAAAACACTGTAGGAATCCATTTAAAGAAATAGAAACGAAGCCAGGAGTCACTGGTGGGAACGTGTGGATGAATCATCTTGTGCTTATGAGGAACCAGCGTCCAGGAGCTTTGACTTCAACGCTGAGTAATGTGGAATCCACCCATGTGCTCATGACTCTTGATGCTTTTTTCCAGAAATGTCTCTCGCTGAACAACATCAGCACCTTCAGACGCTTCTTTTGTGCTTCAGTACGAGTAAAAGCCTGCAGCGTGATGGACCGCTTACTACGGAAGCCTGTTGCCACTAAATAAAAAATAAACTTGCAATTGCAATTCAGTCAGAATTGCGAGATATAAATTTGCAATTACAATGAGTCAAAGTTGTGGGGAAAAAGTCAGAATTATGAGATATGAACTCACAATTACAAGAAAAAAAAGGCGTAATGACATTTATTCATTTAGCAGATGCTTTTATTCAAAGCGACTTACAATTACAGATATTACGAGAAAAAAGTAAATTACGAGAAAAAAGTCGGAATTGCAAGAAAAATTCAATTGTGAGATGTAATCTTACAATTACGAGAAAAAATTGGAATTGCAAGAAAAAAGTCGGAATTACGAGAAAAATTCAACTGTGAGATGTAATCTTACAATTACGAGAAAAAAAGTCGGAATTACGAGAAAAATTCAATTGTGAGATGTAATCTTACAATTACGAGAAAAAATTGGAATTGCAAGAAAAAAGTCGGAATTACGAGAAAAATTCAACTGTGAGATGTAATCTTACAATTACGAGAAAAAAAGTCGGAATTACGAGAAAAATTCAATTGTGAGATGTAATCTTATAATTACGAGAAAAAATTGGAATTGCAAGAAAAAAGTCGGAATTACGAGAAAAATTCAATTGTGAGATGTAATCTTATAATTACGAGAAAAAAAGTCGGAATTACGAGAAAAATTCAATTGTGAGATGTAATCTTACAATTACGAGAAAAAATTGGAATTGCAAGAAAAAAGTCGGAATTACGAGAAAAATTCAATTGTGAGATGTAATCTTATAATTACGAGAAAAAAAGTCGGAATTACCAGAAAAATTCAATTAAGATGTAATCTTACAATTACGAGAAAAAAATGGAATTGCAAGAAAAAAGTTGGAATTATGAGAAAAAATTAAATTGTGAGATGTACAAAAAGTCAGTATTGCAAAATCTAAACTCACAATTACGAGAAAAGTCAGAATTGAGAGAAAAAAGTTGGATGTTACGAAAAAAGTCAACTGTGAGATGTAATCTCACAATTTTGAGAAAAAGGTCAGAATTGTGAGAAAAAAATCTGAATTACGAGGAAAAAGTTAGAACTGCGAGAAAAAAGTCGAAATTACGAGAAAAAAGTTCATTGTGAGATGTAATCTTACAATTGTGAGAAAGCCAGAATTGTGAAATATAAACTCGAGGTTACAAAAAAGAATTGTGAAAAAAATTAATTGCGAGTAAAAAGTAAAATTACGAGAAAAAAGTCAATTGTGAGATGTAAACTCACAATTGCATCACAAGTCAGAATTGTGAAATATAAACTTGCAATTATGAAAAAGTCAGAATTGCGAGGAAAAAAAGTCTGAATTACGAGAAAAAGTCAATGGTAAGATGTATACTCACAATTATGAGAAAAAGTCGGAATTACAAGAAAAAGGTCAGAATTGTAAGAAAAAAAGTCGGAATTATGAGAAAACTGTCAATTGTGAGATGTAATCTCACAATTACGAGAAAAAGTCGGAATTATGAGAAAAAGGGTCAGAATTGTGAGAAAAAAAGTCGGAATTATGAGAAAAAAGTCAGTATTGCGAAATATAACCTCGCAATTACGAGAAAAGTCAGAATTGAGAGAAAAAAGTTGGATATTATGAAAAAAAAAAGTCAATTGTGAGATGTAATCTCACAATTACGAGAAAAAGGTCAGAATTGTAAGAAAAAAAGTCAGTTGTGAGATGTTATCTAACAATTATGAGAAAAAAGTCAGAATTGCAAGAAAAAAGTCAGAATTATGAGAAAAAAGTCAATTGTACAATGTACACTCACAATTACCAGAAAAAGTCTAAATTACAATAAAAAGGTCAGAATTGTAAGAAAAATTGTCGGAATTACGAGAAAACTGTCAATTGTAAAATCTCACAGTTGCGAGAAAAAGTTGGAATTATGAGAAAAGGGTCAGAATTGTGAGAAAAACGGCGGAATTACGAGAAAAAAGTCAGTATTGCGAAATATAAACTCGAAATTACGAGAAAAGACAGAATTGAAAGAAAAATTATGAAATAAATTGACAGAATGGATATTATGAAAAAAAGTCAATTGTGAGATGTAATCTCACAATTACGAGAAAAAGATCAGAATTCTGAGAAAAAAATCTGAATTACGAGAAAAAACGTCAATTGTGAGATGTCATTAACAATTACGAGAAAAAAGTCAGAATTCTGAGAAAAAAGTTGTAAATACGAATTGTGAGATGTCAGAATTGCGAGATATAAACTCACAATTAGGAAAAAGTCAGAATTGGGAGAAAAATTTTGGAATTATGAGAAAAAAGTCAGAATTGTGAGAAAAAAATCGGAATTACGAGAAAAAAGTCAGAATTGTGAAAAATTCAATTGTGTGATGTAATCTTATAATTTTGAGAAAAATCGGAATTGCGAGAAAAAAGTTATTAAAAGTTAGGTATTGTGAGATGTAATCAACAATTACGATACAAAAGTCAGAACCGCAAGAAAAAAATCAGTATTACGAGAAAAAAGTCCAGAGTTGTGAGATATAAACATACAATTAGAAAAAGTGTCAATTTTGAAATGTAATCTCACAATTACGATAAAAAAGTCAGAATTGCAAGAAAAAAAATGGAATTACGAAAAAAGGGAGAATTGTGGGAAAAAAGTTGTAATTAGGAATTGTGAGATGTAATCTTACATTTGTGAGAAAGTCGGAATTGTGAGAAAAAAGGTCATATTTACTTTAAAAAAAAAATTTATTGAGTGGCGGAAACGGCTTCCGTAGTTTACACAGGACACGTCTGTGTTAAAAACATCTGCATTTCGAACACGTCGTGTGTGAGCGGCCCGTCAGCTGGAAGCCTCGGACTGATTTTTTTCCTCACAAAAACACAGCAGTGGACCTGCGTCAGGAGAGACGACATGTTTAATTTGACACCAATGAAAAATTTCAATCAATACAAACTTTGATGTTGACTTGAGAATATCTAGCCTAAAAGTTCAAAAGCTGAGATTGAGCTTAATTTGATGAAATGAAACATATCATCTGCTCTGACTGAAGTCGCTCTGTGTTCCTGTGAGTTTGTGCTTCAGACGCCGCTGGGATGCTGGTTGGTCGTTGAATCTGTCCTGAGCGTCTGCCGCGTGCCGTTCATTCGTTCGTCTATAAAAATAAAGATGTGCTGCTTCATCTGAACTCAGCAGGTCCTTTCGTCTCCTCTAATGTAGAGCAGCAGCTGACGGAGATCCGTCTTCATTATGGACATTCAGACACGCATGATGCTCAAACAGCCTGAAACAAACGACACACGAGTACAGAAACCAACACAAGCTTCATTTCACTTTGAAAAGTGAATCATTTTATTTTTATGTCGTATTAATAATGTTTTGAATTTTAATTTTAGTAAATATTTTTGTTGTTTTTGTTTTGTGCATGTCATTTTTATTAGTTTTTAATTTTACTATTTAGGTTTAATTAATTTTATTTCAGTTTTAGTTTTTATTTTATTGCCGGTTAGTTATTTTAGCGCTCAAACTTATTTCAGTTAACTGCCAGGGCAACATTTCTAATATTTATATTTCACTTTTTAGCTTTATTTCAATTGAAAGTCACAATGAAATAAAAAATGGACAATTTAATTAATTAAATAATCATTTATTAAATATTGTGGCATTTATTATAAGTTATTGTGTTATTGTAAATAAATAAATTGTAAAAAATAATAAATCATTTTATTTTTATTAGATTTTTTATTACAATAATCTAATTAATTCTCGACAGACCAGCATTCTCACAACCATGAGAAAAAAGTGAAATGTAAACTCGCAATTACAAGAAAAAAGTTGAAATTGCGAGAAAAAAAAGTCTTACAATTGCGAGAAAGTCAGAATTGTGAAATATGAACTAACAATTACGATAAAAAGGCAGAATTGCAAGAAAAAAGTAAACTTGCAATTGCAAGAAAAAGTCAGAATTAGGAGAAAAAAAGTACATTGTGAGATGCAATCTTACAATTGCGAGAAAGTCAGAATTGTGAAATATAAACTGGGAATTCTGAGAAAAAAGACAGAATTGCAAGAAAAAGTCAGAATTGTGCGAAAAAGAGTGAATTGTAAAATATAAACTAACAATTACGAGAAAAAAGGCAGAATTGTGAGAAAAAAGTGTGAATTTTGAAATATAAACTAACAATTACGATAAAAAAGGCAGAATTGCGAGAAAGTTGGAGTTACGAGAAAAAAATAATCTTACAATGGCAAGAAAGTCAGAATTGTGAAATATAAACTCAGAATTGTGAGAAAAAAGTAAAAGTAAATTTGCAATTGGAAAAAAAAAGAATTGTGCTTTTAAAGTCAGATTTGTGAAATTTAAACTAACAATTACGATGAATGGCAGAATTACGAGAAAAAAGTAAACTCACATTTACAAGAAGAATTCAGAATTGTGCGAAAAAAGTCAGAATTGTGAAATATAAACTTGGAATTTCGAGAAAAAAGACAATATTGCGCGAAAAAGTCAGAACTGTGCGAAAAAGTGCAAATTGTAAAATATAAACTAACAATTACGAGAAAAAAGTCAGAATTATGACATTTAAACTCATATTTACAAAAAAAGGCAGAATTGCAAGAAAAAAGTTTTAATTATGAGAAAAAGTAAACTCGCAATTGCAAGAAAAAGTCAGAATTGTGTGAAAAAGTGCGAATTGTAAAATATAAACTAACATTTATGAGAAAAAAGGCAGAATTTTGAGATATAAACTCATATTTACAAGGAAAAAGGCAGAATTGCGAGAAAAGTCAGAATTGTGCGAAAAAGCGCAAACTGTCAAATATAAACTAACAATTACGAGAAAAAAAAAATCAGAATTATGACATTTAAACTCATATTTACAAAAAAAGTCAGAATTGCGAGAAAAACTCAGAATTGTAAAATTAAAAATCGCAATTACGATAAAAACGCAGAATTGCGAAAAAGTCAGAATAGTGAAATAGAAACTCGGAATTCCGAGAAAAAAGACAGAATTGCGAGGAAAAAGTCAGAACTGTGCAAAAAAGCGCAAATTGTAAAATATAAACTAACATTTACAAGAAAAAAGACAGAATTGCGAGAAAAAAGTCAGAACTGTGCGAAAAAGCGCAAATTGTAAAATATAAACTAACATTTACAAGAAAAAAGTCAGAATTGCGAGAAAAAGGTTTGAATTACGAGCAAAAAGCGAACTCGCAATTGTGAGAAAAAGTCAGAATTGTGAAATAAAAACTCAAGAAATTGCGAGAAAAAATTGCCAGATGTTAAACAGTTAGAAACTGTAGTTACTTCCATTTCACGCCGACTTTAACAAAAGTGTTTTTAATATTTTAGATTTATTGAACGATAATAACCCTGGTGTGAAATGTCTTCTATGGTTAGTTTTCCGATTAAAGAAAGTTCAAAGTGAGTTAAAGTTAAACTGCTGATGTTTATATCTAAATAAAAACACTGGTGTAATGGCTCAGACATCTCAGTAGCACAAGACCGCATTAAATAAGATCAAACGACTGAAACGCTGTCCGAGTGTGTTTGTGTACTCGTGTAAAGTCTGTTTCTGCACATGGAAAATTCATGAATCAAAGTGAAAATAGTTCATAAAAGCGGAGTGTCTCTGGAGCTCAACACCAGCAGATACAAAGATCAAACCTCCACAGCGACACTCAGTAAACAAGAGACAAATAATGTCAGTAAACCAGCATGCACATCCCATGATTCTCTAGGAAAGACAAAACCGGCGTAGAAAACCAATAAAAAGAGTTTGTGCTCAAGAGTTTGACTGCACCATCACTGTAAACGAACTCTCATTAGAAACCGCAGTGTGACTGAATCTCAACAAAACGTGTGCGCCCCATATTCCAGTCCAAAATGTAAAAGAAAGATTTAAAAATTAAATATATTACTGGCTAAAAGCTTTTAATCATTTACATTTCGAATGTCTCTTCTGCTCACCAAGGCTGCATTTATTTGATTAAAAAGACAGTGAAAACACTTTAAATGTTACTACAATTTCAAAAAAGAGTAAAATAAAATGTTCTTATTTTAAAATGTCATTTATTCCTGTGATCATTGCTCCAGTCTTCAGTGTCACATGATCCTTTACTGTATTTTAGTATTTTTTATTTTTATTTTTATTTTAAATGAAGCCTTGTTGAGCTAAATAGAAAATTCTTTGTATTTATATATTATAAATATATATATATATATATAATTTTATAATAATATATAATACATGTATATAAAATAAAAAATACATTATAATTATATATGTATACACGTATATATAATAAAAAAAAATATAAATATATATATATATATATAATTTTATAATAATATATAATACATATATATAAAATAAAAAATACATTATAATTATATATGTATACACACGTATATATAATTAAAAGAATATATAAAATTTTATTTTTTATATATATATATATACACACACAAAAAAATATATAAATATATATATTTTGTAGTTATATATATATATATATATATATATATATGTGTGTGTACATATATAATTATAATTAATTTTTAATTTAAATGTTTTAATTTTAATTTTTCACATGTGTGTGTATATTTATATAACATTTTATTATATATATATATATATATATATTTTAAAATATTTTTTAGTTATATATACATGTGTACATATTTTTAATTCTAATTCATTTTTATTGTGTGTGTATATATATATATATATATATATATATATATATTAATAATTCATTTAATTTAATAAACATTTTTAAAATTATAGCATTATTGTGTCGTCATTTTCACAATTAAACACATTTAACCCTAAACGTTCTCATCAGTGTATTTCCAGTAAAACATTATTTTTTATTTGAATGAGCATAAAGGCACTACTATAGTAATACTAACTTGCTTAATATTAATATTTTGCCATTTAAATAATATATTAAGGTTTTTTTTTTGCATTATAGTAATGAGAATCGACTGGTAAAATAATTAAAAATGCTGCAAAAAATCTTAAATATTTTATTATTCTTATTTATTTCGCGTTAACAATTTTTTTCTCCTGATTTTGGTGTGAAATACGACGCTCTCCGCAGGTTTTGTGAGATTCATCACTCCCTACATTCACTTCTCATCATCACACGCTATAAATAACATCCTCGTTGTGTCGTCTTCATTCAGATCTGCCGATTAAAGTACCGAAGGGAAATGAAAGCGGCGGACGAGATCTCGCACGGGAACGTGAGGATGAACCGGTTTGAAGGAGCAGCTGCAGGAATCTTCGGTCAGGATCTGAAGGAGCTTCACGGAGGAAACGGTGCGATGCGACGCACAGACACCAGAGGGCAGCGCAGACTCAGACAACGCGAGTTCCTCCAGATGAAGACACCGTGTGAAAGGCCTCCTGACGGATCTGTGAGGACGATGGCAGTAGAGACGCTCGTTTTTGTGCTCGTCTTCATCAGGAGACTCCTCTGCGAGATATCCCAGGAGCTCGTTGGCTGGTGTGGCTCATCTAGAAGCTCTCCACGAAGCTGCCGGGGAACAGGCCCGTCCGGCCCGTGCGCTGAAGCGTCCCTTTGTACCAGCCGTCTTCGCGTTTCTTGTGCACGAACACGATGTCGCCCTCCTTCAGCTCGATCTCGGCTTCGCTCTGCGGCGGGTACGGGACGACCACGCGGTACCTGACGGAAAGAGAGAGGAAACTGCGCTCAACACGGATAGCTGAAATTAATTGGGAGACAAAAAAGTCAAAATTATAGCTTATAGGACTTTAAATTAGGACTTTACGTCGTATTTATGAGATAAAAAGTCTAAATTCTGACTTTAAAAGTCATAATTATGAGATATGAGGGAAAAAAGTCTAAATTAGGGCTTTAAGTCATATCTATGAATTAAAAAGTCAAAATTATGACTTTAAAAGTATAAAATAAAAAGTTGAACTTATGAGATAAAAAGTCTAAGAATAAAGTAGAAATATTTTAAGAATATGTAAAGTCGAAAAATTTTAGGACTTAAAATCCTAATTTAGACTTTTTTTCTTATAATTTTGACTTTTTATTTTATACTTGTGACTTTTAAAGTCAGAATTTAGACTTTTTATCTCATAAATACGACGTAAAGTCCTAATTTGAGAATAAAGTCGAAATATTACGAGATTAAAAAGACTAAATATTTTGAGAATAAAGTCTAAGTATTTTAAGAATAAAGTCAAAATATTATGAGAATAATGTCAAAATATTATGAGAATAAAGTCGAAATATTTTGTGAATAAAGCCTAAATATTTTAAGAATAAAGTCAAAATATTACGAGAATAGTCTAAATTATGAGAAAAAAGTTTCAATTATGAGAAAGAAACATTGAAATATTTTAAGAATAAAGTCAAAATACTAAGAGAATAAAGTAAATATTTTGAGAATAAAGTTGAAATTATGAGGAAAAAAAGTTGAAATATTACGAGAATAAAGTCGAAATATTTTGAGAATAAAGTCAAAATATTTTGAAAATAAAGTCGAAATATTTTGAAAATAAAGACGAAATATTACAAGAATAAAGTCGAAATATTACAGGAATAAAGTCGAAATATTTTGAGAATAAAGTCAAAATATTTTAAGAATAAAGTCTAAATATTTTAAGAATAAAGTCAAAATATTATGAGAATAAAGTCTAAATATTTTAAGAATAAAGTCCAAATATTTTGAGAATAAAGTCTAAATATTTTAAGAATAAAGTCCAAATATTTTAAGAATAAAGTCAAAATATTTTGAGAATAAAGTCTAAATATTTTAAGAATAAAGTCAAAATATTATGAGAATAGTCTAAATTATGAGAAAAAAAGTTTCAATTATGAGAAAGAAACATTGAAATATTTTAAGAATAAAGTCAAAATACTAAGAGAATAAAGTAAATATTTTGAGAATAAAGTTGAAATTATGAGGAAAAAAAGTCGAAATATTACGAGAATAAAGTCGAAATATTTTGAGAATAAAGTCGAAATATTTTGAGAATAAAGTCAAAATATTTTGAAAATAAAGACGAAATATTACAAGAATAAAGTCGAAATATTACAGGAATAAAGTCGAAATATTTTGAGAATAAAGTCAAAATATTTTAAGAATAAAGTCTAAATATTTTAAGAATAAAGTCAAAATATTATGAGAATAAAGTCTAAATATTTTAAGAATAAAGTCAAAATATTTTGGAAAAAAAGTCTAAATATTTTAAGAATAAAGTCAAAATATTTTAAGAATAAAGTCAAAATATTTTGAGAATAAAGTCTAAATATTTTAAGAATAAAGTCGAAATATTATGAGAATAAAGTCAAAATATTTTAAGAATAAAGTCTAAATATTTTGAGAATAAAGTCTAAATATTTTAAGAATAAAGTCAAAATATTATGAGAATAGTCTAAATTATGAGAAAAAAAGTTTCAATTATGAGAAAGAAACATTGAAATATTTTAAGAATAAAGTCAAAATACTAAGAGAATAAAGTAAATATTTTGAGAATAAAGTTGAAATTATGAGGAAAAAAAGTCGAAATATTACGAGAATAAAGTCGAAATATTTTGAGAATAAAGTCGAAATATTTTGAGAATAAAGTCAAAATATTTTGAAAATAAAGACGAAATATTACAAGAATAAAGTCGAAATATTACAGGAATAAAGTCGAAATATTTTGAGAATAAAGTCAAAATATTTTAAGAATAAAGTCTAAATATTTTAAGAATAAAGTCAAAATATTATGAGAATAAAGTCTAAATATTTTAAGAATAAAGTCAAAATATTTTGGAAAAAAAGTCTAAATATTTTAAGAATAAAGTCCAAATATTTTAAGAATAAAGTCAAAATATTTTGAGAATAAAGTCTAAATATTTTAAGAATAAAGTCGAAATATTATGAGAATAAAGTCAAAATATTTTAAGAATAAAGTCTAAATATTTTGAGAATAAAGTCTAAATATTTTAAGAATAAAGTCGAAATATTATGAGAATAAAGTCTAAATATTTTAAGAATAAAGTCAAAATATTTTGAGAATAAAGTCAAAATATTTTAAGAATAAAGTCAAAATATTTTAAAAATAAAGTCAAAATATTTTGAGAATAAAGTCTAAATATTTTAAGAATAAAGTCAAAATATTTTAAAAATAAAGTCAAAATATTACGAGAATAGTCTAAATTATGAGAAAAAAAGTTTAAATTATGAGAAAGAAACGTTGAAATATTTTAAGAATAAAGTAGAAATATTTTAAGAATATGTAAAGTCGAAAAATTTTAGGACTTAAAACCCTAATTTAGACTTTTTTTCTTATAATTTTGACTTTTTATTTTATACTTGTGACTTTTAAAGTCAGAATTTAGACTTTTTATCTCATAAATACGACGTAAAGTCCTAATTTAGAATAAAGTCTTCTTTATTCTACTTTATCAAAATATTTCGACGTCATTCTTTATAATGCATGCATTCAAGAGTGCATTTTGATCTTGAATTTGATGAATCTTCTAAGTAGTGTTTTCAGATCAGGAGGTACGGTCTCACCTCTCTCGGGATAATGGCTTGGGTTCGGGTCGGACGGCGAGGGGTGAGGAAGAGCAGGGCTGTCGAGTCGGAGGAGACACAGAGAAGTTGAGGTCCAGCGATCCGGACTTCCTGTGCAGCGGCTCCATTCCCATCGCGCCCTGCATCTCGCTCTCGATGGGACAGGACCCGGCCCGTCCGTGACCCCCGGCCGAACGCAGCTCTGGGGCCATGGCGCCCTGAACCGACGAGGACGAGGATGGTTCGTGCGTCGGAGAGACCGAAGGCGGCGAGCGGGATTTCTTTTTGGCTGCGGCTCCGGAAAGCAGCTTCAGGAGACCGCTGCTCTTCTTCTCTTTCTGTGAGAGAAATAGACACAGAAAACATCAGAAAACTAAAATCACTTCATCTTTTGTTTTTTAGAAAACTATCTGCAGATATTCACACAGAAAGATCTTCACTGCAATCTGACAAAATTAAAATGTTTAAAATAAAGCCTGAGGAAATTATAATTAATTATTGTTCGATGCCAATCATAAAATAAAATGGAAAAACTGGGAAAATTTGGGAAAACATTATGGGAAAAATTAACAAATTGTTAATTAGTAAAATGTTTTCTAAATTCAATTTATTAGACATGCTTTTTGATTTTAACAATTTAAATTGTTTAAACAATATAAAAAAAATCAAAACATCAAAAAAACTATTCCTTTAAAAATTATATTAATTAATAAATTATGTAATTGTTTAGACATTTTTTTTTTATTATTAAAATGGAATCCAGAAAAATAAAAATGGAAAGAGAATTTAGAAAAAATAAAAATAAAACTGATTTTATAAGAACCTTTTATTTAAAGCATTTAAACTTCTTGTACTTTAATTGATTAGATATGCTTTTTTTATTATTACAATTCATAAAATTAAATTAAAATGTAAAATACCGTAATTAAAATGGGGAAAAAATGACTTGGGGAAGAAATACAATGGATTTCTTTGTAAAAATTAACATATTATTAAATTGTTAATTAGTAAAATGTTTTCTAAATTCAATTGATTAGACATGCTTTTTGATTCTAACAATTTAAATTATTAAAACAATATAAAAAAAAAATCAAAACATAAAAAAAACTATTCCTGTAAAAATTATATTAATAAATTATGTAATTGTTTAGACATTTTTTTTTATTATTAAAATGGAATCCAGAAAAATAAAAATGGAAAGAGAATTTAGAAAAAAAATAAATAAAACTGATTTTATAAGAACCTTTTATTTAAAGCATTTAAACTTCTTGTACTTTAATTGATTAGATATGCTTTTTTTATTATTACAATTCATAAAATTAAATTAAAATGGAAAATACCGTAATTAAAATGGGGAAAAAATGACTTGGGGAAGAAATACAATGGATGTCTTTGTAAAAATTAACATATTATTAAATTGTTAATTAGTAAAATGTTTTCTAAATTCAATTGATTAGACATGCTTTTTTATTCTAACAATTTAAATTATTAAAACAATCTAGAAAAATGTCAAAACATAAAAAAAAGAAACTATTACTGTTATATATATATATATATATATATATATATATATATATATATGTAACTATTAAAGTTCTAATTAAACTAATTAGACATTTTTATTATTCAAATGGAATCCAGAAAAAATAAAAATGGAAACAGAATTTAGAAAAAAATAAAAAATAAATAAAAAATAAGACTGATTTCATAAGAAAAAACAATCTAGAAAAAATGTCAAAACATAAAAAAAATAATAAAAGAAACTCTATAACTGTAAAAAAAAAAAAACAAACAATTATGTAATTATTAAAGTTCTAATTAAACTAATTAGACATTTTTTATTAATAAAATGGACAGAAAAAATAGTTAAAGTTTTTGTAATTTAATTAATTAGACATGCTTTTTTGATTATTACAATTTCATAAAATTAAATTAAAACGGAAAACACAGTAATTAAAATGGGAAAAAAATTACAATGGATGTTAAATTGTTATTAATTTAATTGATTAGACATGATTTTTGATTATTACAATTTTATTAAATATTTGCAATTTAATGAACATGATAAAGCTGTTAAAGCATTATGAATTCAATTTATTAGAGATGCTTTTTGCTGATTATAATTTTGTAAAATTATGGAAACAGAATTTGGCAAAAATGATTGTAATGAATTATTATAAGTTCTATAAAAATCAATTGTTTAGACATGGTTTCTGAGTATTAACATTGCATTGAAATATTAAAACAGAATGCAGAAAAATTCTAACAGAAAAGACAGAATTGAAGTAAAAAATTACAACAGACCCAAACCAGACACTAGGAGGCGTCTGAGAGTCAACCTGCATCTGATGAGTCCTTAAAACCAGCTCATTCTCCAACAATCATCTCAAAACACTACCAACACACCAACCATGAGAGAGAAAATCTCTGGAGTCAACATCACACACAAATCACCCTCATATTGATTGTACTTTGTACTTTGAACAGCTCATTTGTATACAGAGACCTGCAAGAATGGACTTCTGAGGCCAAAGATCCAAAGAAACTGGCTTCATGGCTTTAAAATCATTGTGTTTTTGAACAGAATAACGTCTGTGGTGAACATGAGCTCAAGATATGCTCACATCCGTGTGACGCGTGTCTCTTCTTTTAGACTCTGAGCTCATTAACAGCCCATAATTAACAGTCGTTCAGACGACATGTGATCGCACATCACTCCTGTTCATCACACACACACTTATCATACATGTATGAGCTTCTAGAAACACATACTGCTGCCATTATCAAAGTAAACAGCAGAAATAAGATGCAAATATAGCTGCAAGCGCTTTAAGGCATTTAAGCACAAATGACCAAAAACATTATATAGCAAGCCTTTTTTGCAAATCCAGCTCATTTACCGTAGAGATATTATGCTTTGTAATGTTTATGACTGTTATAGCGCCAACCAGTGCAGAAAGATTCTCTGGAGAGCAAATATTAACTAGATAGTAAAGTTCGTAGCCAGAAAGTTTTAAATGTTTGAAGATTTTCAGTTTGAAAACGTTTTCCCTTTAAAATAGTTTGAAAGATTCAAGTCTGAATGTTTTGAAGGCAATACAGTCTTTTAGAAAAACAGACAGATCAGGTGTTGCTATGTGGTTGCTAGGGTAGCCTGGGCAGTTGCTAGGGTGTTGCTATGTGGTTGCTAAGGTACCTGGGGTGGTTGCTAGGGTGTTGCTATGTGGTTGCTAGGGTACTTGGGAGGTGTTGCTATGTGGTTGCTAGGGTAGCCTGGGCAGTTGCTAGGGTGTTGCTATGTGGTTGCTAAGGTACCTGGGGTGGTTGCTAGGGTGTTGCTATGTGGTTGCTAGGGCACTTGGGAAGTGTTGCTATGCGGTTTCTTAGGTTACCCAAGGCGGCTGTTAAGGTGTTGCTATCAGGTTGCTAGGGTACTTAGGGTGGTTTCTAGGGTGTTGTTATGTGGTTTCTAATGTACTCTGGGTTGTTGCTAGAGTGTTGCTATGTGGTTGCTACGGCACTTAGGAAGTGTTGCTATGTGGTTGCTAGGGTACCCGGGGTGGCTGTTAAGGTGTTGCTATCCAGTTGCTAGGGTACTTAGGGTGGTTTCTAGGGTGTTGTTATGTGGTTGCTAGGGTACTTGGGAGGTGTTGCTATGCGGTTGCTAGGGTACCCGGGGTGGCTGTTAAGGTGCTGCTATCAGGTTGCTAGGGTACTTAGGGTGGTTTCTAGGGTGTTGTTAAGTGGTTTCTACGGTACTCTGGGTGGTTGCTAGGGTGTAGCTTGGGTACCCTGAGCGGTTGCTAGGGTGTTGCTGTGTGGTTGCTAGGCTACCTGGGGTGGTTGCTATGGAGTTGCTAAGGTACTCTGGGTCGTTGCTGGGGTGTTGCAATATGGTTGCTAGGTACTCAGGGTGGTTCATAAGGTGTTACTAGCATGTTGTAACCATGTTTAACAAGTTACTAGAATGTTTCTAGCATGTTCTCATGTTGCTATCATGTTGTTAGCATTATTAATAAGGTACTATCATGAGGAAGTTACTAGCATGATTCTAGCATGATTAGCGTGTTACTAGCATGCTGCTGTCATGATTAGCAAGTTAATAGCATGATTCTATCATGATTAGCAAGTCACTAGCATGATTCTATCATGATTAACAAGTTGCTAACATGTTTCTAACATGTTGCTAGCATGTCTTGCAAGTTACTAACACGTTTAGCATCTTACTAGCATTGGGTTAGCACGATTAGCAAGTTACTAGCATGTTTGTAGCATGTTTAACATGTTGCTATCATATTGTTAGCATTATTAAAAAGGTACTATCATGAGGAAGTTACTAGCATGATTCCAACATGATTAGCATGTTACTAGCATGTTGCTATCAATATTAGCAAGTTACTAGCATGTTTCTAGTATGTTGAGCAAGTTGATAGCATATTTCTAGCATGATTAGCAAGTTACTAGCATGATTCCAACATGATTAGCGTGTTACTAGCATGTTGCTATCAATATTAGCAAGTTACTAGTATGTTGCTAGTATGATTAGCAAGTTATTAGCAAGTTACTAGCATGTTTCTAGTATGTTGAGCAAGTTGATAGCATATTTCTAGCATGATTAGCAAGTTACTAGCATGATTCCAACATGATTAGCGTGTTACTAGCATGTTGCTATCAATATTAGCAAGTTACTAGTATGTTGCTAGTATGATTAGCAAGTTATTAGCAAGTTACTAGCATGTTTCTAGTATGTTGAGCAAGTTGATAGCATATTTCTAGCATGATTAGCAAGTTACTAGCATGATTCCAACATGATTAGCGTGTTACTAGCATGTTGCTATCAATATTAGCAAGTTGCTAGTATGTTGCTAGTATGATTAGCAAGTTATTAGCAAGTTACTAGCATGTTTCTAGTATGTTGAGCAAGTTGATAGCATATTTCTAGCATGATTAGCAAGTTACTAGCATGATTCCAACATGATTAGCGTGCTACTAGCATGTTGCTATCAATATTAGCAAGTTGCTAGTATGTTGCTAGTATGATTAGCAAGTTATTAGCAAGTTACTAGCATGTTTCTAGTATGTTGAGCAAGTTGATAGCATATTTCTAGCATGATTAGCAAGTTACTAGCATGATTCCAACATGATTAGCGTGCTACTAGCATGTTGCTATCAATATTAGCAAGTTGCTAGTATGTTGCTAGTATGATTAGCAAGTTATTAGCAAGTTACTAGCATGTTTCTAGTATGTTGAGCAAGTTGATAGCATATTTCTAGCATGATTAGCAAGTTACTAGCATGATTCCAACATGATTAGCGTGCTACTAGCATGTTGCTATCAATATTAGCAAGTTACTAGTATGTTGCTAGTATGATTAGCAAGTTATTAGCAAGTTACTAGCATGTTTCTAGTATGTTGAGCAAGTTGATAGCATATTTCTAGCATGATTAGCAAGTTACTAGCATGATTCCAACATGCTTAAGTTGCTAACATGTTTCTAACATGTTGCTAGCATTTCTTGCAAGTTACCAACATGTTTAGAATGTTACTAGCATGTTTAACATGTTATCATAATGTTAATATTAATAAGGTACTAGCATGATTCTAGCATGTTTAACAAGATACTAGCATGTTTCTAGCATGATTAGCATGTTTTTAGTAATATTTAACATTTATTATTTTATCTGTTATATTTGATTTCAGCATTATATCGATGAACAAACACTGACCTTCTCCACTTTCTTGTCGTCGAGTTTGTGCAGGTCTGCTCCGTTCAGATGTGCCGCGCTGACGTTGGGAGGCGTGATGGCGGCGGCGGCGGAGCTCAGGGGCATCAGGGGCCGGACGGAAGCGGCGTGAGACTGAGGGGCCGCCGCCATGGACAGGGGCCGCGCGGGGGAGCGGGACGGACTGGCCTGCGGTCGCACAGCTGCGGTGGGACGCTCAGGACTGCTGCTGCTCGCCGGAGGACTGTGGACTGACAACAGTAATGCAGCATTCACATGATTAATGCACATAAACCCATTCATTCCTGTCAGAAACATTAGGCATAGGGGTGAGCGATATGACGATTTTTCGGGGACGATTAAAATGTCTCCACGATTTGCTTTCGAAAAAATATTGTAGTATACAGTGTGCCTCCATCTTAATATACTGTAAAACACGACATACATTTACTCACGGGACACTGCACTTATTCACAATCACAAAAGTGCATTATTTGCATGTGCTTTAAAGCCTTGCCGGTTAAATAACGTTATTTCTTCTGTGCGCTGTTGTGGCATGCGCTTTTTTTATATAATTTTTATGCAATTTTTTTAAACTAATGCTTTACAGTTTAATAGTATTATAATGATTTTTTTTTTAGTTAATAAATAATAATTAAAAAGTTATAATAATCATTTTTAGCAATAACATTTTATTATTAAATACTTTACAGTTTAATAGTAATTTTTTTGATTGATTTACAATTTGAGTAAATAATAATAACACAAAAACTATTATAACTATTATGATTGTTATATACATAAAAATATATTTTTAAATAGTTTGCCGTTTACTAATATTATAGTAGTTCTTTTGTTCAATTGTTTGTATTGTTTTAGTATTTAATAGCA
>CM065122.1:1167500-1377500 GCA_033026305.1 Cirrhinus molitorella | reverse complement strand
TCTGATTCTGCTCTTTTAGTTAGACATATAAAGATTATAAATATATACACACTACCGTTCAAAAGTTTGGGGTCAGTGAGACTTGCAATTTTTTTAATGAAGTCAAGGCTGCATTTATTTGATCAAAAATACAGAAAATAAACTGTAAAATTACAAAATGTTATTGCAATAGAAAATAATGGTTTTTATTTTCATATACTTTCAAATATAATTTATTCCTGTGATGCAATGCTGATTTTTCATCAGCTGTTACTCAGTTTCCCAGGCTTAAGCGTCACATGATCTCTCAGAAATCACTCTGATATTCAATTATTAGTAGAATTATCAGTTTTGGAAACTTTTTTTTTTTTTTTTTTTTTTAACCTGTATTTTTTTCTTTCAAGAACAACATTTATTCAAACTATTAATCTTTTCTAGCAATGCAAATCTATTATGTCACTTTTTATTAATGTAACAATTTATTCATTTCTTTCAAAAAAAAAAAAAAGAATGAATAAACATTTATATATATTTATATATTTTATATGTATATATGTATATATTATATGTATATGTATATATATATGTATATATTTTTAAATTTAACATAAAAGATATTTTTTTTATAAAAAATGCCATTATAAAGGTAAAAAAAAATGCCCCAGAAAATCTTTAATTAGAAGACTAATTTTTCATCAGATTTTTTTAATTGTTGATTTAGATGGTGCTCCTAAATCTTTGACTGTGCTCCTATTTTTTTAAGTTAGGAGTATAAAAAGCAAAGTAAGCGCAGAGCCCTGCACACGAATGCATCTGCGGCTGATTCTCTGCTGCGTATCGACCAAACGCTGTCCTCAGGTCAGTAATGCAGGATTAGAGAGTGATTAGAAAGCCTCCCACAGGAATCACTATTGACTCACAGATTCAGTGTTTCAGCATAAAACCTGCAGGTTGAGCGTAAAATGCAACGTCCTGACAAATCTGATTTGTTCAAACTGATTTATTTACAGAAATTAGAAGCAGAAATATATTAAAATTAATTTAAATGAAGTACTTGTATGTTAATTTAAATGTATTTATTATTTATTTATAAAAAAAATCCATTTATTTATATGTATGTGTGTATATATTCATTTATGTATTTAAATTACATATAATTTAAATAAACATATATATATATATATATATTATTTAATAAATTAATAAATTATTTTAATACATTTATACAAATTAAATCAATACAAAATAAATAATTATAATACTATTAAATACTAAAATAATACAGGAATTTGTAATAATATTAACTATTATTATTATTATTTTTATTAAACAACAGAACAAATTGGTAAAATACATGTAATTGAATTTTCATTATTATTTATATTTGTTATTATTAGTCTCATTCCAAAAATGAAATCAATAA
The DNA here is from genome assembly GCA_033026305.1 of Cirrhinus molitorella. Taxonomy (NCBI): domain Eukaryota; kingdom Metazoa; phylum Chordata; class Actinopteri; order Cypriniformes; family Cyprinidae; genus Cirrhinus; species Cirrhinus molitorella. The sequence continues at coordinate 1,376,098 of CM065122.1, read as the reverse complement.
AGAAATCACTATAATACTCTTAAACTAAAGTATTTAATGTTAATATATACTGTATAATAATACCTATTATTATTATTATTATTATTATTATTATTTAGTAAAATAACAAAAAAACAAAACAAATCAATATATATCACTAACATTATTAAACTGTAAAGCATTTCATATCAATTTTAATGTATATACTAATAATAACAATATTTTAATATTAGTAATACTATTATATTAGTAAACTGCAAACTAATTTTTTTTTAATGTATATAATAATAGTTATAATAGCTATAATAATAATAATAATAATAATAATAATATTATTATTATTATTAATCAAATTGTAAATCAAAAATATTAAACTGTAAATTATTTAATAAAAAAATGTTTCGTGTTATTGATAAAAATGATTTTTTTTATTATTATTATTTATTAACTCAATAAAAATATAATTATAATATTATTAAACTGTGAAGCATTAGTTTAAAAATTTGTTAATAATAATTATTATTGTTAAATAATAAAAACAATTATTATTGCAGTGTACCATATATATATATATATAAATTCAAATTTAAATTAAATAATTTAATAGATTTTTTAATTATTATCAATTAATTTTACTGATTTTTCAGTTGTTTGTGATTTTTATTCACAATAAATATGTAATTAATTTAACTTTTCATTTTTATAATTTTTAGGAATCACTATTGACTATATTGACCATGTTTCAGCGTGAAAATTAAAATGTATTTAAATTAAATATATATAATATAAAAATTATAATACTTATATATTATATATATATATATATATTATTTATTTATAAAATAAATCCATTTTACTTATATTTTACTCATTATATATATATATATATATATATATATATATATATATATATATTAATTATTATTATTATTATTATTAATTACACACATAATATATATATATATATATATATTAATAATTTCAAAAATATCCATAATTCCAGAAGTTCTTCAACTTTTAGATTTTTTTATTATTATCATCAATTAATTTTACTGACTTTTTTAGTTGTTTGTAATTTTTATTCACAAGTTATATTATTTTATAACTTTTAATTTTTATTTAATTAGTATTTTTTATTATTTTTATGTATAGAATAATTTTACACACATATTTATGAATGTTTATATATATATATATAAATATATATTTCTTTTAAGCAAGCTGCTCTTAATTTAGTTTTGTTCCCACCTGGAAACAAGACTAAATATCTTGTCATTTTGCTTATTTAGTAAATGCATTTTAAACAAGGCGAAAATACTAAGACAAGCCTTTTTTTCGAACGCTCTTGAGGATTCAATTCGTCTCAGACTCATTATCCCCTTTTCATTTCATGATATAAAGGTGTTTGTTTGCGTGTCGCACATGAAGTTCCCGCAGACGCAGCTTGATTCAGGCTCAGATTCACACATCTAAAACTGGAGCGCTGCATTTACACCTTATTTCAGGTGTTTTTGAAACAGCAGATGCAAAGCCTTATTGGTAACACGGCAAACATCTGATAAAGATGATGAAGAGCAGACTCAAACAGATCCAGTGATAGATGTTAGTCAGAGGCAATATGTTTGATTTGACACCAAACCAAGCTGTGAAACAATAAAAACACATCTTTACCAAACAACGCAGTGGAAGGAGACTCGGATTCAGAGTCAGAAAGCAAAGAAAGCATATTGTACTTTATGAACAAATTATATAATTAATAATTAATAATAATAATATAATAATTTATATAATTAAATATAATAAAAAAAATTATATAATTAATAATAATATGTTTATATATATGTGTGTGTGTAGAACAATTGTACACATTTAGAAATGGATTTTTCATAAAAGGCACTTTTAAAAAAAATACTAAAAATTAAAACGAAATGTTAATAATTCATTAATGTAATTAAATAATATAAATTTTGAATGAAATCACAAATAACTAAAAAGTCAGTAAAATTCATTGATAATAAAAAAAAGTCTAAAAGCAGAAAAAAAATATATATATGAATATGAATATATAGTGGGATTTATTTTTATTTATTCATTGTATGGATTTTATGATAGACCATTCATATTAATATTTTGGAAAATGTACATTCACATTTTGAATAATTAATAATAATAATAATAACAATAATAATATCTGTGTGTGTGTGAGAGAGAGAGATAGAATTTAATTCACATTTAGAATAATTTTAGAAATTGTTAAAAGGAACTTTTTGAAAACTATTAAATTAAAATTAATTTATAATAATTAATATAAACTGTGAATAAAAATCACAAACATATACATGTATGTATGTATGTGTGTGTGATTTAAAAAGTGGCATTTATTTTTTTATTTATTCATTTGTATGAATGTGTGATAGACTATGCATATTAACGTTTTGGAAAATGTACATTCACATTTTAAATCATTTTTACACATTTATATTTTTTTTTCATAAAAGGAATTAATATATATATATATATATATATATATTTAAAAAGTTAATATTTAATTATTTTTTTATAAACATCACAAACAACTAAAAAAAATCACTGATAATAAAAAAAGTCTAAAAAAAAGTCTAAAAACTGAAGAACTTCTGGAATAATGGATTAAATAATGGATTCAATTTGAATATATATATATATATATAATAATGTTGGATAGACTATTCATAGGAATATTTTGGAAAATGTACATATTTATATATATATATTTTTTTTTTTTTAAATAAAATGAATAAAAAACACAAATTAAAGTTTAATTAAAATTAAAAGTCAATTAATGAAATAAATCATTAATATAAATTGTGAATAAAATTAACAAAAAACTAAAAAAAGGTCTGTAAAATTCATTGATGATAAAAAAAAGTCTAATAGCTGAAGAACTTCTGGTATTATGGATTTAATTTGAATTATATATATATATATATTTATTCATTCATTTATATGAATGTTTGGTAGACTATTCATAGGAATATTTTGGAAAATGTACATTCACATTAGGAATAATTTTATATATATATATATATATATATATAAAATGAATAAAAACGTACAAATTAAAAATTTATTAAAATTAAAAGTTAGTTAATGAAATAAATCATTAATATAAATTGTGAATAGAATTAACAAACAACTAAAAAAAGTCAGTAAAATTAATTGATAATAAAAAAGTCTAATAGCTGAAGATCTTCTGGAATTATGGATTGAATTTGAATTATACATGCATATGTTAAATTATCTGCCAGTGGGGTAAATATACACTTGTTTTAAGAATATTTTACTTCATTTTACTTTGCATTTAGTGTTAAAACAAGACTTAAATATTGTGTCATTTTGCTTATCTAGTAAATGCATGTTAATTTAAGAATATTTAGATGTTTTGACTAGAAACAAGACAAAAATACTAAGTAAGACAAGCCTTTTTGCAGTGTATATATGGGTAAAATGGGTACTACAACACAAACATGATGTGAAAATACAGTTTGTACAATAGAAAAGCCATTCCGCTTATGGAGAGTCATTGTAAACCACATATACAAGAATGTGTGTGTGTGTGTGTGTGTGTGTGTTTTCAGACAGGTGTTGCGTGTGTAAACACATTAAAGCGCTGCTCTAGGCATTTGGGAATGATTCCCTTCAGGTGTCTCTGTACGGCGGATCATTATCCAGACGTGATTTGTGTCTCTTCCAGCGGCTCGGATCTGTGTCTGCGCAGCTCCGCTCCAGTCTGATTAATGCAGCGCAAAGCGTCCAATCAGATGAAGTCATTAAGATTTAAATGTCAGCCGGCTGATTCTCCCTAAAACCTTCACTCTTCTGGAAGGACTGAAAATGGCTCGAAATTCTTTACAAATAGACGAGACTATGTACGAAAATTTCATTTACAATTTAAAACAGTTGCTTTCTATGTGAATATCTGTTAAAATGCAATTTATTTCTGTGATGCAAAGCTGAACTGAATGCATCATTACTCTTCAGTGTCACATGATCCTTCAGAAATCATTCTAATATGCTGATTTGCTGCTTAAGTTGTGTGTAGATGTGTATATCAGCAATCTCCATGTAAAACTGATCGTACAGACCAAACCGTAAGTCGTGGAGACTTGAAACTTAGAGGGATGGTATTACTCACAACGCTGACAATGTCACCAATGCTCGCCCCAATTGGCCTGACGGGGCGCTACAGCCATCAAAACTGCAAAATCACTCATAACTACATTTTCGTATCGTATTTTGGATTGTTTTACGGAACCTACTTTTGCGTACTCTTCCTAGGTTTTTCGACCGATCGGAACCAAACCAGTGCAGAAAGATTCTCTGGAGAGCGAATATCAATAATTATACCAAAAACCGTCGCAAAGGAACACCAAAATGTTGGAAAGGGCCAGGGCCACTTTTAGTAAAATGCTAAAACTCTTGAACGGAAAGAGATATCTTCGCCAAACTCAGAGCACTTATGTAAGAGCTCAATCTGAGGTTGCAGGACAAAAATCACGGAGTTCGGCCATTTGGTGGCGCTATAAAAGGAAAAAAAACATACACATTGCTATAACTGCGCAACCATTTGTCCTGTCAACATTAAAATGGCTGTGCACACTCTTGGTCCAAAGTGCCACAAGTATCTATAAGGACATTAGCATATTCACAAAACATGGCCGCCATTGGCCGTTGACATTTGAGCGTGTATTAGACATGGTTAACGAAGGCAGTTTGGAACGAAATTCGGTGGGCCTGTTTGACTCACAGCCCATAAAAAATGTGAAAAAATAATCCACTGGAGGGTAATATCACATTTTCAAAGGCGTAAACGATTGTACGTCACATGTTTTTTCGTACATGCACGTGATATTTGTATCATATGACAGAAATCCTCATTCCGGACAACTTTGCCTCTAGAACCACTGCTGTCAATCAAATCGTTTGTTAAATGATTGAGAAGATTTAAAAAAATGACTTTTGCGTACTCTTCCTAGGTTTTTCGACCGATCGGAACCAAGCCAGTGCAGAAAGACTCTCAGGAGAGCGAACATCAATAATTATACCAAAAAAGTTTCGACTCACCGTCGCAAAGGGACACCAAAATGTTGGAAAGGGCCAGGGCCACTTTTAGTAAAATGCTAAAACTCTTGAACGGAAAAAGATATCTTCGCCAAACTCAGAACACTTATGTAGGAGCTCAATCTGAGGTCGCAGGACAAAAATCGCGGAGTTTGTAAGAGGGGAAAAAACAAAAATGGCTATACCTATTGCAACCATTTGTTGAAAAACATGAAAAACGCTGTGCATGCTCTTGGTCCAAGGTGCCACAAGTGTTCATAAGAGCATTTACATATCTCAAAAAACATGGCCGCCATCGGCCGTTGAAGTTTGAGCATGTATTAGACATGGTTAATGAAGGCCGATCGGAACGAAATTTGGTGGGCCTGTTTGACTCACAATCCTAAACGTTTGTAAGAAATTTAAAAGAAAGAAAGCCACTAGGGGGCGATATCGCATTATTCAAGAGCGTAAACGATTGTGCATTGTGCGGTTTTTCGCACATACAAGCGATATTCATGTCATTTGATAGAACTCCTCATTCTACGGACAACTTTGTCTCTAGAACCACTGTAGTCAAACTAATAGTTTGTTAAATGATTGAGAAGATGTAAAAAACAATTAACAAAAAAATTAACAAAAAACTAAAAAAAGGTCTGTAAAATTCATTGATGATAAAAAAAAGTCTAATAGCTGAAGAACTTCTGGTATTATGGATTTAATTTGAATTATATATATATATATTTATTCATTCATTTATATGAATGTTTGGTAGACTATTCATAGGAATATTTTGGAAAATGTACATTCACATTAGGAATAATTTTATATATATATATATATATATATATATATATATATATATATATATATATATATATAAAATGAATAAAAACGTACAAATTCAAAATTTATTAAAATTAAAAGTTAGTTAATGAAATAAATCATTAATATAAATTGTGAATAAAATTAACAAACAACTAAAAAAAGTCAGTAAAATTAATTGATAATAAAAAAGTCTAATAGCTGAAGATCTTCTGGAATTATGGATTGAATTTGAATTATACATGCATATGTTAAATTATCTGCCAGTGGGGTAAATATACACTTGTTTTAAGAATATTTTACTTCATTTTACTTTGCATTTAGTGTTAAAACAAGACTTAAATATTGTGTCATTTTGCTTATCTAGTAAATGCATGTTAATTTAAGAATATTTAGATGTTTTGACTAGAAACAAGACAAAAATACTAAGTAAGACAAGCCTTTTTGCAGTGTATATATGGGTAAAATGGGTACTACAACACAAACATGATGTGAAAATACAGTTTGTACAATAGAAAAGCCATTCCGCTTATGGAGAGTCATTGTAAACCACATATACAAGAATGTGTGTGTGTGTGTGTGTGTGTGTGTGTGTGTGTGTGTGTGTGTGTGTGTGTGTTTTCAGACAGGTGTTGCGTGTGTAAACACATTAAAGCGCTGCTCTAGGCATTTGGGAATGATTCCCTTCAGGTGTCTCTGTACGGCGGATCATTATCCAGACGTGATTTGTGTCTCTTCCAGCGGCTCGGATCTGTGTCTGCGCAGCTCCGCTCCAGTCTGATTAATGCAGCGCAAAGCGTCCAATCAGATGAAGTCATTAAGATTTAAATGTCAGCCGGCTGATTCTCCCTAAAACCTTCACTCTTCTGGAAGGACTGAAAATGGCTCGAAATTCTTTACAAATAGACGAGACTATGTACGAAAATTTACAATTTAAAACAGTTGCTTTCTATGTGAATATCTGTTAAAATGCAATTCATTTCTGTGATGCAAAGCTGAACTGAATGCATCATTACTCTTCAGTGTCACATGATCCTTCAGAAATCATTCTAATATGCTGATTTGCTGCTTAAGTTGTGTGTAAATGTGTATATCAGCAATCTCCATGTAAAACTGATCGTACAGACCAAACCGTAAGTCGTGGAGACTTGAAACTTAGAGGGATGGTATTACTCACAACGCCGACAATGTCACCAATGCTCGCCCCAATTGGCCTGACGGGGCGCTACAGCCATCAAAACTACAAAATCACTCATAACTACATTTTCGTATCGTATTTTGGATTGTTTTACGGAACCTACTTTTGCGTACTCTTCCTAGGTTTTTCGACCGATCGGAACCAAACCAGTGCAGAAAGATTCTCTGGAGAGCGAATATCAATAATTATACCAAAAACCGTCGCAAAGGGACACCAAAATGTTGGAAAGGGCCAGGGCCACTTTTAGTAAAATGCTATAACTCTTGAACGGAAAGAGATATCTTCACCAAACTCAGAACACTTATGTAAGAGCTCAATCTGAGGTTGCAGGACAAAAATCACGGAGTTTGGCCATTTGGTGGCGCTATAAAAGGAAAAAAAACATACACATTGCTATAACTGCGCAACCATTTGTCCTGTCAACATTAAAATGGCTGTGCACACTCTTGGTCCAAAGTGCCACAAGTATCTATAAGGACATTAGCGTATTCAAAAAACATGGCCGCCATTGGCCGTTGACGTTTGAGCGTGTATTAGACATGGTTAACGAAGGCAGTTTGGAACGAAATTCGGTGGGCCTGTTTGACTCACAGCTAGACATGTGCCGGTATTCGGTAATGCGATATATCACGATAATGAATATGCACGGTATTGTTATCGTGGGCATTTCAAAATACCGAAAATAATTATTTGTTAAAAATTATTCCGAATTTTGAATGCATTTTAAGCATACTTTTCCCATTAACTAGTTAAATGCACAACACCCTTGTAAACTGCGTCGAAGACGCGTGATGTAAACAGAAGCACATGGCGGAACGCGTGAGAGTCGCGTGAAAGTGAAAGTGTCATCTACTCTCTGACAGCAGATGGTGCTAAACCGCAAATGCAACGTTAACCCAGAAACAAAGCAGCTGCGCTACTTTATAAAACGTATTTAAATGATTTATACAGCCATTCCGATGTTTGTATTTGCAGTATTGTTCATCACAGCACCAATACTTTAATATTTAGACTCAATAGGCTATTTATTTTAACATTTTTTACATTTTAATCTGGACTACAACATGCCCTAGATCTTGTTTGAAAGTGTATTCTAAGTGACTGATTATTGTTCGGTCACATTTTACTTTAGGGCTTCATTAGTTAACATTATTTAATTATTTAACATAAACTCCCAATGAAAAATTATTTAATCTTAGATAATTCCAATATAATAGTAATACTAACACTTGTTAAAATCAAATGGTTTTTTTGTTTGTTTGTTTGTTTGTTTGTTTTTTTAATAAACCGAGCTAACATAAACTAAAAGTTGTTATTTTTTAACAAAGATGAATAACTTCTATAGCAAATGTAGCTTTTGTTCATTGACCATGTTAACTAATAATAATTAACTAATAAGATCTTACTGTAAAGTGATACCTATTGGTCTTTTAATTCTTTTGCACTTTAATCTGTGTAAAACTTTGAACTTTATACATTATTTGTGTATTGCTTTATTGTGTTTTAATGTTCAGAATTTTTTGTTATTATACTGTATTATGACATCACTTCTTTGCAACTAAATTTCAATATCGTGATAATACCGTATATAGTGACAAAAACATTATCAATTTATCGCAACATGAAAATTTGATACCGGCATATCCCTACTCACAGCCCATAAAAAATGTGAAAAAATAATCCACTGGAGGGTAATATCACATTTTCAAGGGCGTACACGATTGTACGTCACATGTTTTTTCGTACATGCATGTGATATTTGTATCATATGACAGAAATCCTCATTCCGGACAACTTTGCCTCTAGAACCACTGCTGTCAATCAAATCGTTTGTTAAATGATTGAGAAGATTTAAAAAAATGACTTTTGCGTACCCTCCTAGGTTTTTCGACCGATCGGAACCAAGCCAGTGCAGAAAGACTCTCTGGAGAGCGAATATCAATAATTATACAAAAAAAGTTTCGACTCACCGTCACAAAGGGACACCAAAATGTTGGAAAGGGCCAGGGCCACTTTTAGTAAAATGCTAAAACTCTTGAACGGAAAGAGATATCTTCGCCAAACTCAGAACACTTATGTAGGAGCTCAATCTGAGGTTGCAGGACAAAAATTGTGGAGCTAGGCCACTTAGTGGCAATATAAGAGTGGAAAAACATAAAAATTGCTATACCTACACAACCGTTTGTCCTATCAACATGAAAATCAAAAAGAAATCGGCGACTGGGAGGCAATATCGTATTATTCAAGGGCAACAATTAAACAATTGTACGTCACACGGTTTTTCGTACATGCACGCGATATTTCTATCATATGTCAGAAATCCTCATTCCGGACCAACATTGCCTCTAGAACCACTGCTGTCAAACAAATAGTTTGTTAAATGATTGAGATGTAAAAAACTACTTTTGCGAACTAGTCCTAGGTTTTTCGCCCTATCGGAACCAAACCACTGCAGAAAGATTCTCTAGAGAGCGAATATTAACAATTATGCCAAATTAAGTAACTTTCGACAGAACACAAAAATGTGGAGCTTGGCCACTTGGTGGCGCTATAAAAGGAAAAAAAAACATAAAAAGGGCTATAACTGCGCAACCATTTGTCCTGTCAACATTAAAATGGCTGTGCACACTCTTGGTCCAAAGTGCCACAAGTATCTATAAGGACATTAGCGTATTCAAAAAACATGGCCGCCATTGGCCGTTGACGTTTGAGCGTGTATTAGACATGGTTAACGGAGGCAGTTTGGAACGAAATTCGGTGGGCCTGTTTGACTCACAGCCCATAAAAAATGTGAAAAAATAATCCACTGGAGGGTAATGTCACATTTTCAAGGACGTAAACAATTGTACGTCACATGTTTTTTCGTACATGCACGTGATATTTGTATCATATGACAGAAATCCTCATTCTGGACAACTTTGCCTCTAGAACCACTGCTGTCAATCAAATCGTTTGTTAAATGATTGAGAAGATTTAAAAAAATGACTTTTGCGTACTCCTCCTAGGTTTTTCGACCGATCGGAACCAAGCCAGTGCAGAAAGACTCTCTGGAGAGCGAATATCAATAATTATACCAAAAAAGTTTCGACTCACCGTCGCAAAGGGACACCAAAATGTTGGAAAGGGCCAGGGCCACTTTTAGTAAAATGCTAAAACTCTTGAACGGAAAAAGATATCTTTGCCAAACTCAGAACACTTATGTAGGAGCTCAATCTGAGGTCGCAGGACAAAAATCGCGGAGTTTGTAAGAGGGGAAAAAACAAAAATGGCTATACCTATTGCAACCATTTGTTGAAAAACATGAAAAACGCTGTGCATGCTCTTGGTCCAAGGTGCCACAAGTGTTCATAAGAGCATTTACATATCTCAAAAAACATGGCCGCCATCGGCCGTTGAAGTTTGAGCATGTATTAGACATGGTTAATGAAGGCCGATCGGAACGAAATTTGGTGGGCCTGTTTGACTCACAATCCTAAACGTTTGTAAGAAATTTAAAAGAAAGAAAGCCACTAGGGGGCGATATCGCATTATTCAAGAGCGTAAACGATTGTGCATTGTGCGGTTTTTCGCACATACAAGCGATATTCATGTCATTTGATAGAACTCCTCATTCTACGGACAACTTTGTCTCTAGAACCACTGTAGTCAAACTAATAGTTTGTTAAATGATTGAGAAGATGTAAAAAACATATTTTTTTTTTGCTCAGTCTGAAAAAAAAACACTGCAGTGCAATTCTCTAGACTCTCTAGGTCAATAATTATCAAAAAAATAAATAAATAAATGTACCCTTTGGGAAGCTATAATGGGGTCGTTTAGAAAAGTGGCCTGTCTGAATTTAACCAAAATCCTATAAAGCCTAAAGGAAAACTCAAAACTTCACATGCAACAGGTGATTCTAAACAAGCATGCATCATAAACATTACAAAACATAATATTTCTATTGTTAAATTACCTGTATTTGCAAAAAAGGCTTGCTACATAATGTCTTTTTCCATATGTGCTTAAAAGCCTTAAAGCCCTTGGACCCCGGTAATCGCTGCTTGCAGCTATATTTAATAGTAATTATTATTAAAGTAAGAAGTTAATTATTAAATGTTTAAAAACAAATTAACTGTTTTCATTTTAAACCATGGTCGCATTTTTGCAAGCTCATAAAGTGCAGTTTAATCTGAGAGTGGTTTAACAGCCTGTTAACTGTGAAGCAAATAAAAAACACCTGCTGAGTGAATGACGTAACCGTCACGCATATCTGACGCGTGTGTGCTCTTGGGCTCTTTTTGTAGTTTAATACTGAATTACTCCAAAAAATGACTCTTTGTCTGCTCACAAAAGCCTGATCATTCAGACTAAACTCTGACTGGATGAGGTGTGTTTGAGGTTGTCACACATGTTCTACATTAATGTAGAACTCAAGCACTGCATCATATTGCAGTATTTCATGAGTGATCGGTCTCTCAGTGACCCCAGACAGAGCACTGCATCGCTCCAGACTCTGGCCTGCGGTTATACGCTCTGCAGCAGCATGCTAATGACGCGCCCGCGGCCGTAACGCATCAGCTATACATCCTAATCAATGCGGCAGCAGAGCCATTTCACCTTCTCAACTCTCCACATTAAAGCAGCGCATTTAAAACGCACCTGCGCCGCTGACCTGATTTACGACTTCAGCTGGAGATACGGATCTGGAACTCGCATTCTTTTTGTCGCACTTTCATTTAGGGTCGTCTTATTTGCTCGTGCTTTTACTGGGAGTCCAAACAAACCCATGCATCAGCTGAAAGTTGCAATTCTGAGAAAGTATTTCTTATAAACTCACAACTCTAAGAACAAAAAGTCTCATTCGTTTGCAATTCTGAGAAGAAAAGTGTAAAACTTACAATACTGAGAGGAATTTTCTAAATCGTTTCAACCTTAAAAAATTCCCAGAAGAAAATTCTAATAAACTCACAATTCTGAGAGGAAAAGCCCAAAAAACTTGCAGTCTCAAAATTGCAGTTCTAAAAAATTTGCAATTCCTCAAAGAAAAGTCACAAATCCCAGAAGAAAAATAAAATAATTTCACAATTCTAAGAAGTCACAAAAACGTGTATATCTAAAAGTCCCAAATTCGTAATTCTCAGAAGAAAAGTCTCAAACTCGCAATTCTAAGAAAATTCTCAAAAACTCACAATTCTAAGAAGAAAAGTCTCAAACACACAGTTCTAAGAAACATGTCTCAAACTCACAATTCTGATAAGAAAAGCCTCAAAAACTCACAACTCTATAAAGTAAAATGTCTAAGAAGAAAATTCTCCAAAACTCTTCTGAAAAAAAAAATTATAAACTCAATTCTGAGAAGAAAGCATCAAAAACTCAATTCTACAAAGAAAAGTCTTGAACTCACAATTCTAAGTTTTTGGGGCTTTTCTTCTCAGAATTATGAGTTTATACATTTTTTCTTCTGGGATGCAAGTTCAACACTTTTGAGCATTCTCAAATATTCGCATTTCTGAGAAGAAAAGTCTCAAACTCACGATTCTAAGAAGAAAAGACCCAAAAACTCGCAATTCTGAGGAGAAAAGTCTCAAACTCACAATTCTGAAAAGAATATTATAAAAAATATGAAAAAAAAAAAAAATGTATAAACTTGCAGTTCTTAGAAGAAAGGTCTAACTCGTAATTCTGAGAAGAAAAATCTAACAAACGTGCAATCTGGAGAAGTAAAATCTAAATAACTCGCAATTCTTAAAAGAAAAGTCTCAAACTCACAATTCTGAAAAGAACATTAAAAAAAAATAATAATCAAGAAAAAAAAAATCAAATAAACTTGCAGAAGAAGTCTCAAACTCGCAATTCTACGAAGAAAAGTCTCAAACTCGCAATTCTACGAAGAAAAGTCTCAAACTCGCAATTCTGAAAAGAAAAATCGAACAAAGAAAAGCCCCAAAAACTTGCAATTCTGAGAAGAAAAGTCTCCACGCTGATGAAAACATACAGACACTGCTTTATTCCTGGATGATTTGAGTAAGGCTCACCTGGAGACAGGCGTGACATAGTTTCCTGGGAAAACTCCAGACGCTCCGGAGCGCAGCGATGTGCCTTTAAACCAGCCGTCCTGACACTTCTCCATCACGCGGTACATCTCGCCCTTACGCAGCTCCAGCTCGTCCGCCTTCTGCGGTTTGTAAGCGTACATGGCCAGATATCTGCAGAAAACAGCAGACTTTAAGTGAAATTTGGGAACCTCTTGCAGAATCTGTGAAAATGTGAATAATTTAAATATAAAAAAATAATAATAATAATTTTGTAATAATTATCATTTTTTTAATTTAGTAACATAAGTAATTATAAAAATCCTCCAGCTCCTCCAGATTCTTCAGTTTTCCATCATCTTTTGCATATTTGAACCCTTTCCGGCAGCGTCTGTATGTTTTTAAGATCAATCTTTTCACACTGAGGACAACTGAGAGCCTCAAACACAGCTATTAAAAAGGTTCAAACACTCACTGATGCTTCAGAAGGAAACACAATGTATTAAGAACCGGGGTGTGAAACCTTTTTGAATTTGAAGATCAAGGTAAATTGTACTTAATTTGTCTTTCTTTGGAGAAACATGCAAGTATCATTTGTTGCTTCTGAAGGGGAGTACTAAATGGAAAAAAGGCATTTCAACAAAATATGAGAAATTTAAACATCTTCATCCTGTCCAAAAATTTTCTTAATGCATTCTGGAGCATCAGTGAATGTTTGAACCTTTTTTAATAGCTGTGTTTGAGTCCCTCAGTTGTCCTCAGTGTGAAAAGATGGATCTCAGAAAAGTCACAAACTTCCAATTCTGAAAAGAAAATTCTCAAAAACTCGCAATTCTGAGAAGAAAAATCTAACAAACTCGCAATTCTGAGAAGAAAAATCTAACAAACTTGCAATTCTGAGAAGAAAAATCGAGCAAACTTGCAATTGTGAGAAGAAGTGTCTCAAACTTGTAATTTAACAAAGAAAAGTTGCAAACTCGCAATTCTGAGAAATCGCAAACTCAAAGTCACAATCCTTAGAAGAAAAGTCCCAAAAACTGTTGCTTCCGATGGGCAGTACTAACTGGGAAAATAAAAGATATTTCAACAAAATGAGAGAAACTTGAACAAGCATCAGTGAATGTTTGAACCTTCTTTAATAGCTGTGTTTGAGTCCCTCAGTTGTCCTCAGTGTGAAAAGATGGATCTCAGAAAAGTCACAAACTTCCAATTCTGAAAAGAAAATTCTCAAAAACTCGCAATTCTGAGAAGAAAAGTCTAACAAACTTGCAATTCTGAGAAGAAAAGCCCCCCCCCCCCCCCCCCCCCCCCCCAAAAAAAAAAAAAATTTATTTGAAGACCAAGATAAATTGTACTTCATTTGTCTTCCAGAAAACATGCAAGTATCTTCTGTTACTTCCAAAGGGCAGTACTAAAAAAAAAATAAGAGAAACTTGAACATCTTCATCCTGTTCAAGTGTTTTCTTAATGCATTGTGTTTCCTTCTGGAGCATCAGTGAATGTTTGAACCTTTTTTAATAGCTGTTTGAGTCCCTTAGTTGTCCTCAGTGTGAAAAGATGGATCTCAAAAAAGTCTCAAACTTCCCATTCTGAAAAGGACATCCTCAAAAACTCGCAATTCTGAGAAGAAGTCTCAAACTTGCGTTTCAACGAAGAAAAGTCGCAAACTCGCAATTCTAAGAAAAATCGATCAAACTTGCAATTCTGAGAAGAACAGCCAAAAAACACACAATTCTGAGAAGAAAAGTCTTAAACTTGCAATTATGAGAAGAAAAATCTAACAAACTTGCAATTCTGAGAAGAAAAGCCTCAAACTTGCATTTCAACAAAGAAAAGTCGCAAACTCGCAATTCTAAGAAGAAAAGTCTTAAACTTGCAATTCTGAAAAGAACATTCTCAAAAACTCGCAATTCTGAGAAGAAGTCTCAAACTTGCGTTTCAACGAAGAAAAGTCGCAAACTCGCAATTCTAAGAAAAATCGATCAAACTTGCAATTCTGAGAAGAACAGCCAAAAAACACACAATTCTGAGAAGAAAAGTCTTAAACTTGCAATTATGAGAAGAAAAATCTAACAAACTTGCAATTCTGAGAAGAAAAATCTAACAAACTCGCAATTCTGAGAAGAAAAATCTAACAAACTTGCAATTCTGAGAAGAAAAATCGAGCAAACTTGCAATTCTGAGAAGAAAAGCCTCAAACTTGCATTTCAACAAAGAAAAGTCGCAAACTCGCAATTCTAAGAAGAAAAGTCTTAAACTTGCAATTCTGAAAAGAACATTCTCAAAAACTCGCAATTCTGAGAAGAAAAATCTCAAACTTGCAATTGTGAGAAGAAGTGTCTCAAACTTGCAATTTAACAAAGAAAAGTTGCAAACTCGCAATTCTGAGAAATCGCAAACTCAAAGTCGCAATCCTGAGAAGAAAAGTCCCAAAAACTGTTGCTTCCGATGGGCAGTACTAACTGGGAAAATAAAAGATATTTCAACAAAATGAGAGAAACTTGAACAAGCATCAGTGAATGTTTGAACCTTCTTTAATAGTTGTGTTTGAGTCCCTCAGTTGTCCTCAGTGTGAAAAGATGGATCTCAAACACATACAGTCACTGCTGGAAAGGGTCCAAATACACAAAAATGCTGGAAAACTGAAGAATCTGGAAGAGCTGGAGGATTTTCTGTAGAGCAGTGCTCAGTTTAACTGTTCAGAACAAACAAGGGACTCATGAACAACTATCACAAAAAAACAAAACAAAACATTCATACAATATTAAGAACCAAGGGTTCCCAAACTTTTGCAAGGGTTTTTTCTCTTGTAAACTAAATGTAAAATATCTTACTAAATAAAAAATAACATGCATTTTGTATGCTCTCTCTTGTTTTGTTCAAATCATTCACATTTTCACAGATTCTGCAAAGGGTTCTGTTGCATAAAACAGTAGATTTATGAGCGAACTGTGTTCCTCACGCAGTGTGTGTGGAGATTTGATCAGCTCCGACAGCAGCGTTTTATTACATCGTGCTCAGAGTCTGTTATTAAAACACTGTGTGATTTCATTACAGCTGCATGAATCACAGGAAGAGCTCAAAATACACCCCGCTGACCTACTGATGGACACAGCACACACTATACACTACACTGAGCTACAGGAATAACAGCGATGGTCAGCGCTGCAGTAAATCATCCGGACTCACATGTTGAGAGGCAGCTGGACTTTAGCCGCAGCGAGCAGCTCTCCGGTCGTTGACGAGGCGCGTGGAGGAACCAAAGCTCCTGCGTTTGCTGCGACTGAAGAGTCCTGTGAAGACAATACATACGCCATATGACACTTCACCTTTAAACTCAACTGATCATTCTGAATGTGCAATGGCAAGTGTTGGGGGTAATGCATTACAAGTTACGTAATCAGATTACTTTTTTCAAGTAACTAGTAAAGTAACGCATTACTTTTTAATTTAAAAGAAAATATCGGAGTTACTTTTGCAAAAAAGTAACGGCAGTTACTTTTTGTTTCCTTCATGCATTTAATCCCATTTTATTATACAAAGTCTTTGATGCTGTAATATTGCGCAATATTGTAACGCATAACTTTCCATAAAAAGTAACTAAGTAGCGCAAGGAGTAGCGTAATATTGTAACGCATTACATTCCATAAAAAGCAACTAAGTAACGTAATTAGTTACTTTTTCAGGGAGTGGCATGATATTGTAACGTATTACTTTACATAAAAATTAACTAAGTAATGTAATTAGTTACTTTTTTAGGGAGTAACGCAATATCGTAACACATAAAAAGCAACTAAGTAACGTAATTTGTTACTTTTTTAGGGAGTAACACAATATTGTGTTATTTTTTACATTCCATAAAAAGTAACTAAGTAGTGTAATTAGTTACTTTTTCAGGGAGTAACGCAATATTGTAACAAATTCCTTTCCATAAAAAGTAACTAAGTAACGTAATTTGTTACTTTTTAGGGAGTAACGCAATATTGTAACGCATTACTTTCCATACAAAGCAACTAAGTAACGTAATTAGTTACTTTTTTAGGGAGTAACGCAATATTGTAACGCATTACTTTCCATAAAAAGTAATTAAGTAACGTAATTTGTTACTTTTTAGGGAGTAACGCAATATTGTAACGCATTACTTTCCATAAAAAGTAATTAAGTAACGTAATTTGTTACTTTTTAGGGAGTAACGCAATATTGTAACGCATTACTTTCCATAAAAAGTAACTAAGTAACGTAATTAGTTACTTTTTTAGGGAGTAACGCAATACTGTAACAAATTACTTTCCATAAAAAGTAACTAAGTAACGTAATTTGTTACTTTTTTAGGGAGTGGCATGATATTGTAACGCATTACATTCCATAAAAAGTAACTAAGTAACATAATTTGTTACTTTTTAGGGAGTAACGCAATATTGTAACGCATTACTTTCCATAAAAAGTAATTAAGTAACGTAATTTGTTACTTTTTAGGGAGTAACGCAATATTGTAACGCATTACTTTCCATAAAAAGTAACTAAGTAACGTAATTTGTTACTTTTTAGGGAGTAACGCAATATTGTAACGCATTACTTTCCATAAAAAGTAACTAAGTAACGTAATTTGTTACTTTTTAGGGAGTAACGCAATATTGTAACGCATTACTTTCCATAAAAAGTAATTAAGTAACGTAATTAGTTACTTTTTCAGGGAGTGGCATGATATTGTAACGTATTACTTTACATAAAAATTAACTAAGTAATGTAATTAGTTACTTTTTTAGGGAGTAACGCAATATCGTAACACATTACATAAAAAGCAACTAAGTAACGTAATTTGTTACTTTTTTAGGGAGTAACACAATATTGTGTTATTTTTTACATTCCATAAAAAGTAACTAAGTAGTGTAATTAGTTACTTTTTCAGGGAGTAACGCAATATTGTAACAAATTCCTTTCCATAAAAAGTAACTAAGTAACGTAATTTGTTACTTTTTAGGGAGTAACGCAATATTGTAACGCATTACTTTACATACAAAGCAACTAAGTAACGTAATTAGTTACTTTTTTAGGGAGTAACGCAATATTGTAACGCATTACTTTCCATAAAAAGTAACTAAGTAACATAATTTGTTACTTTTTAGGGAGTAACGCAATATTGTAACGCATTACTTTCCATAAAAAGTAACTAAGTAACGTAATTTGTTACTTTTTAGGGAGTAACGCAATATTGTAACGCATTACTTTCCATAAAAAGTAATTAAGTAACGTAATTAGTTACTTTTTTAGGGAGTAACGCAATACTGTAACAAATTACTTTCCATAAAAAGTAACTAAGTAACGTAATTAGTTACTTTTTTAGGGAGTAACGCAATACTGTAACAAATTACTTTCCATAAAAAGCAACTAAGTAACGTAATTAGTTACTTTTTTAGGGAGTGGCATGATATTGTAACGTATTACTTTACATAAAAATTAACTAAGTAATGTAATTAGTTACTTTTTTAGGGAGTAACGCAATATCATAACGCATTACTTTACATAGTTACTTTTTAGGGAGTAACACAATATTGTAACGCATTACTTTCCATAAAAAGCAACTAAGTAACGTAATTAGTTACTTTTTCAAGGAGTAGCATAATAATGCAACGCATTACTTTACATAAAAATTAACTAAGTAACGTAATTAGTTACTTTTTCAAGGAGTAGCATAATATCGTAACGCATTACTTTACATAGTTACTTTTTAGGGAGTAACACAATATTGTAACGCATTACTTTCCATAAAAAGCAACTAAGTAACGTAATTAGTTACTTTTTCAAGGAGTAGCATAATAATGCAACGCATTACTTTACATAAAAATTAACTAAGTAACGTAATTAGTTACTTTTTCAAGGAGTAGCATAATATCGTAACGCATTACTTTACATAGTTACTTTTTAGGGAGTAACACAATATTGTAACGCATTACTTTCCATAAAAAGCAACTAAGTAACGTAATTAGCTACTTTTTCAAGGAGTAGCATAATAATGCAACGCATTACTTTACATAAAAATTAACTAAGTAACGTAATTAGTTACTTTTTCAAGGAGTAGCATAATATCGTAACGCATTACTTTACATAGTTACTTTTTAGGGAGTAACACAATATTGTAACGCATTACTTTCCATAAAAAGCAACTAAGTAACGTAATTAGTTACTTTTTCAAGGAGTAGCATAATAATGCAACGCATTACTTTACATAAAAATTAACTAAGTAACGTAATTAGTTACTTTTTCAAGGAGTAGCATAATAATGCAACGCATTACTTTACATAAAAATTAACTAAGTAACGTAATTAGTTACTTTTTCAAGGAGTAGCATAATATCGTAACGCATTACTTTACATAAAAAGCAACTAAGTAACGTAATTTGTTACTTTTTTAGGGAGTAACACAATATTGTGTTATTTTTTAAATTCCATAAAAAGTAACTAAGTAGTGTAATTAGCTACTTTTTCAGGGAGTAACGCAATATTGCAACGCATTACTTTTAAAAGTAACTTTCCCCAACACTGATAATGGGCTCCCGCGGCTGCTGACAGGATACATTATGGTAGTTGGAAATGCACTATGGGACTCCACATGATCCGTCTGTTTCACTCAGACAAAACTCCAGAGATTCACCCTCATGGGTTCTCATGTTGACCTCTGACCTCAGAACACTAATGGAGCCCAACGCTTTTACTGGAAGCAACCAGCTGAGCCCAGGTCAGAGGTCAAGGGGCCGTCTGCAGCTAAAATACCAATGACATTTTGGGGTTTGTTTTTTTTTTATTACTGCATTATACATGCACCGCCGCTCAAAAGTTTGGGATCAGTACGTTTTTTAATATCTTATACGGTATTAATTTCTTTCAAAGAGAGAAAGAAAGAAAGAAAAAATATAATGACCCCAAACTTTGAATGAGGTGTTTATTGTTACAAAATAAATAAATGCTGTTTTTTCTTTACTGTTTTATTTATCAAAGAAACCTGAAAAAAGTATCACAGGTTCATATTAAATATATATATCAAAATATTTTTGTTAAGCAGCACAACTGTTTAAAACACTGATAATAAATCAGTATATTAGAATGATTTCTGAAGGATCATGTGACACTGAAGACTGGAGTAATGATGCTGAAAATTCAACTTTGCATCACAGGAATAAATTCGATTTTAAAGTATATTAAAATAGAAAACCACTATTTTAAATTGCATTAATATTTCACAATATTACATTTTTTTTCAGTATTTTTAATCAAAGGAACGCAGCCTTGATTTGCAGAAGTCTCCTTTTAAAAGCATAAAAAAAACTTACTGATCCCAAACTTTTGAGCAGCAGTGTATATGCAACACAAAATTAGCTATACGGGTAAATTTTATATATGTTTATTATATATTATATGTAAATATTTATTTGTTTTGCATTTCAGTCATGAGAATTTGGAGGAAAATGTGTTTAACTGTCAGAACAAAAAAGTGAATGGTCTCAAAAGTCTGCTTTATTTATTTTTTTAGATTTCGTTGTGACCTGGGACTGCTGCTGTACCTGTGCGGCGGGTGCGCTGGAGGACAGATGCGGACAGTCTGCGATGCGTGCGGCGGCGCGTGGGTCAGATGAGCTGATTAACACAGGTGCGCTGATCTCCATTGAGTGCCGGTTGTTTCCCATCACCTGCGCTGAGCGCTGCGTCATGCTGAGAGCCGTGAACGAGTGGCGCTTCTTCGCGTTCTTCTTCCCCTCCACATGTCTGTGCACACCGTTCCCATTACAGCTGACAGCGGCTGGCGGAGCAGGCTCTGCGCTCGGACCCGGGGCTGCAGATGGTTTGTCCATCTCCATCAGCTGCTTCGCCGTTTCATTCAGCTGAGGACAAATACAGGAATAAACTTATTATTATTATTATGTTATTTTACACTTACACCCAGTGTTGGGAAAAGTTACCTTTAATAGTAACACGTTACAATATTGCGTTACTCCCTTAAAAAGTAACTAATTACGTTACCTAGTTACTTTTTATGGAAAGTGATGCATTACAATATTGCATTACTGCCTAAAAGGTAACGTATTATGCTACTTAATTACTTTTAAAAGTAACACCGTTATAATGTTGCGTTTCTCCCTAAAAAAGTAACTAATTACTCCCTAAAAAAGTAACTAATTACGTTACTTGGTTACTTTTTATGGAAAGTGATGCGTTACAATGTCGCGTTACTCCCTAAAAAAGTAACTAATTACTCCCGAAAAAAGTAACTAATTACGTTACTTAGTTGCTTTTTATGGAAAGTAATGCGTTACAATGTCGCGTTACTCCCTAAAAAAATTTACTAATTGCGTTACTTAGTCGCTTTTTATGGAAAGTGATGCGTTACAATGTCGTGTTACTCCCTAAAAAATGTACTAATTATGTTACTTGGTTATTTTTTATGGAAAGTAATGCGTTACAATGTCGCGTTACTCCCTAAAAAAGTAACTAATTACGTTATTTAGTTACTTTTTATGGAAAGTAATGCGTTACAATATTGCGTTACTCCCTAAAAGGTAACGTATTTTGCTACTTAATTACTTTTAAAAGTAACACCGTTATAATGTTGCGTTACTCCCTAAAAAAGTAACTAATTACTCCCGAAAAAAGTAACTAATTATGTTACTTAGTTGCTTTTTATGGAAAGTAATGCGTTACAATGTCGCGTTACTCCCTAAAAATTTACTAATTATGTTACTTGGTTATTTTTTATGGAAAGTGATACGTTACAATGTCGCGTTACTCCCTAAAAATTTACTAATTATGTTACTTGGTTATTTTTTTATGGAAAGTGATGCGTTACAATGTCGCGTTACTCCCTTAAAAATGTACTAATTATGTTACTTGGTTATTTTTTATGGAAAGTGATGCGTTACAATGTCGCGTTACTCCCTTAAAAATTTACTAATTATGTTACTTGGTTATTTTTTATGGAAAGTGATGCGTTACAATGTCGCGTTACTCCCTTAAAAATGTACTAATTATGTTACTTGGTTATTTTTTATGGAAAGTAATGCGTTACAATGTCGCGTTACTCCCTTAAAAATGTACTAATTATGTTACTTGGTTATTTTTTATGGAAAGTAATGCGTTACAATGTCGCGTTACTCCCTAAAAAAATTTACTAATTGCGTTACTTAGTCGCTTTTTATGGAAAGTAATGCATTACAATATTGCGTTACTCTCTAAAAAAGTAACTAATTACTCCCTAAAAAGTAACTAATTACGTTATTTAGTTACTTTTTATGGAAAGTAATGCGTTACAATATTGCGTTACTCCCTTAAAAATTTACTAATTATGTTACTTGGTTATTTTTTATGTAAAGTAATGCGTTAAAATGTCGCGTTACTCCCTAAAAAAGTAACTAATTACGTTACTTGGTTACTTTTTATGGAAAGTAGTGCGTTACATTGTCGCGTTACTCTCTAAAAAAGTAACTAATTACTCCCGAAAAAAGTAACTAATTACGTTACTTAGTTACATTTTATGGAAAGTGATGCATTACAATGTTGCGTTACTCTCTAAAAACAACATTGCTTATACCAATAGTCTGCTTACCAAGGCAGCATTTATTTAATTAAAATACAGTAAAATTTGTGAAATATTTTTAGAATTTAAAACAGCTGTTTTCTATGAGAATATCTGTTAAACTCAAATTTATTTCTGTGTTAAAACCTGAATTTTCAGCATCATTACTCCAGTCTTCAGTATCACATGATCTTTCAGAAATCATTCTAATATACTGATTTGCTGCTCAAATTGTAACACATTAGCACAAAAAAGTGACAGTAAAGACATTTATACACTGCAAAAAATGCTTTTCTTACTTCAAAACTGAGTTTTTGCTCGAAACAAGCAAAAAATAATATTATTTAGCTTGTTCTAAGCAAAAAACTCACTTAAATTTTGACATGTTCTTTCTGAAAACAAGACTTGTTTGAATAATTGTTCATTGTCTAGAACATCCTTCTTAATTTAAGAATTTTTAGATTTTTGGTAAATTGAAGAAAAGCATTTTTGCCATCATAATGTTACAAAAATGTCTATTTAAAATAAATGCTGTACTTTTAAACTTTCTATTTATCTGTAAATCCTTACAAAACACTGTTTTCAACATTGACAATAATCATAAATGCTTCTTGAACAGAAAATCAGTATATCAGAATGATTTCTGAAGGGTCATGTATATCATGTATATACATCATATATATATATATATATATATATATATATATATATAATAAATATCGACACGTCAAACAAATGAATGAATGAATGAATGAATGAACAAAGAGTACAGCATCATTACAAACAGATTCAGCTGCAAAAAGAGTCCTGCTGCAAAAAACATCAATTTCACACACAGATGAAGAATCCCGCAGAATTACTAAAGCAATTATTCAGTCTGATTCACTGCCGCTGTCATCCGTCTGTCTGATTTAATAATGTCATACACTGCATCATCAACAAAAACATCACATTATGCTGATTATGAACCATCTGCAGTAAATCAAACATCAGGAGAGTGGAACCAGACACCACTGAAACATTTTTTTTTCTATTTGATTTAGTTTGTTTTTACCTAAATACAGTTCTATATTTTTTTCCTGAATTTGAATTCAATTTTATTGTTCAAATGATAAAAGCCTAATTAAATAAACTCATGAAATATACACTTAAACAACTTATTAAACTTATTAAAAGTTGAATGAAAATGACATTCTTAGGACACAATGATGTTTTATTTTATTTTATTTTATTTTATTTTATTTTATTTTATTTTATTTTATTTTATTTTTTTACCAGATTCTAAGTTTTCTGTTTTCATTTTCTGGATTAAATTCTATGTTATATATTTAAATATACAGTAAATTCATTTTATTAATCTTATTAGTTCTTACTTCTAAACCTTAACTTATTGTATCTATGAATTTTTATGTATTCATTTATTTAATTTCTTTCAAAAACTGTTTTATTTTTTCCTGGATTTATGAGGATTTAACAGTTAACAATTTAATGAATATTTTAAAATGTAATAAAATGACATTTAAATTTTAAATAAAATAATTATAATTACATTAGAATTAAATTTATTTTATACCAAGTATAGTTCAAGTCTATTAACATATTTACTGACAAATCACTCAAGACTTACTGATCTAAAAATTGTACTTGTGCACAATGCACATTTCTTAATATTATGCATAAAATATGTTTTGTATTATCTTTAAATCACATCAGTCTTTAAATGCTAAATAGTTAAATGCAATAGTTGCACTTTAGAACAAACAAATATACTTAAGTATATCTTTAGTTGGACTTCACACAATTAAAGTGCATTAAGTGCAAAATTAGCTGTTACAATTTAGCAGACTTTAAATATATCAGTTTAGTATACTAAAAGTACAATTGCAGGGTATTTTATTTATTTTTCACTAGGGTGTTGGGTAACACGTTTTGTTCCTGATTTGTAAGCATATCTGTAATGTAGTGGTCTGCACGGGACTGTTTTTTTAGTCCCGTTTCCGCAAGGTTTTATTCCGCACCCACCCGCTCCCGCTATATATTCATTCTTTGTTCACCCGCTGCCCGCCTAAAATAATTTTCTTCCCGACCCGACCGTTCCCGCTAAATTCACATCCAGAATCTCACATTTAAATACTACCGAAAGAGAGACAACAAATAAAATTGTAGGCTGTACAAATGTATTTGTTATTGTCAAGATGCTTTTAACATCTTTAAGGAAAATGTGTTGCAGAAGAAAATAAATGTAGGTACAAAAATTGTAGCCTATTTGTTATTTTTATTCAAAATAAAAATGTAACATTTTTCTGAGAGAAAAAAAAAACACGACATCTGTCATTTACCATTATAAGCAAAAGAACAAAACCGTTGGCTTGTAACTAGAGCCCCTATAAAAATAGTTCAGTTTTGTATGCAATGGCAAAGTGATTATATTTCGTTTCATTTTTTTATGAAGTTCATTTAGAAAAGGTTTGAAGCATGTTTTGTTCGTTAAATATAAGTTTTTGTTTTTTAAAGTAACAGCGGTCAGCGGAAGATTGTTCATAGTCGGTTTGGTCAATTTGCCTTCTCAAATCATCAGGACTTGACTAAAATACAATCTATAGATATAGAACAGTTCAAGTATAAAACAATTTAAACGTTAAACCTAGATAAATGTACGCTATTAGGCGCATATACAGTCGTTTGTGCGGAGAGTGAAAGGTAAAATCATTTTAGTTTCGTAATTTATCATTGATCAATGAATCATTACTAAATTAAGTGTATTATTGATAAACCAGTTATTCAGAATTGTCAGAGGTTCACAAGATCATTTAGAAAGTGTAATTAAATGAATAATAAACTTTAAATGCACATATTATTTAGACATACTGTAATAGTTACTCTGTGTTTTAGTAAATGCTTTATTAACATGTATTTTTACTGTAATTCATGATTAATTCAGGTAGGTTTAAAACATTTAGCGATTGTCAGTTGTCTATTTTTGTAAGTTCATCTAAAGTGAAGACTATTTATGCCTTTAAAGGCAACAAAAACTGACAAAGAACAAAAAAGGATTTATTTCAAGATGCAAAAAACAACACACTTGTTATAAAGTGAAAAATAAACCTCTACAATGTCATAGAAAAATAAAAACTCCAAAATACACCTCCAGAAAACATAACTTTGCAGTAATATCAATCTAAGCCTCTGCAATCTGATATAAAAATACATTTTTGATCATTCATTGAATACATTTGATTTTCTATTTCAGCTAATTGTGAGGTTTTTTTTTTTTTTTTTTGCTTATTTTGTTGACGTATATAAATTTTGTTGAGTTTTTTAAATTTAAATTTACTTTCTTGCTTTTTTTTTTTTTACATTTTGTTGCTTATTTAGTTCCTTTATAATTTTTTCAATAATTTTTTATTTATATGATGTTGCAGAGAATTATTTTTCATTTTATTTAAAGTGCACAGTTTAATTATTCAATTAATATATATTCTGTATTAGTTTGTGTTGTGTTTGATTCATTTTTTTAAGCTTTGTAAAAGCTTTACAAATGGTCTTCACTTTAGATGAGATCTCAGAAACCATTAACAAACAACTACTAAATGTTTTACAACTACCTTGAATTACAGTGGAAATACGTGTTAATAAAGCATTTATAAACACACTATTACTATATTATTAAACAATATTTCTAAATATACATTTAAATAGTTCATTAATCATTTACTTACACTTTCTAAATGGTCTTATGAGCCACTGATGACAACTAAATAACTGCTTTGTAAATAATGTAATACTTAATTTAGAAATTATAAATTGATTATTAATAAAGTTTGAAAATGCAATTATTAAACA
This sequence comes from Cirrhinus molitorella, assembly GCA_033026305.1. NCBI lineage: Eukaryota > Metazoa > Chordata > Actinopteri > Cypriniformes > Cyprinidae > Cirrhinus > Cirrhinus molitorella. The sequence goes on along the minus strand of CM065122.1, from coordinate 1,349,598 downwards.
TGTTATAGATATGCTTCATTTGGGAGTCATACTTACCTTCTCTGCAGTAAAAAGTGACCGAAGCCTTAAAATGTAACTTCTTTTTTTTTCCAGGAAAATCAGTGCAATACATTTTTGTTCAATAATATTTTTTTTTATTTTTATTTAGAATTTTGAGGAGATTTTATGATATTATGCAATATTCGTAAAATTTTAATAAGCAATTTTTTCCAGTGGAATTAATATATATTTTTGTATTTCATTATTTATATATTATTTTTCAATAAATACAACATTTTGTGTTGAAATAAAATCATTTAAAATAAGTTTTTTTTTACTGAAAATTATGCCATTGGTGGCATTAAAAAAATTAAAAACTTGTGTAATGTCATGTACACATTACTATTACTATATTTATTAATAATATTTCTAAATGTACATTTAAAATCATTTACTTACACTTTCTAAATGATCTTATGAACCACTGATGACAACTAAATAACTGCTTTGTAAATAATTAATTACATTATTTGACTTTAAGGAAGACTGTACAATCCTGGCGTTTTTTAAATTTACTTTCTTGCTTTTTTTTGCCTATTTAATTCCTTTATTATTTTTTTTATTTATATGATGTTGCAGAGAATTATTTTTCATTTGATTTAAAGTGCACAGTTTCATTTTTCAATTAATATATATTCTGCATTACTTTGTGTTGTGTTTGATTCCTTTTTCCAGATAATGGAGCCTTTAAATCTCCTTTGTAAAAGCTTTACATTAACAAACAACTACTAAATGTTTTATAACTACCTTGAATTACAGTGGAAATACGTGTTAATAAAGCATTTATAAACACACTATTACTATATTATTAAATAATATTTCTAAATGTACATTTAAAGAGTTCATTAATCATTTACTTACACTTTCTAAATGGTCTTATGAACCACTGATGACAACTAAATAACTGCTCTGTAAATAATGTAATACTTAATTTAGAAATTATAAATTGATTATTAATAAAGTATGAAAATACAATTATTAAACACGTTATAGATATGCTTCATTTGGGAGTCACACTTACCTTCTTTGCAGTAAAAAGTGACCGAAGCCTTAAAATTTAACTTTACTTTTTTTTTTTTTTCCCCAGGAAAATCAATGCAATACATTTTTGTTCAATAATATTTTTTTTTATTATTATTTAGAATTTTGAGGAGATTTTATGATATTATGCAATATTTATACCATTTTAATAAGCATTTTTTTCCATTGGAATTAATATATATTTTTATATTTAATTATTTATATATTATTTTTCAATAAAAACAATTTCAATAGTTTCATGTTAAAATAGAGTAAAATCATTTAAAATATTTTTTTTTTAACTGAAAATGATGCCATTGGTGGCATTAAAAATTAAAAACTTGTGTAAATGTCATGTACACATTACCATTACTATATTTATTAATAATATTTCTAAATGTACATTTAAAATCATTTACTTACACTTTCTAAATGATCTTATGAACAACTGATGACAACTAAATAACTGCTTTGTAAATAATTGATTACAGTGCAAATACGTGTTAATAAAGCATTTATAAACACACTATTACTATATTATTAAATAATATTTCTAAATGTACATTTAAAGAGTTCATTAATCATTTACTTACACTTTCTAAATGGTCTTATGAACCACTAATGGCAACTAAATAACTGCTTTGTAAATAATTAATTACATTATTTGACTTTAGGGAAGACTATACAATCCTGGTGTACAATAGTAAAACGTTTCTGCCACAATTCTTCAAGTTAAAGCTAACTTTTATTTTGAAGAGCTGTGTGCTTCCAATCTTCTTAGAAACGCTGCTTTAAGTGATAATCAGTTTGCAATTTAATTAAAAAAATTTAATTTAACAGCATCAATCACTTTGGTGGGAAATCAATGTTTCGCCTCACTTAAAATGACAGGAATCACTATCCTACCCTAATAATATGATATAATATAATAACAATACGCTAATGTTTTGATGTAAGCCGACCGGACGAATGCTTTGATGAATAGAAACACAAACAAAAGGAGAGGTGTCTGTGTGCGGCGAACAAACAGATCAAAAGTGACTCGAGCCCTTTGTTTCAACTGCGTTCATAAATATGCTAATGACATGCAAATAGTATGCAAATGAGGCTGATTGATGGACCCCGCAGACGCGACGCGGGTCTCTGCAGACTGACGCCGAGGCCTTCTGAAGGTCAAAATGTTATTACTCTGACACGAGGCAGTCACAGTGAATTAATTGCAAGCGTAATGCACACAGAGCACCTTAGAACAGTGTTTGAAAGCATTAAGGGACCCCCCCAACACCCAAAAAAATATACTTTGGGGGGGTCCCCTGGTTTTTCAATACAATTATTCCATGGGATGTCTGGATACTGGATTCTGATTGGCAGTAAAACCGTTTAATGCACATAGTTCCAAGTCAGTTTAATCATTGTTCTGTATTAATGCACTGCTTTAATTGATGAGAAATAAAAAGAAAAAGAAGAAAAAGAGGTTGGAGATTGCATTGCCCTGTCAGTGCTTCTCCACATCTCTTATTAATAAAATAGCATAGATAAAAAGCCTAGATTTAAACAGTTTAAACAGATATATATACCATATACACCAACTATATATATATATACACACCAGTTGTGCTCAAAAGTTTACTTGCAGAATCTGCAAAATGTTAATTCTTTTAGCAAAATAAGAGGGATCATATACAAAATGCATGATATTTTTTATTTAGTACTGACCTGAAAAAGATATTTCACATAAAAGACATTTATATATAGTCCACAAGAGTTCAAAAGTTTACATCCCCTTGATTTTTAATACTGTGTTGTTCCTGAATGACCCACAGCTTTAGTGTTTTTTTGTTTAGTGATAGTTGTTCATGAACCTGAACAGTTAAACTGTCTGCTGTTCATCAGAAAATTTGGTTTTCCAGCTTTTTTGTGTATTTGAACCCTTTCCAGCAATGGCTGTATGATTTTGAGATCCATCTTTTCACACTGAGGACAACTGAGAGACTCATATGCAACTATTACAGAAGGTTCAAACACTCACTGATGCTCCAGAAGGAAAAAACATGCATTATAGCGGGGGTGAAAACTTTTGAAATTTGAAGATCATGGTAAATTTAACTAATTTTGTCTTCTTGGAAACATGCAAGTATCTTCTGTAGCTTCTGAAGGGCAGTGCTAAATGAAAAATAATATGATATTTAGGCAAAATGAGCAAAATGCACACATTTCCATTCTGTTCAAAAGTTTTCACCCCCTGCTCTTAATGCATGTTTTTTCCTTCTGGAGCATCAGTGAGTGTTTGAACCTTCTGATGATAGCATGTCGCCAGCATGATTAACAAGTTGCTAGCATGTTGTTAACACATTTCTAGCATTATTAGCATGTTGCTAGCATGATTAGCATATCACTAGCATGTTGTTAGAATGTTTCTAGCATGATTAGCAAGTTACTAACATTTTGTTAGCATTTTTAGTATGTCTCTAGTATGTTGTTAGCATGATTAGCAAGTTACTAGCATGCTGTTAGCATGACTGTAGCATTATGAGTATGTTGTTAACGTGTTTCTGTCATGATTAGCAAGTTGCTAGCATGTTTCTAGCATGATTAGCATGTTACAAACATGTTTCTACCATGATTAACAAGTTACGAACATGTTTCTAGCATGATTAGCAAGTTGCTAACTTGTTTCTAGAATTAATAACGTTACTAACATGTCCTTAGTATGATTAGCATGTTACTAGCAAGCAGCTAGCACATTACTAGCATTATTGTCAAGTTACTAACATGATGCTAACATCATTAGCAAGTTATTAGAATGTTTCTAGCATGACTAACAAGTTGATAGTATGTTTTGCTAGCATGTTTTAGCATGATTAGCAAGTTGCTAGCAGTAATCTAGTATGATTAGCAAGTTACTAGCATGAATAGCAAGTTGATAGTATGCTGCTAGCATGTTTATAGCATGATTAGCAAGTTGCTAGCAGTAATCTAGTATGATTAGCAAGTTACTAGCATGAATAGCAAGTTGATAGTATGCTGCTAGCATGTTTATAGCATGATTAGCATGTTGTTAGCATGATTAACATATCACTAACATGTTGCTAGCACATTTCTTGCATGCTTAGTATGCTGCTAGCATGATTAGCAAGTTACTAGCATGTTGTTAGCATGACTGTAGCATTATGAGCATGTTGTTAACATGTTTCCATCATGATTATGAAGTTGCTAACATGTTTCTAGAATTAGTAACATGTTACTAACATATTCCTAACATGATTCACATGTTACTAGCAAGCTACTAGCATGTTTCTAGCATGACTAACACGTTGATCGTATGTTGCTAGTATGTTTGTAGCATGATTAGCAAGTTTGCAAACATGTTTAGCATGATTAGCAAGTTGATAGTATGTTGCTAGCATGTTTTAGCATGATTATCATGTTGTTAGCATGATTAGCATTTCATTAACATGTTGTTAGCACATTTCTAGCATGATTAGCATGATGCTAGCATGATTAGCGAGTTACTAACATGTTGTTAGCATGTTTAGTATGTCACTACCATGTTTTAGCATGATTAGCTAGTTACTAGCATGTTGTTAGCATGATTAGCAAGTTTCTAGCATGTCCCTAGCATGATTAGCATGTTACTAGCAAGCTGCTAGCACATTACTAGCATTATTGTCAAGTTACTAGCATGATGCTAGCATGTTTTAGCATGATTAGCAAATTGCTAGCATTAATCTAGTATGATTAGCAAGTTACTAGCATGACTAGCAAGTTGATAGTATGTTGCTAGCATGTTTTAGCATGATTATCATGTTGTTAGCATGATTAGCATTTCATTAACATGTTGTTAGCACATTTCTAGCATGATTAGCATGATGCTAGCATGATTAGCGAGTTACTAACATGTTGTTAGCATTTTTAGTATGTCACTACCATGTTTTAGCATGATTAGCTAGTTACTAGCATGTTGTTAGCATGATTAGCAAGTTTCTAGCATGTCCCTAGCATGACTAGCATGTTACTAGCAAGCTGCTAGCACATTACTAGCATTATTGTCAAGTTCCTAGCATGATGCTAGCATGTTTTAGCATGATTAAGAAGTTGCTAGCATTAATCTAGTATGATTAGCAAGTTACTAGCACGACTAGCAAGTTGATAGTATGCTGCTAGCATGTTTATAGCATGATTAGCATATCACTAACATGTTGTTAGCATGTTTATGGCATGATTAGCACTTTGCTAGCATGATGAGCGTATCACTAACATGTTGATAACACATTTCTAGCATGATTAACATGACGCTAGCATGATTAGCATGTTACTAACATGTTGCTAGCATAATTAGAATGTTATTAGCATACTGTTAGCACGATTAGCAAGTTAGTTTGAATAGTACATAAAAGGGATGCGAGTCTGAAGGGATTGTGGGAGTTTTGTCAGTGTGAGTTTGAATAGTCTTGGCTCATTTGAACATTCCCTCAATGGAAGTCTATGGGATTTTTCAGTTTTAATCGTTGTTTTTAGTAAAATCGTAAGTTCGATCAGTTAGAAAAGATACAGCAGCTGGAGTCAGATCAGTCTGAAGATCTGGGCTGAGTTTGGAGTTTAGAGTTAAAGCTCTAGGAGGAGTAGCGGTCAGAACATTTTGGCTAGGAAGGAAATAGCAGATTTCTCAAGCCAACTTAATAGCTGTAATAATAGCTGTTTGTTGTTACTCCCGTTGATCGGTTGGTTAGGATCCCGGAGTGCGGGAGCTCGTTAGCGCAGTCGTGAACTTTGAAATGTGCTTAATATAGGTCAAGCTCCGGCTTCAGTCGCGAGAGTTCAGACGCCTTGCCGCGCGCAGGTCGCTGCTAATTGTGCCGATAATAAAGCCCATCACGCGGCGTAATTACGGCACGGGAAGACGACAAAAAGAAATCACAAAGCGGCGAATGTGCAGCGGAATAATGACAGGCTGTCAGACGCGCACAGAAATAACTCACAGCACGAGCGCGATCTGAGGGAATAAAGCCTGCGCTATCAACACCTATTTATGTCAACTCTGGTTTACAGTTTTTCAGATGGGAAATGAAATCCTCAAAGCTACTTGTTCAACCCTCCGCTTGTGCACATCATAAAAGGTTTCTCATTCTTTTGAAATCACGATTGTCTTGGTACATTCACAACTGATTATGTACATTTGTCTGCGGTTTCCTACATTATCAGTTGCTATTGTCATGTTGCTCAAAATGTATTTTATAGTTCTCTGTGCAATACACTGTAAAAAACTATTTGTTGAGTCAACTTAAAATAATTTGTTACCCTGCTTAAAATTTAAAGTTCAGTCAACTCGGGAAAAAAAGTTTAGTCAACTTGAAATGTTACGTTTACTAAGTGACCACTTAGATATTTGAGTTGATTCAACTTAAACTTTTAAGGCACTCAAGTAACAAAGACAGCTGTTAAGTTAAAAAAAATAAATAAATTTAGTTTAGTCAACTCAAATATCTAAGTTGTCACTTAGTACTACTGAACATTTCAACTTATTTGACTTATTTTAAACTTATTTGAGTTGACTGACCCTAAAATTTTAAGGCAGCAGGGTAACAAATGATTTTAAGTTGACTCAACAAATTGTGTTTTTTACAGAGTAGTTCAAAATTTAGCATTTAATTACACAGTAAAAAAAAAAAAAAAATAATAATAATAAACTCAATTTGTTGAAATCATTTGTTACCCTGCTGCCTTAAAATTTTAGGTTCAGTCAACTCAAATAAGTTTAAAATAAGTCAAATAAGTTGAAATGTTAAGTTGTACTAAGTGACAACATAGATATTTGAGTTGAATTCAACTTTTAATTAAAATTTTAAGGCAGCCAAGTAACAAATACAGCTGTTAAGTTAAAAAAAAATAAATACATTTAGTTTAGTCAACTCAAATATCTAAGTTGTCACATAGTACTACTGAACATTTCAACTTATTTGACTTATTTTAAACTTATTTGAGTTGACTGAACCTACAATTTTAAGGCAGCAGGGTAACAAATGATTTTAAGTTGACTCAAAAAATATTTTTTGTTGTTGTTGTTTTTATAGGTGTAATTAAATGCTAAATATTGATCTACACTGTAAAAAAAAACAATTTGTTGAGTCAACTTAAAATCATTTGTTACCTGGCTGCCTTAAAATTTTAATTTCAGTCAACTCGGGGAAAAAAAGTTTAGTCAACTTGAAATGTTACGTTTACTAAGTGACCACTTAGATATTTGAGTTGATTCAACTTAAAATTTTAAGGCACTCAAGTAACAAAGACAGCTGTTAAGTTAAAAAAAATAAATAAATTTAGTTTAGTCAACTCAAATATCTAAGTTGTCACTTAGTACTACTGAACATTTCAACTTATTTGACTTATTTTAAACTTATTTGAGTTGACTGACCCTAAAATTTTAAGGCAGCAGGGTAACAAATGATTTTAAGTTGACTCAACAAATTGTGTTTTTTACAGAGTAGTTCAAAATTTAGCATTTAATTAAACAGTAAAAAAAAAAATAATAATAATAATAATAAACTCAATTTGTTGAAATCATTTGTTACCCTGCTGCCTTAAAATTTTAGGTTCAGTCAACTTAAATAAGTTTAAAATAAGTCAAATAAGTTGAAATGTTAAGTTGTACTAAGTGGCAACTTAGATATTTGAGTTGACTAAACAATTTATTTATTTTTTTTAACTTAACAGTCTGCCTTAAAATTTTAATTATAAGTTGAATCAACTCAAATATCTAAGTTGTCACTTAGTTAAACGTAACATTTTAAGTTGACTAAATTTTTTTGAAGTTGACTGAACTTAAAATTTTAAGGCAGCAAGATAACAAATTATTTTAAGTTGACTCAACTGATAAAAAATTTAGTAAACTTAAAATGTTATGTTTAACTAAGTGACAACTTAGATATTTGAGTTGATTCAACTTATAATTAAAATTTTAAGGCAGACGAGTAAAAACACTGTAAAAAAAAAAAAAAAAAAAAAAAAAAAAAACAATTTGTTGAGTCAATTTAAAATAATTTGTTACCCTGCTGCATTAATTTTAAGTTCAGTCGATTCAAATAAGTTAATTCCAGTTGAAATGTTAAGTTGTACTAAGTGACAACATAGATATTTGAGTTGATTCAACTTAAAATTTTAAGGCACTCAAGTAACAAAGACAGCTGTTAAGTTAAAAAAAAAAAATAAATTTAGTTTAGTCAACTCAAATATCTAAGTTGTCACTTAGTACAACTGAACATTTCAACTTGTTTGACTTATTTTAAACTTATTTGAGTTGACTGACCCTAAAATTTTAAGGCAGCAGGGTAACAAATGATTTTAAGTTGACTCAACAAATTGTGTTTTTTACAGAGTAGTTCAAAATTTAGCATTTAATTACACAGTAAAAAAAAAAAAATAATAATAATAATAAACTCAATTTGTTGAAATCATTTGTTACCCTGCTGCCTTAAAATTTTAGGTTCAGTCAACTCAAATAAGTTTAAAATAAGTCAAATAAGTTGAAATGTTAAGTTGTACTAAGTGACAACATAGATATTTGAGTTGAATTCAACTTTTAATTAAAATTTTAAGGCAGCCAAGTAACAAATACAGCTGTTAAGTTAAAAAAAAATAAATACATTTAGTTTAGTCAACTCAAATATCTAAGTTGTCACATAGTACTACTGAACATTTCAACTTATTTGACTTATTTTAAACTTATTTGAGTTGACTGAACCTACAATTTTAAGGCAGCAGGGTAACAAATGATTTTAAGTTGACTCAAAAAATATTTTTTGTTGTTGTTGTTTTTATAGGTGTAATTAAATGCTAAATATTGATCTACACTGTAAAAAAAATTTAAAATTTTAATTTCAGTCAACTCGGGAAAAAAAGTTTAGTCAACTTGAAATGTTACGTTTAAAGTGACCACTTAGATATTTGAGTTGATTCAACTTAAACTTTTAAGGCACTCAAGTAACAAAGACAGCTGTTAAGTTAAAAAAAATAAATAAATTTAGTTTAGTCAACTCAAATATCTAAGTTGTCACTTAGTACTACTGAACATTTCAACTTATTTGACTTATTTTAAACTTATTTGAGTTGACTGACCCTAAAATTTTAAGGCAGCAGGGTAACAAATGATTTTAAGTTGACTCAACAAATTGTGTTTTTTACAGAGTAGTTCAAAATTTAGCATTTAATTACACAGTAAAAAAAAAATAATAATAATAATAATAAACTCAATTTGTTGAAATCATTTGTTACCCTGCTGCCTTAAAATTTTAGGTTCAGTCAACTCAAATAAGTTTAAAATAAGTCAAATAAGTTGAAATGTTAAGTTGTACTAAGTGGCAACTTAGATATTTGAGTTGACTAAACAATTTATTTATTTTTTTTAACTTAACAGTCTGCCTTAAAATTGTAATTATAAGTTGAATCAACTCAAATATCTAAGTTGTCACTTAGTTAAACGTAACATTTTAAGTTGACTAATTTTTTTTGAAGTTGACTGAACTTAAAATTTTAAGGCAGCAAGATAACAAATTATTTTAAGTTGACTCAACTGATAAAAAATTTAGTCAACTTAAAATGTTACGTTTAACTAAGTGACAACTTAGATATTTGAGTTGATTCAACTTATAATTAAAATTTTAAGGCAGACGAGTAAAAACACTGTAAAAAAAAACAAACAAAAAAAAAACAATTTGTTGAGTCAACTTAAAATAATTTGTTACCCTGCTGCATTAATTTTAAGTTCAGTCGATTCAAATAAGTTAATTCCAGTTGAAATGTTAAGTTGTATTAAGTGACAACTTAGATATTTGAGTTGACTAAACTACAAAAATGTTTGTCAAACTTAACAGCTGTGTTTGTTAAACTGAAAACCCTAATAAGTTGACTGAACTAAATTGATTGAGTAAACTCGTTGCCTCAGTTTAATTTGCATATTTAAGTTTATTTAACTTGGCGGTTTTGTAGATCATACTTAAAATTTTTGATCTGTTGCCACAAACTGCATATTTTCTAGACATTTCTATTAGACTTTTTATAAATTTGCCATGAATCTTGACTTTCAACTTGATTGAACATTACATTTTAAGGCAGACAGGTAACGAATTATTTTAAGTTGACTCAACAAATTGTTTTTACAGTGTATTTGACTCCTTTTTTTTAACCTTTGCAATGCCGTTTTTCTAACTTTATTAAATGGATGTCATCTTTTGTGCCAAAAAAGTTAGATTTATACATTTGTATCAAAATGTTTAATTAAACAATACATTCAATTAAACCAATACGATACAATCAGGCTGAAAAAGTTACCAATCAAATGAAATAAGCATCAACAGTTCATCTTTGCATGGTACAGAAGAGCTCAAATGTGGCATTATGGAATATTTACAGAATTAAGACTCAGAGGTGGAATTAATGCATTTCATAATAATGTTATGAAATTGTTTTAAATATATAGTTTTGAATATAGACGTTTAAATCATTTAAACAACTCAATTTATACTTTAAAAATTAAACTGAAACCACCAGCAGGTGGCAGTAAGTCAAAGTCTTTGTGACTGAATACTTCCTTACATCGATTCGTTCAAAAGCACAGTTTTATTCATAAATATTCATAAATTCACACAGCGAACCATAGACACAAATATCCCACTGTGTTTTTAGCTTACATTGCGCTGTTTATATGCAGAACTGGCATCGCTTTCGTAGTCTTTTGAAAGGGTAAATATAGAAATCACTTTAATTTAAAAACCCTAACCAGTTGGAAATGCTGCGTTTGCTCTGAAGCACCGTGTCTCTTTTTCTTTTGAATTGCATCCAGGAGGGCTGAATTACAGAAAACGAAGCCCTTTTTGGAACAATTTGCATTGCAGTTTTATTTTCATGAAAATTAAGCACATTTTGCCCTTAAAAATTCTCATTCCTGTAATGCAAAGATAAATAAACCAATGCTGCCAAATCAATTAATCATGAAAAAAATAATTTGACAGAGTTTTGAGTTTGTGTCCTATTTCCGGCTTCATATTTCTAATGCATTTCCTTCATTTTTTCCTTTCAGTTGATGACTGATTAATCTCCAGTCATATCCCAGCATTCCCTGCACTTTACAGCACAATCAGACACCAGTGAGAAGATACCACATCAGATCAAACCACGGAGCTGGATTACATCATTCACATCATTAAAACACGAGCGTGATTGAGCTTCATCCCAGCGTGAGCCACGGGGACAGACTTTAAATGAGGTGAAGAGGAGAAAAAGATAAACATCATTTATTTTCCCATTTTCATCCGGTGATCGCGGGGGCAGAGGAGATCGAGTTCCTGCACTCGGCGTGTGCTAATCAATCTGACGCAAACCCATGAATTATGAGACAGATGAGCAAAATTCAGCGGATGGGCTTGAGAAGAAATAAAGCAGCTAATGATCAGAGAACGATTAAAGGAGTAGTTCACTTAGACATTAAAATGTACTCATCCTCAGGCCATTCAAGATTAGGACGAGTTTGTTTCTTCATTAGATTTAGAGAAACATGTCAATCCATCACTGTCTCACCAATGCATCCTCTGGAGTGAATGGGTGCCGTCAGAACGAGAGTCCAAACAGCTGATCAAAATTGATGCATTTTAGTCATTTAATGTGCTTTTGTCATTTAATTAGTTTTTTATTTTTTTTATATGTAGCTATAATTTATTTTGTTACATTTTTAGTTTTAGGTATTTTTAGTATCAGTAGTAACATTTGCTGTTTATTATACAGTATTATTTTAGTATTATTTTTTAAAAATGCTTGTTTTATATTTTCAGTTATTGTTTTAATTTAAATTTTAGTTATTTTATGTGCTTTTGTGATTTTATTTATTTATTTATTTTTTAAATGTGTAGCTTCACTTTAGTTTGGTACATTAGTTTTTGTATTTTTACAAAATATATATTTTGAATTGGCTTCTATTTTATATTTTCAGTTTTCGTTTAAATTTTTGTTTAAATTTTAGACATTTTATGTACTTTTTGACATTTTATTGACTTTTTTTAATATGTAGCTTCAATTTATTGTTACATTTTTAGTTTTAATAATTTTAGTACTTAAACTTCAAAAATATATATTTTTTTGACATTTACATTCTATTATGCAGTATTTTAGTATTGTTTTTAATATTATAGTATTTATTGATATTTTGAATTGGCTTCTATTTTATATTTTCATTTTCATTTTTTATTTTAATTATAGTTTTAATTGAAAGTAATTTTATGTGCTTTTGTCATTTTGTTAGCTTTTTATTTTTTTGATATGTAGCTATAATTTATTTTGTTACATTTTTAGTTTCAGGTATTTTTAGTATCAGTATTTTTTACATTTATTGTTTTTTTATGCAGTATTAATTTAGCATTATTTTTAAAAAATAAATTGGCTTGTTTTATATTTTCAGTTATCGTTTTAATTTAAATTTGAGTTATTTTATGTGCTTTTGTGATTTTATTTATTTATTTATTTTTTTAAATGTGTAGCTTCACTTTAGTTTGGTACATTAGTTTTTGTATTTTTACAAAATATATATTTTGAATTGGCTTCTATTTTATATTTTCAGTTTTTGTTTAAATTTTAGACATTTTCTGTGCTTTTGTCATTTTATTAACTTTTTTAAATATGTAGCTTCAATTTATTGTTACATATTCAGTTTTAATAATTTTAGTACTTAAACTTCAAAAATATAAATTTTTAACATTTACGTTCTATTATGCAGTATTTTAGTATTGTTTTTAATAATATAGTATTTATTGATATTTTGAATTGGCTTCTATTTTATATTTTCAGTTTTCATTTTAATTATAGTTTCAATTTAGTCATTTTATGTGTTTTTGTCATTTTATTAGCTTTTTATTTTTTTAATATGTAGCTTCAATTTATTGTTACATATTTAGTTTTAATAATTTTAGTCCTTAAACTTCAAAAATATACATATTTTTTAACATTTACATTCTATTACGCAGTATTTCAGTATTGTTTTTAATAATATAGTATTTATTGATATTTTGAATTGGCTTCTATTTTCTATTTTTAGTTTTTATTTTAATTATAGTTTCAATTGAAAGTAATTTTATGTGCTTTTGTCATTTTGTTAGCTTTTTATTTTTTTATATGTAGCTATAATTTATTTTGTTACATTTTTCCCATTTTTCAGGTATTTTTAGTATCAGTATTTTTTACATTTATTGTTTATTATGCAGTATATTTTAGTATTATTTTTAAAAAAGAATTGGCTTGTTTTATATTTTCAGTTATCGTTTTAATTTAAATTTTAGTAATTTTATGTGCTTTTGTAATTTATTTTTATTTTATTTTAAATGTGTAGCTTTACTTTAGTTTGTTACATTAGTTTTTGTATTTTTAGCACTTAAACTTAAAGAAACACGTTTTTTTAACATTTGCATTTTATTATGCAGTGTTATTTTAGTATTATTTTTAATGATAAAGTATTTCATATTTTGAATTGGCTTGTTTTATATTTTCAGTTTTCATTTTAATTCTAGTTGAAATTTTACTCATTTTATGTGCTTTTGTCATTTTATTAGCTTTTTTTTTTTAAATATGTAGCTTCAATTTATTGTTACATTTTTAGGTTTTAGTAATTTTACTACTTAAACTTCAAAAAGAAACGTTTTTTAACATTTATGTTCTATTACACAGTACTATTTTAGTATTATTTTTAATAATATAATATTTATTGTTATTTTGAATTGGCTTCTATTTTATATTTTCAGTTTTTGTTTACATTTTTGTTTAAATTTTAGACATTTTATGTGCTTTTGTCATTTTATTAACTTTTTTTTTATATGTAGCTTCAATTTATTGTTACATATTTAGTTTTAATAGTTTTAGTACTTAAACTTCAAAAATATATATTTGTTAACATTTACATTCTATTATGCAGTATTTTAGTATTGTTTTTAATAATATAGTATTTATTGATATTTTGAATTGGCTTCTATTTTATATTTTCAGTTTTTCTTTTAATTATAGTTTCAATTGAAAGTAATTTTATGTGCTTTTGTCATTTTGTTAGCTTTTTATTTTTGATATGTAGCTATAATTTATTTTATTTTTAGTTTCAGGAATTTTAATTTAGTTTTAAATTTTAAATATTAGTACTTTCATTTAAAAAAAAGAGTTATTTTTTACATTCACTGTTTATTATGTATTATGTATTATGTATTATTTTTAAAAATGAATTGGCTTGTTTTATATTTTCAGTTATTGTTTTAATTTAAATTTTAGTCATTTTATGTGCTTTTGTAATTTTATTTTATTTTATTTTATTTTATTTTAAATGTGTAGCTTCGCTTTAGTTTGTTACATTAGATTTTGTTTTTTTAGCACTTAAACTTACTTAAACAAGTTTTTTAACATTTGCATTTTATTATGCAGTATTATTTTAGTATTATTTTTAATGATAAAGTATTTCATATTTTGAATTGGCTTGTTTTATATTTTCAGTTTTCATTTTAATTCGAGTTTTTAATTGTAGTCAATATGCGGTGTGAGAGACAACTGAATATCGACTGTAGGAAGTGCTATTATGGATTATGGACTCGTATTTTAGCCCAACGTCTTAAAGATGGATTTGTTTCAGCTTTTGTCTTCTAAAAATGTAACAAAATAAAGTGAAGGTACAACTTAAAAAAAAATACTGAAATGACAAAAGCACATAAAATGACTAAACTCAAATTAAAATGAAAACTGAAAATAGAAAATAGAAGCCAAATACTGCGTAACAGAACTTAAATGTTAAAAAATGTATTTCCTTTTGAAGTTTAAGTGTTAAAAATACAAAAACTAAAAATGTAAGAAACTAAAGTGAAGCTACACATTAAAAATAATAATAATAATAATAATAAAATGGCAAAAGCACATAAAATAACTAAAATTTTAATTAAAACGAAAAATATAAAACAAGCCAATTCAAAATATGAAATAGTTTATTTTTAAAAATAATACTGCATAATAAACAATAAATGTATAATAATAATAATAATAATATTTTTAAATGTAAGTTCTACAATTCCTGAAACTAAAAATGTAACAAAATAAATTATAGCTACATTAAATGACAAAAGCACATAAATGACTAAACTCAAATTAAAATGAAAACTGAAAATAGAAAATAGAAGCCAATTCAAAATATCAATACATACTATATTATTAAAATAATACTAAAATAATACTGAGTAACAGTACTTAAATGTTAAAAAATGTGTTTCTTTTTGAAGTTTAAGTGTTAAAAATACAAAAACTAAAAATGTAAGAAACTAAAGTGAAGCTACACATTAAAAATAATAATAATAATAATAATAATAAAATGGCAAAAGCACATAAAATAACTAAAATTTTAATTAAAACGAAAAATATAAAACAACCAATTCAAAATATGAAATAGTTTATTTTTAAAAATAATACTGCATAATAAACAATAAATGTATAATAATAATAATAATAATATTTTTAAATGTAAGTTCTACAATTCCTGAAACTAAAAATGTAACAAAATAAATTATAGCTACATTAAATGACAAAAACACATAAAATTACTAAACATAAATTTTTTTCAGCTGTTTGGACTCTCATTCTGACGGCACCCATTCACTCCAGAGGATCCATTGGTGAGACAGTGATGGATTTACACATTTCAACAAATCTGATGAACAAACTATATATGCTGTGAAAATAAATAACTTTTTTAAAGGACATTTCTCATCATAATGTTATTCTCTAAATGTGTTTCACACAGACAATGTATTTATCAGAATAGTAAATGTTTAATTCATGATAAATATCCCTGACCTGCTAAAGGACATCAGAACATCTAAAAAAAATCAATACGCTTGACCCATAATGCATCACTTGCGGGTCTCTGAGCATCTCAAACTCGCACAAGTGGCTCATTGTTGTGTTTTATAATGAATCTGTAAGTGATTAAACCTTGAAACACGAAAGCAGGCTTCGTAATGCACTGTTCTTCAGCTTTATTCTATTTAAAGGACACACATTTAAGTGCACTTACCTCCACGTATAAGATTGGAAAAATCCCGATCTTATCTCCCAGCATGCCTTCTGCCCAGTTATCGTCTACTCTCCGTATGACGGTGAGAATCTCGTCCTGTGAGAGAGAAAATGTACAGGAAATTCATGCACATTCAGAGAAATGCATTGAGAATAAACACAACTAAGTCACACTTTAATACTCAGAACAGAATAAAAAATCAATTAAACGCTGCATATCGAATACTCAGATTTAGATTAGCAATATAATCACTTCGTAAAGTGTATAGAAAAATATCTTTATCACATGGAAACTTGTTTTTCACCACAGAAATGGTTACTGTGACTTTTTAAAAATCACACAATTCTGGCTTTTTTCATGCTTTTTGTCTTGTTTTTAGTCAAAATATCTAAAGAAAATTCTTAAATTATAATGCATTTACTAAATTAAGACTAAATAAAAACAACACAAGATATTTAGTCTTGTTTCCAGGGTAAAAGAAATTAAAAGAAAAACTAAATTAAGTGCAGTTTGCTTAAAATACGTCAAATGATCTGCCTGTGGAGTAAGTAAAATACTCTTGTTTTAAGAATATTAGGCTTAATATTAAGAATAAAGGCACCTATTGAATCTGTTAGAATTATTCTTCTTCTCCTCTTGAGTCTGAAACTGAAATTTGGCACACTAATAGAGGACAGTCTCAATATTAACTATAGCAAATTTGGAGTCTCTAACTCAAACTCTCTAGCGCCACCGCTTGTCCAAATTTGTAGTTTTTTCCCCCCATTTTTTATTGCTTGAAAAACCTACTTTTTCGAACTCCTCCTAGATGGTTTGTCTGATTTTTACCAAAATTGGCTCAGATCATCTTCAGACCATGCTGGCAAAAAGTTACGGAATTCAGGTTGATTAGTCAAACCGTTCTCGAATAACATGCGAACGAATTCTACAGAAAACATGCAAAAATGGGTTATATAAAAGGCTATATATCTCTGCTAAGGTTTGGCGTATTGAGACCAAACTTGGTGTGTGTTATAACAAGCATGACCTGAGACTACCTGCAATGTTTCAGCGCAGTGCCACCTAGTGGTCAGGAGATACGAAAAATGGCCATTTTAGCTTATAAACTTTTGAATGGTTTGGCCAAAAATCACAAAACTGGTCTCCAAAATCTTAAAATTTTCACCCATTTTTTATTGTTTAAAAAAAAAAAAAACTTTTTCGAACCTCTCCTACATGGTTTGTCTGATTTTCACCAAAATTAGCTCAGATCATCTTCAGACCATGCTGGCAAACAGTTTTTAAGTTTTTTAAGAATTTAAGTCGATTAGTCAAACTGTTCTCGAATAACACGCAAAAAAAAATCTATGAAAAACACACAAAAATCGGTTATATATAAAAGGCTATATCTCTGCTAAGGTTTGACGTATTGAGACCAAACTTGGTGTGTGTTATAACAAGCATGACCTGAGACTACCTGCAATGTTTTGGCACAGTGACACCTAGTGGTCAGGAGAAACAAAAAAGGGCCATTTTAGCTTATAACTTCTGAATGGTTTGGCCAAAAATCACAAAATTGATCTCCAAAATCTTACATTTTTAGTTTTTTTTTCCACCCATTTTTTATTGTTTGAAAAAACTACTTTTTCGAACTCCTCCTAGATGGTTTGTCTGATTTTCACCAAAATTGGCTCAGATCATCTTCAGACCATGCTGGCAAAACATTATGGAATTCAAGTTGATTAGTCAAACTGTTCTCGAATAACACGCAAAAAAATTCTATGAAAAACACACAGAAATGGGTTATATATAAAAGGCTATATCTCTGGGAAGGTTTGACGTATTGAGACCAAACTTGGTGTGTGTTATAACAAGCGTGACCTGAGACTACCTGCAATGTTTTGGCACAGTGACACCTAGTGGTCAGGAGAAACAAAAAAAGGGCCATTTTAGCTTATAACTTCTGAATGGTTTGGCCAAAAATCACAAAATTGATCTCCAAAATCTTAAATTTTTAGTTTTTTTTTCACCTATTTTTTATTGTTTGAAAAAAACTACTTTTTCGAACTCCTCCTAGATGGTTTGTCTGATTTTCACCAAAATTGGCTCAGATCATCTTCAGACCATGCTGGAAAAAAGTTACGGAATTCAGGTTGATTAGTCAAACCGTTCTCGAATAACATGTGAACGAATTCTACAGAAAACATGCAAAAATGGGTTATATAAAAGGCTATATATCTCTGCTAAGGTTTGGCGTATTGAGACCAAACTTGGTGTGTGTTATAACAAGCATGACCTGAGACTACCTGCAATGTTTCAGCACAGTGCCACCTAGTGGTCAGGAGATACGAAAAATGGCCATTTTAGCTTATAAACTTTTGAATGGTTTGGCCAAAAATCACAAAACTGGTCTCCAAAATCTTAACATTTTCACCCATTTTTTATTGTTTGAAAAAAAAAATTGTCGAACTCCTCCTAGATGGTTTGTCTGATTTTCACCAAAATTACCTCAGATCATCTTCAGACCATGCTGGCAAAAGTTATGGAATTTAAGTTGATTAGTCAAACTGTTCTCGAATAACGTGCAAAAAAATTCTATGAAAAACACACAAAAATGGGTTATATATAAAAGGCTATATCTCTGGGAAGGTTTGACGTATTGAGACCAAACTTGGTGTGTGTTATAACAAGCATGTCCTGAGACTACCTGCAATGTTTCAGCGCAGTGCCACCTAGTGGTCAGGAGATACGAAAAATGGCCATTTTAGCCAAAAATCACAAAACCAGTCTTTTTATTGTTTGAAAAAAAAAAAAAACTTTGTCGAACTCCTCCTAGATGGTTTGTCTGATTTTCACCAAAATTTCATCTCAAAATTACCAAACTTGGTGTGTGCTATAACAAGCGTGACCTGCAGTGTTTTGGTGCAGTGCCCCCTAGTGGTCAGGAGATATGAAAAATGGCCATTTTGGCTTATAACTTCTGAATGGTTTGGCCAAAAATCACAAAATTGGTCTCTTTAGATTTGATTCACCGGAATCACCTTTTTAGACTCCTGAGTCCTTGCCAAGTCCAGTGATACTAAACATGCCAGGTTTTGCCTTATGGTTTGTGCAGCGTTGCAGTTTAGCGCTTAAAAACATTTGTCAATATCTGAAACCGTTACTCTAATCAACACGAAACCACCGTAGGAAATTCGGAAACCTAGCATGCAAAAAAATGATTTTCTTACTTAGATTTCTAAGAAAGGCATCTAATAAAGGCATTTTTTATATTGCAATTCTATAGTTTTGTTAGTTATTATCTAACAAAAACTAAAACTAAAACTAAAGTTGAAATAATCAATAAATTTGTTATTGAAATCAAATAAATGTTAACTGAAATAAAAGGAAAAATATAATTTTTTAATTTTAGATTATTTGAAACAATTTAATTTGACAACTAAAAAATTGCATAGAATTATACATTAAAGCAAAAATAACAAAATTACTAACTAAAATTAAAATAAAAACGGAAAATGTAGAAATAAAAACCAAAAAAAAAAAAAAATGAAAATATAAAAACTAAAAATATTAAATCAAGAAGGATTTTCTAGACAAATAAAATTATTGTCCTGTTTTAAAAAAAAAAAAAAACAAGACAAAATGAGTTTTGCTTAGAACAATCAAATAAAATCTGCCAATGCTGTAAGCAAAATAATCTTATTTCAAGCAGAAAACAAGATTATTTTGCTCAGCCCATTGGCAGATTATTTTGCTTGTTTCAAGCAAAACTCATTTGATTTTGTCTTGTTTTTTTTGTTTTTTTTTTTTGAAAACAGGACAATAATTTTATTTGTCTAGAAAATCCTTCTTGATTTAAAAATTGTAGATAAGCAAAGCATTTTTTGCAGTGTTTAAATCCCACTTATTTTTTCAGAAAACAAGACAATAATTTTTACTCGTCTAGAAAATCCTTGTTGGTTTAAGAATGTTTAGATATTTTGGCTGGAAACAAGACAAAAAAATCTAAGTAAGAAAAGCATTTTTTCAGTGTACTAAAATAAAACTGAGCCGCTTTAAAAAAAGACAATATTGTTATTATTCAGTTCAGTTCAAAAACATCTGAACATGAATCTGAACATCAGCATCTGTAATGCACTCATATCTGTATCTCTATGAATGTGACTTGGTTTATAATGATCATACAGAAGCCAAAACAACTGGCCTTAAACAAAAAAACTCATTTGAACCAATTCACATCAAGCTTCACTTCGCCGAGAGTCAAATGAGACTCAATCCAGTGTCTATTAATGGGTGTTTTAGCATGCAGATGCTCGTCTGTCTCTCATCCGCCCGTCGTTCTCATCTATGAAAGGACTTATTCTCTGTGTTTCAGGTCTCATCTTTCCGTTTCCTGCGTCTGGAGGACAGAGAGGCTGCTTGTGCGGTAATGCATTCAGACGTCTGAACGCTGCAGCTGCGCGACTGCAAATCGCAGACGATGTGAGGAACATACAGACCACAGAATCAAAGCACTGACCGACAGACACACAGAAATCTTTACTCTCTGTCACATCATTCAAACATGTATGACTGAGAATCCTGAAAAATAAATGTTTGACCGTTTCCACAAAAGTATTATACAGCACAACTGATTTTTTACATTAATAATAATCAGGAAATGTTTGTTGAGCAGCAAATCAGAATGATTTCTGAAGGATCATGTGACACTGAAGACTGCAGTAATGATGCTGAAAATTCAGCTATGCATCACAGAAATCAACTACATAAAAAAATCTGACAAGACAAACTTTAAGTTGGCTTGAGAAAGCCGGATCAGAAAGTTTAAAAAGTTAAGTTAAAAGTTTAAAAAGTTTTTAAAAGTTTAGGTTTTTGAAGTTTAAAGTAGTTTTAAAAGCTTAGATATAGATAGATAGATAGAATGTTAGCAAGTTGTTAACATGTTTATAGCATGATCAGCATGTCACTAGCATGTTGATAGCATGGTTAGCGAGTTACTAGCATGTTGCTAACATGATTAGCAAGCTGCTAGCATGTTTCTAGCATGATTAGCATGTTACTAGCAAGTTGCTAACACGTTCCTAACATCATGAGCAAGTTGCTAGCAAGTTACTAGCATATTGTTAGCATGATTACAGCATGATTTGCATCCTGATAGACAGATGTTAGCATAATTAGCAAGTTTCTAACATGTTGTTAACATGTTTATAGCATGATCAGCATGTCACTAGCATGTTGATAGCATAGTTAGCAAGTTACTAGCATGTTGCTAACATGATTAGCAAGTTACTAGCATGTTGCTAGCATGATTTAAACACGAACAGCATGTTTCTAACATGTTTCTACCATGATTAGCAAGTTGCTAGTATGTTTCTAGCATGATTATCATGTTACTAGCAAGTTGCTAGCATATTCCTAGCATGATCTGCCTGTTACTAGCATGATTATCAAGTTACTAACATATTGTTAAAATGATTATAGCATGATTCGCATCCTGATAGATAGATGTTAGCATAATTAGCAAGTTGGTAGCATGTTGTTAACATGTTTATAGCATGATCAGCATGTCACTAGCATGTTGATAGCATAGTTAGCGAGTTACTAGCATGTTGCTAACATGATTAGCAAGTTACTAGCATGTTGCTAGCATGATTTAAACATGAATAACATGTTTCTAATGTGTTTCTACCATGATTAACAAGTTGCTAGCATGTTTCGCAAGTTATGATCATGTTTCTAGTTGCTAGCATATTCCTAGCATGATCTGCCTGTTACTAGCATGATTAGCAAGTTACTAGCATATTGTTAACATGATTATAGCATTATTAGCATGTTGATAGATAGATAGATAGATAGATAGCTAGCATGTCACTAGTGTGTTGTTAGCATAATTAGCAAGTTGCTAGCATGTTGTTAACATGTTTATAGCATGTCATTAGCATGTTGATAGCATGGTTAGTGAGTTACTTGCATTTTGCTAACATGATTAGCAAGTTACTAGCATTTGGCTAGCATGATTTAAACATGAATAGCATGTTACTAGCATGTTTCTAACATGTTTCTACCATGATCATGTTGCTAGCATGATTAACACGTTGCTAGAATGTTTCTTGCATGATTTGTACATGATTGGCATTTACCAAGTTTCTAACACGTTTCTACCATGATTAGCAAGTTGTTAGCATGTTTCTAGCATGATTAACATGTTACAAGCCAGTTGCTAGCATGCTCTTAACAAATTATGCCAAAATGACTCTAAGCTGTATCTCATGCAAACTTTGACATTTTGACATCAAATTTTGTATGTGCCATTGTCACCTCACACTGACCACAGCACATCAATTTGGTAACAGCGCCACCTGTTGGTCACGAGCGATAAACCATTCATTAACCATTAGTTATGAAATTTCCAAAAATGCTCTTTTGTTCATGCTATAGTTTGCTGAACTTCCTGTCCGCCAATTTGATTTATTTTGAAACCCTACTTTTTCGAACTCCTCCTAGACCATTCATCCGATTTTCACCAAAATCGAGTCAGATCATCTTTAGACTGTGCTGACAAAAACGTATAGATTTCATGTCAATAGACAAAACTGTATGCGTACAGAGCTGCAACAAATGTGAAGCATGATGCCAAAATGACTCAGAGGCTGTATCTCTGCAAACTTTGACATATTGACATCAAATTTTGCATGTGCCAATGTCACCTCACACTGACCACACCACATCAATTTGGTAACAGCGCCACCTATTGTTAATTAACCATTTATTAACCATTAATTATGAAATTTTCAAAAAATGCTAATAACTTTTGATTGCATTAGCCTATTGTAATAAAATGGGTCTCAAAATATTCCTTGGGTCATGCCAACAACATACATACTAATTATGCCATAGTTGGCCAAACTTCCTGTCCGTTAATTTGATTTATGTTGGAAAACTACTTTTTCAAACTCCTCCTAGAATATTCATCCGATTTTCACCAAAATCAAGTCAGATCATCTTCAGACTGTGCTGACAAAAAGTTTTAATGTCAACAGACAAAACTGTATTCATACAGCGCTGCAACAAATGCGAAGCATGATGCCAAAATGATTCGGAGGCTGTATCTCTGCAAACAACAGCAACACCTCCTGGTCAACAGTGATAAACCCTTCAATCATATTAACTGTGACTGTGTTTGATTTGTCAGCCATTTTGCTGGAAATAATAAATATGTCTTTAATTGCTTATTGATGCAGACTTATGTTGTCGTCTTTGTGCTTGCCTCTTTAATTGCTGCTCGCAGATATATTTTAAATTGTAATATTTTGCAATTTTCTTTTTAAAACATTAACTCTACCATTGTTTGGTGTGCAGACAGAAGCAGTGTTTGTACCTTAGTGAAGGTCAGGCAGTCTTTGTCCTGGTCTTTGTCTTTCACCTCAAAGTCGTAGAGCGCTTTCCCCTGCGGCGGCGTCTGGGAAAGCGGTCGGATGCACTGGATGTAACTGGCCGGCAGGAAGCCGTGGCTCCCGTTCAGCTCTCCGTGGAACCAGTTCTCATCCACCTTCCGCCGCAGGATGATGATATCGCCTTTGCTGAACTTCAGGTCGCCCGGTTCTTTGCCCTCGTAGCTGTAAAGCGCTTTCCCGCACGGCAGCTGAGGAACGTTCTAGAAGATGAAAACACAAAGGCAGGAGACTGAGGTCAGAAACTCATTTTCCCAAGCATTTTTGGTTTCGATTTCAGCCCAGAAATTATATTTCAATGCATCCCTAAGTCAAACCTCACATATTTTCTCTACCATACATGTATTGTCAACTCCTGAAAGGGTTTTAAATGATTAATCACTTAAAAACAAACCGTAAACCCCTGAAAGAGCCTGTGAAATTCAGTAGAAATCTGACGCAACGCTGGGAAAGATATGAGCAGCTAATGATTGAAATCAACACCAGTCCTGTTTATAATCCATGATTCCCTGCACAAATTGAGACGCTACACTTACAGTGATTTTACCACAGCCCTGCACTTCACATCATGTCCAAAAACACCTCTTACTCTGGTAAAATCAATGTGAAAACTGTCTTGAGTGGCTTATTGCTTGAATGCAAACATGTTTAATAAATAATGTAGACTGTAAACACACACAAGCCAGACACGAACTGTAAGTACTGGGGTAATAAAGGTTTTGCATTAATTATGTATGAACACTCGTGTTACAAACATAAACACGCATTTATTTCAATTACGAATGTTGAAAGATTCGTTCATCAGGCTTGGACAGATGTTATTATACTGGGTTTTATATGACAGTTCAATAAACAAGAATTTAATATCAAGTAACTTACATTTTAGCAACAGTGTTTCCAGTTACTTTGTCTGTTTTTGCTCTGTCAACAAAACTAGTCCCAAGTATAGTCACTAAAGAACATCAGCACTTTGGAATGAATCTGTCGAATGAACGATTCAATGACTCATTCATGAACCAGTCACTTGATTTGCTCTTTAATGAATCGACACTTTAAACATCAGTTTAGCAAACAATTCAATGACTCACTCATAAAACGGTCACTTGATTCGCTCTTTAATGAATTTGAATTTTAAACATCAGTTTAGCGAACGATTTAATGACTCACTCATAAAACAGTCCCTTAACAAATCAGCGTTTTAAACATCAGTTTAGTAAACAATTCAATGACTCACTCATAAAAACAGTCAATTGATTTGTTCTTTAATGAATCTGCATTTTAAACATCAATTTAGCGAATGATTCAATGACTCACTTATAAAACGGTCACTTGATTTGTTCTTTAATGAATCTGCAATTTAAACATCAGTTTAGTGAACAATTCAATGACTCAAAATCAGTCGCTTGATTTTTTTCTTTAATGAATTGGCCTTTTAAACATCAGTTTCGCAAACAATTCAACAACTCTCATTAAAATGGTTGTTGTTGACACTCATTAAACGGTCATTTGATATGTTCTTTAATGAATCGCATTTATACATCAATTTAGCGAATGATTCAATGACTCACTCATAAAATCAGTCACTTGAGTTGTTCTTTAATGAATCTGCATTTTAAACATCAGTTTAATGAACGATTCAATGACTCACTCATAAAAATAGTTGCTAGATTTGTTCTTTAATGAATCTGCATTTTAAAATCAGTTTAGCGAACGATTCAATGACTCACAAAAAAAAAGGTCATTTGATTTGTTCTTTAATGAATCTGCATTTTAGTTTAGCGAACGATTCAAGAACTCACGTATAAAATGGTCACTTGATTTGTTCTTTAATGGATCTGCATTTTAGTTTAGCGAACGATTCAATGACTCACTTATAAAATGGTCACTTGATTTGCTCTTTAATGTATCTGCATTTTAAACATCAGTTTAGTGAATGACTCAATGATTCACTCATAAAAATGGTAATTTGATTCGCTTCTGAATAAGTCATTAAGTCTGAATGAATCGTTTGAATGAATGATTCAATGATTTACTCATACAGTCGGTCACTTGTCTCCACCTACTGGTGAATCTCTGTACCTGCAGAAAAAGTCACACTAAAACCTCCCACCACTAATGAACAAAATTCAGATATAATTTCAAATAAATATTTATTTAATTATATATAATAAATATACTAAACAAATATTTAATATTTTAATAAATCATTACATTTTCCAGTAACATTTAAATCTATTTGTATCTATTTTTATCAATACAGCTCCTTCTTGAACACTAATATGACTGAAATGTCATTGCTCATTCATTTTTGAATGACTGAATGCACCTGTAAAAAACAATTACAGTCCTCTAAATGAATTCACACACTGAGGCCCTTGTATTAATTATGCACTCTTGATATGGAAAAGCTGTGTGCTAATCAGTGTGATATTTGGATGAAATATGATTTGTGTTCAGTCAGGCGGGTAGTTGTGCAAACAAGTGATTAGATCTGATTATGACACGGAAGAAACTGCGCAAACACAATAATGAATCATATTCTGTTCTAGTAATGCTAGTCCTTTAATCCTTTAACTAGGAAACTAGTTAGCAGTCAGATGAGTGCAGTACACTGGAGAAAACAGAAAACAAACGTTTAATAAGTGACAAATGACTCAAAGAAGTGATTCAAATGTTGAAACTAGAACAAAAACACACTGGCATGAGACAATTTTCATACAAAACATGCTTTATCTTCACTGGTACAGTCATTTATGGCCTAATTGAATATTGTGACAGTAAACTGGGTTTAAATGCGTGGATTAGCTGTTTTATTTCATTATGAACGATATTAGTTTAATAAGTGGCGGCACCACAGAAAACAAAGGCACAATTGCATGTGAATTAAAGCTCTGTAAAGCTTTAATAAAAAGTCAAAATTCTGACTTAAGTCATAACTACGAGATAAATTTGAAATTATGACTTTGAAAGTCATAATTACGAAAAAATCTAAATTCTGAGATAAAAAAAAATCTAAATTCTGAGATAAAAAATCTAAATTATGAGATAAAAAGTCAAAATTATGAGATAAAAAAATCTAAACTGAGATAAAAAGTCAAAATTATGAGATAAAAAGTCAAAATTATGAGATAAAAAAAATTTAAATTATGAGATACAAAGTTGAAATTATGACGAGATAAAAGGAATTACGTGATAAAGTCTTAAGTCGAAAATATGAGATAAGTCAAATTCATGACTTCAAAAAGTCAAAATGAGATAAAATGTCTAATTTATAAGATTAAAAGTCAATTATGAGATAAAAATGTAAAATTATTACATTATTAAAAAGTCCTAATTATGAGACAAAAAGTCAAAATTCTGACTTAAGTCATAACTACGAGATAAATTTGAAATGATGACTTTAAAAGTCATAGTTATGAAAAAAATCTAAATTATGAGATAAAATGTCTAATTTATAAAATTAAAAGTCAATTATGAGATAAAAATGTAAAATTATTACATTATTAAAAAGTCTAAATTATGAGACAAAAAGTCAAAATTCTGACTTAAGTCATAATTACGAGAAAAATTTGAAATGATGACTTTAAAAGTCATAGTTATGAAAAAAATCTAAATTATGAGATAAAAAGTCAAAATTATGAGATAAAAAAAATCTAAATTATGAGATTAAAAGTTGAAATTATGACGTGATAAAAGGAATTACGTGATAAAGTCTTAAGTCGAAATTATGAGATAAATCAAATTCATGACTTCAAAAAGTCGAAATTATGAGATAAAATGTCTAATTTGTAAAATTAAAAGTCAATTATGAGATAAAAATGTAAAATTATTACATTATTAAAAAGTCCTAATTATGAGACAAAAAGTCAAAATTCTGACTTAAGTCATAATTACAAGATAAATTTGAAATGATGACTTTAAAAGTCATAGTTATGAAAAAAATCTAAATTATGAGATAAAATGTCAAAATTATGAGATAAAAAAATCTGAGATAAAAAGTCAAAATTATGAGATAAAAAATCTAAATTATGAGATAAAAGTTGAAATTATGACGAGATAAAAGGAATTATGTGATAAAGTCTTAAGTCGAAATTATGAGATAAAATGTCTAATTTATAAAATTAAGTCAATTATGAGATAAAAATGTAAAATTATTACATTATTAAAAAGTCCTAATTATGAGATAAAAAAGTCAAAATTATGAGATAAAAAGTCGAAATTATGAGATAAAAAAATCTAAATTATGACATAAAAAGTCAAAATTATGAGATAAAAAGTCAAAATTATGACTTAAGTCATAATTAAATAAAAATTTGAAATTATGACTTTAAAAGTCATAGTTATGAAAAAAATCTAAACTGTGCAAACAATAATGAACATCATCATATTCTGTTCTAGCGATGGTTAGTCCTTTATTCAGGAAACTAGTTAGTAGTCTGATGAGTGCAGTACACTGGAGATGTTTTGTCAGAACAGAAAACAGAAAACAAACGTTTAATAAGTGACTCAAAGAAGTGATTCAAATGTTGAAACTAGAACAAAAACACACTGGCACGAGACAATCTTCATACAAAACATGCTTTATCTTCACTGGTACAGTCATTTATGGCCTAATTGAATATTGTGACAGTAAACTGGGTTTGAATGCGTGGATTAGCTGTTTTATTTCATTATGAATGATATTAGTTTAATAAGCGGCGGCACCACAGAAAACAAAGGCACAATTGCATGTGAATTAAAGCTCTGAATGAACATCAAGCGACTCTCGGCTGCGAAGCGAGGCCCGCGTTCAGATTTCTAATGAAATCTGACTCTCGGAGGGCTTTTCTTTCCTCAAGCGGCCCGGAACGCCGCATCCAGATGGGATTAACCGCACACGAGCTTCCCAAAGACATAAAGACAGCTTATTCCATTCAACAGAATCAATTTACAAGCTTATTTGAGCTCCAGAACATCGCCAAAAGCGTTTTAACACGTCGCGGCTTCATGACCGTGATTTACTGTGACATAAACTGCAGTTCACTAAGGATGAGCTTTAATGCACTATTACATGTCAGAGAAACTCCTCGTTAATCATAGAGATCCTGATGCACTGTTATGGTGTTTGTGTCCGACTGACATGGGATCATTTTCCAGGAAATGCATCAATGCGATATTAGATGCATTTTTAAAAGTCAAAAATGTTGACACCCAAATTACTGCGTTGTCATGTCAAACCATAAAGTGCATCCAAAAATGTTTATTTACTCAATATTTAATGGCATATAAGCAACCAGCGGAGACATAGAAAGGAAAATAACCATGATAACCTTTAAAATGTCAATAAATATTGAATTATATACAATAGCTTCTTTAAAACAATATAAGAAACATATAGCAATTACACTGTTGGTCAAAAGTTTGTACGCTGTTGGTCAAAATGCTATGGGTCTTATTGTGATCATATTCATCAGGTCATCAGTTTTTTTTTTTTTTTTAGTGTTTAATCAGAATGTCATAACTAAATCATCCGATTATGTACTACTCTTGTACTATGCTCATTTGCATACACTTATGAGAGCCACACCCACAACCCCAACATCCAATCACAGTTACACTCAGATGAACATCACAATACTGAAGAAAGGATGTTGCTACTTCAGTTTCATCACAACTTCAGGTGGAATACAAATAAATGTCAAAAAATAATGAAATAAATAAAAAAAATGAAATTACTAAACAATAAGTCATAATTATGATATAAAAAGTTGCAATTATGAATGTAAAAGGCATAATTACGAGACAAAAAGTAAAATTATGACTTAAGTCATAAATACAAAATAAAAGTCAAAATTAAGATTTAAGTCATAATTATGAGATAAAGTTGAAATTATGACTTTAAAAGTCATAATTATGAAAAAAATCTAAATTATGAATTTAAGTTGTAATTATGAGATAAAAAGCCAAAATTATGAGAAACGAATTCAAAATTATGGAGGAGATAAAAGGTCAAAATTACGACTTAAAAAGTTGAAATTATGAGATAAGTCGAATTTCATGATAAAAATTATGAGACTGTAAATGTCATAATTACAAGATAAAAAATCTAAATCATGACAAGAAAAAACAAAATTGACAAGATAAAAAGTTAAAATTATGACAATTATAAGTCATAATACATGAGATAAATTCAAAATTATGACTTTAAAAGTCATAATTATTTAAAAAAATATAAATTATGACTTAAAAAGTCAAAATTCTGAAAAAAAAATATTATGAGATAAAAAAAAATCAAAATTATGACTTGAAAAGTTGAATTTATGAGATTAAAAGTCAATTATGAGATAAGAAGTAAAAAATTATGAGTTAAGTAAAAATTATCAGATAAAAAGTCAAAATCAGGATTTACTAAATCAAAATTAAGAGATAAAAAGTCAATTATGAGTTAAAAAGTAAAAATTATTAGATAAAAAGTCAAAATTATGACAAGAACAATTATGACTTTTTGAAATTATGACTTAAAAAAATCAAATTTATGACAAAAAGTCAAAATTATGAGTTATTAGATAAAAAATGTAAATTATAAGATATAAAGTTGAAATTATGACGATAAAAAGGACTTAAGTCATAATTACGAGATAAAAATTACAACTTGAAAAGTTGAAACTGAGATAAAAAGTCGCATTTATGAGATTAAAAGTCAATTATGAGATAAAAGTAAAATTATTAGATTAAAAAATCGAAATTATGACAAAAATTCAAAATTCTGACTTAAGTCATAACTACGAGATAAATTTGAAATTATGACTAAGTCAGAATTATGAAAATAAATCTAAATTATGACATAAAAAGTGAAAATTATGAGATAAAAAAATCTAAATTATGAGTTAAAAAGTTGAAATTATGATGAGATAAAAGGAATTAAGTGATAAAGTTGAAATTATACTTAAGTCGAAACTATGAGATAAAATTTCTAATTTATAAGATTAAAAGTCAATTATGAGATAAAAAATTTAAATTACTAGATTATTAAAAAGTTATTCGAAATTATGACAAGATAAAAAGTCAAAATTCTGACTTAAGTCATAATTACGAGAAAAATTTTAAATTATGACTTTAAAAGTCATAGTCATGAAAAAAATCTAAATTATGACTTAGTCAAAATTATGAGATAAAATGGTCAAATTTATGACTTCAAAAAGTCTAAATTATGAGATAAAAAGTCTAAATTATATGTGCCATTGCCTGCGCTAATAGAAACAGAAATGATTGTATTATAAAAGCAAAGTATTTATAGTCGACCTGTCAGTTTCCACACGACTGCAGCACTAGAGACGTGTTGAAGACGTGCGAGTACATGTGTGTATTGGGACGCACATGTATGTTTATAACAGATCCATGTGTTTGGATGAGTGTTTGATGTGGGCGACTGCGAGTGAGTGTGTGTTCAGATCAGGAGAATCCTTCAGAGATGCATGAATCAAGCGTTGGAGTTGTTTGCTTCAGCTTTATTCCTCTCTGTTGGACTCGTGCCTGAAATCAACCCACACACACACACACACACACACACACACACACACACACTCGTACTGACGCTCATGTGATGCTCCAAACACACTCTCTTGTGTGTTCAATGATCCAAAACACTCACCAACACACATAAAGCCTTCAGAACTCTCCTTCTCCTCACACATGCTATTAACAAGTGCATTGCGATAAATCACTCAGATCTGAATGATCTCATCTTTTTATCTCTGTAATCTGTGAGTGATCATCAATAATCCTGCACTGACTGACAATCAGATTCATATGGAAGCACATTTCCACCCAAAAAAAACAATCATGCCTTAAAAAGTCGAATTATGACACACTTAAATCGTAATTATGAGATAAAAAGGCAAAATTATGAGATAAAAAATCAAAATTATGACTTATTTAAGTCTATGACTTACTTAAAATGAAAGTAACATGCTGAATTTAAGCGCTTTCCTCCCATAGAAAAATGTAATCGTCCAAATTAATTTGTTTTAGAATGTCCTGTTTATCATTAGACCACTATCCTGTGACCAATGCGTTTATAAAGTCATTAAGTAAGTTTTGACTTGTAAACTAATTTCAACTTTATCTCATGATTTAGACTTTTTAAAATCATATTTTTTATTTTTTTTTCCATAATGACTTTAGTCATAATTTAAACTTTTTATCTCATAATGTAGATTTATCTTGTAATATGACTTAAGTATGTCATAATTTAGACTTTTTATCTCATAATTTTGACTTTTTATCTCATAATGACTTATGTCATAATTTTGACTCTTTCTCTCATAATTTTGACTTTTTATTTTAATTATGATTTAAGTATGTCATAATTTCGACTTTTTATTGTAATTATGATTTAAGTATGTCATAATTTCGACTTTTTATTGTAATTATGATTTAAGTATGTCATAATTTTGACTTTTTATCTCATAATTTTTTAAAGACATAATTTTGACTTATCTCGTAATTATGACTTAAATCATACTATCCTGTGACCAATTTTGACTTTTTATTGTAATTATGACTTAAATATATCATAATTTTGACTTTTTATCTCATCATTTTTACTTTTTATTTCATAATTATAACTTAAGTACGTCATCATTTTGACTTTTTATCGCATCATTTCAACTTTTTAAATCGTAATTATGACTTAAGTATGTCATAATTTTAACTTTATCTCAGTGTAGATTTTTTATCTTGTAATGACTTAAGTATGTCATAATTTCAACTTTTTATCTCATAATTTTGACTTTTTAATCGTAATTATGACTTAAGTATGTCATAATTTTAACTTTATCTCAATGTAGATTTTTTTATCTTGTAATGACTTAAGTATGTCATAATTTCAACTTTTTATCTCAGAATTTTGACTTTTTAATCGTAATTATGACTTAAGTATGTCATAATTTTAACTTTATCTCAGTGTAGATTTTTTATCTTGTAATGACTTAAGTATGTCATAATTTCAACTTTTTATCTCATAATTTTAACTTTTTAATCGTAATTATGACTTAAGTATGTCATCATTTTAACTTTATCTCAATGTAGATTTTTTATCTTGTAATGACTTAAGTATGTCATAATTTCAACTTTATCTCATAATTTTGACTTTTTAATCGTAATTATGACTTAAGTATGTCATAATTTTAACTTTATCTCAGTGTAGATTTTTTATCTTGTAATGACTTAAGTATGTCATAATTTCAACTTTTTATCTCATAATTTTAACTTTTTAATCGTAATTATGACTTAAGTATGTCATCATTTTAACTTTATCTCAATGTAGATTTTTTATCTTGTAATGACTTAAGTATGTCATAATTTCAACTTTATCTCAGTGTAGATTTTTTATCTTGTAATGACTTAAGTATGTCATAATTTCAACTTTTTATCTCATAATTTTGACTTTTTAATCGTAATTATGACTTAAGTATGTCATAATTTTAACTTTATCTCAGTGTAGATTTTTTATCTTGTAATGACTTAAGTATGTCATAATTTCAACTTTATCTCAGTGTAGATTTTTTATCTTGTAATGACTTAAGTATGTCATAATTTCAACTTTTTATCTCATAATTTTGACTTTTATCTCATAATTATGACTTAAGTCTATGACTCACTTAAAATGAACTCAACTTGCTGAATTTAAGCGCTTTCCTCCCATAGAAAAATATAAACTCGGTCCTCCAAACAGTTTTAAGCCAAATTGATTTATTTTAGAATATCCAGTTTATCATTAGACCACTATCCTGTGACCAATTTTGACTTTTTATTGTAATTATGACTTAAATATATCATAATTTTGACTTTTTATCTCATCATTTTTACTTTTTATTTCATAATTATAACTTAAGTACGTCATCATTTTGACTTTTTATCGCATCATTTCAACTTTTTAAATCGTAATTATGACTTAAGTATGTCATAATTTTAACTTTATCTCAATGTAGATTTTTTTATCTTGTAATGACTTAAGTATGTCATAATTTCAACTTATCTCATAATTTTGACTTTTTAATCGTAATTATGACTTAAGTATGTCATAATTTTAACTTTATCTCAATGTAGATTTTTTATCTTGTAATGACTTAAGTATGTCATAATTTCAACTTTTTATCTCATAATTTTGACTTTTTAATCGTAATTATGACTTAAGTATGTCATCATTTTAACTTTATCTCAATGTAGATTTTGTATCTTGTAATGACTTAAGTATGTCATAATTTCAACTTTTTATCTCAGAATTTTGACTTTTTAATCGTAATTATGACTTAAGTATGTCATCATTTTAACTTTATCTCAGTGTAGATTTTGTATCTTGTAATGACTTAAGTATGTCATAATTTCAACTTTATCTCAGTGTAGATTTTTTATCTTGTAATGACTTAAGTATGTCATAATTTCAACTTTTTATCTCATAATTTTGACTTTTTAATCGTAATTATGACTTAAGTATGTCATAATTTTAACTTTATCTCAGTGTAGATTTTGTATCTTGTAATGACTTAAGTATGTCATAATTTCAACTTATCTCATAATTTTGACTTTTTAATCGTAATTATGACTTAAGTATGTCATAATTTCAACTTTATCTCAGTGTAGATTTTTTATCTTGTAATGACTTAAGTATGTCATAATTTCAACTTATCTCATAATTTTGACTTTTTAATCGTAATTATGACTTAAGTATGTCATAATTTCAACTTTATCTCAGTGTAGATTTTTTATCTTGTAATGACTTAAGTATGTCATAATTTCAACTTATCTCATAATTTTGACTTTTTAATCGTAATTATGACTTAAGTATGTCATAATTTTAACTTTATCTCAATGTAGATTTTTTATCTTGTAATGACTTAAGTATGTCATAATTTCAACTTATCTCATAATTTTGACTTTTTAATCGTAATTATGACTTAAGTATGTCATAATTTCAACTTTATCTCAGTGTAGATTTTTTATCTTGTAATGACTTAAGTATGTCATAATTTCAACTTATCTCATAATTTTGACTTTTTAATCGTAATTATGACTTAAGTATGTCATAATTTCAACTTTATCTCAGTGTAGATTTTTTATCTTGTAATGACTTAAGTATGTCATAATTTCAACTTATCTCATAATTTTGACTTTTTAATCGTAATTATGACTTAAGTATGTCATAATTTTAACTTTATCTCAGTGTAGATTTTTTATCTTGTAATGACTTAAGTATGTCATAATTTCAACTTATCTCATAATTTTGACTTTTTAATCGTAATTATGACTTAAGTATGTCATAATTTTAACTTTATCTCAATGTAGATTTTTTATCTTGTAATGACTTAAGTATGTCATAATTTCAACTTTTTATCTCATAATTTTGACTTTTTAATCGTAATTATGACTTAAGTATGTCATCATTTTAACTTTATCTCAATGTAGATTTTGTATCTTGTAATGACTTAAGTATGTCATAATTTCAACTTTTTATCTCAGAA
Organism: Cirrhinus molitorella; assembly: GCA_033026305.1. Classification (NCBI taxonomy): domain Eukaryota; kingdom Metazoa; phylum Chordata; class Actinopteri; order Cypriniformes; family Cyprinidae; genus Cirrhinus; species Cirrhinus molitorella. The sequence continues at coordinate 1,314,535 of CM065122.1, read as the reverse complement.
TTTTGACTTTTTAATCGTAATTATGACTTAAGTATGTCATCATTTTAACTTTATCTCAGTGTAGATTTTGTATCTTGTAATGACTTAAGTATGTCATAATTTCAACTTTATCTCAGTGTAGATTTTTTATCTTGTAATGACTTAAGTATGTCATAATTTCAACTTTTTATCTCATAATTTTGACTTTTTAATCGTAATTATGACTTAAGTATGTCATAATTTTAACTTTATCTCAGTGTAGATTTTGTATCTTGTAATGACTTAAGTATGTCATAATTTCAACTTATCTCATAATTTTGACTTTTTAATCGTAATTATGACTTAAGTATGTCATAATTTCAACTTTATCTCAGTGTAGATTTTTTATCTTGTAATGACTTAAGTATGTCATAATTTCAACTTATCTCATAATTTTGACTTTTTAATCGTAATTATGACTTAAGTATGTCATAATTTCAACTTTATCTCAGTGTAGATTTTTTATCTTGTAATAATTTCAACTTTTTATCTCATAATTTTGACTTTTTATTGTAATTATGATTTAAGTATGTCATAATTTTGACTTTATCTCATAATTTCAATTTATCTCATAATTATCTCTCAAGTATGTCATAATTTCAACTTTTTAATGCATGATTATTTTTTTTTCTTACATGGCAGAAATGTGTTTCCATATATTTATTTAAATCATGAGTGTGAATGTGAACAGAACTAGGCAAAACACAGGAAGATGAACTGGAATCTGTATTTGAAAGGATTTTTGCTAATGTGAAATTTAAATAAGTAAATAAATAAAGTATGCTATCCTGAATCCACTAAATAAAGCAACACTATTTGTGAACAAAAAGTTATTATATACAAAAATATATAAATTAAAAGTAAAAGTAAATACAAATTTACGTAAGTGGCAAAAATCTTCTGTCAAATTTATTTGAATTCTACTTCCTTAGTTTTAAAGTGCACATAAATAAAATATATAAAAAATCTTAATATATAAAAAATTAGATATAAAAAAAAAATTGCAATTCTTTTTGCACTTTCAGGAACTGAATTGGAAGTTAAAAATCAGTTTATTTCTGAACGATGCTCATGTGAGTGTGTTTTTATATTTGTGTGTCAGTTCTTCATCTGCACTGTTCTAATATCTGATGATGATGATAATTATGTTAATTATTCTCATTAACATGAGTCTCTAATGTGAAACTAATGTCTCCGTTTGGCCCAAAATAACACACAGATCTGCTTTCATAAAGACTGAGAGACCTACACACACTCATACACACAAAACATTTGTTCCTCATAAGTAGAGTCAAAACCAATGCGCGTCTAAAGGTTGACCTGTGTGTGTTCAGTGATGTCTGAGAGCAAACTGCTTGTCTTCAGCTCTACAGCTGTTATTCCACACACAGACACTACAGCATTAATAATACAGCAGCCTGCGATCATCAATATGAATGTGTGTTCATATGGCTGTGATGTGAAGCTCATCCAGTCATTACTGCGCCGCATGACATCATGTGATGCTGCTGCTGCTGCCGTGGCAACAGTTGCTAAAGGCCACCGGAAGTGAAGGAGAGACACTGGAGCATCACTCACATCAGCCTTCACACCACTGCATACAAACATACACCATATGGGTCAAAATCATACATTTTTATCCCATTATATTATTATACATTATACTTTTATCCCAAAAATCATTAGGATATTAAGATCATGTTGCATGAAGATATTTTGTAAATTTCCTACCGTAAATATATTAAAAAATATTTTTTTTATTAGTAATATGTATAATTTGGACAACTTTAAAGGAGATTTTCTCAGTATTTAGATTTTTTTGCACCCTCAGATTGCAGATTTTCCAAATATTGTCCTGTCCTAATAAACCATACATCAATGGAAAGCTTATTTATTCAGCTTCACCTGATTTATAAATCTTAGTTTCACAAAATGTACCATTATGACCATTATGGATCCATGGTCACAAATAAACTCAATGTAAAGTATAATAATATGTACAGAAATTATGCTGTAGTAAGATGATAAAAAAATGGCTTGAAATATAAATCCAACATAAAATATAAATGAAATAAACTGATATAAATGTAATAAATATAATAACATGTAAAAAGTATATGTAACGTAAATTTAAAAAAATAAAATCCATAATAAAATACAATAAGAGCCAAAAAAAAAACACAAATAAAAAAATGTAAATATATATATATATATATATATATATATAATATAACAGAAATAAATTATATTTTAAAGTATATTAAACATAAAAAACTGTTATTTTGAATTGCAATAATATTTCATAATATCACACACACACACACACACACACACACACACACGCACATAACAGCTTTTTATTTTAATATACTTTAAAATATAATTTATTTCTGTGATGCAAAGCTGAATTTTCTTCAGCTATTATCTTTCAGAAATCATTCTAATATACTGATTTATTACTTTTATTTTTCAGGATTCTTTGATGAATAAAAACTTAAAAAGAACAGCATTTATTCAAAATAGAAATATTTTCTAACAATGTAAGTCTTTACTGTCACTTTTTATCAATTTAATCCATCCTTTTCTTTCAAAAAAGAAAAAAAAAAGAAACAATCCAACACTGATAATAAAAGTGATAAATCAGTATATTAGAATGATTTCTGGAGGATCATGTGACACTGAAGACTGGAGTAATGATGCTGAAAATTCAGTTTTGCATCACAGGAATAAAGTACATTTTAAAATATATTAAAATAGAAAACGACTATTTTAAATTGCATTAACATTATACAATATTATTTTTTTTCTGTATTTTAAATCAAATAAACACAGCCTTGATGAGCAGAAAAGTCTCCTTTAAAAAGCATTAAAAAATCTTACTGATCCCAAACTTTTGAGTGGCTATATAATATAATATAATATAATATAATATAATTGTCATTTAAAATATAAAAAATAAATATAATAAGACATACAACAAATAAAAACAATAAATATATTAATAGTAAATATAGACAAAATGTAACAATGTATAATCTAAAAAATTAAGAAAAATACAGTAAAATAATATATAACTGTAATCTAAAATGCAAAACATACAAAAAAACATTTTTATGTTGTTTCTTTTAACACTGAAATTCTACAGTCAGTTCTCTCACCAATATTTGATGAATTTGCACCAGACACAACAACTGCTTTTAATACTGTCTAAGATCACATAAAACAATATATTTACTAGTAATGCACAACATTATAGCAGCTTTTGCTCTCATCTCGCACATTTGGAGCAGACACACTTATTTACACTTACAGTGGATATCATAATGCTTCATGTAAATAATAATTTCTGACTGATTGTTTAAAAAGAACGCCACGAGATGAGATTTTTCCTTGAGGTGAAAGTGATACGACATTAAAACCACAGAAGTTCTGTTTCTCCCTGAAAATCAATCGGATCCGGTCAGACGAATCTACTGTAGATCTGATCGATACGCCAGCGCTAAATAAAGAAATAATTAAATACACCTTCACACACACAGAAACAAGCTCAGCGTTTATCTCACATCAACATCCTTGAACTCCTGAAGCAGGTTTAAGTCTAAACGTTTTTACATTCTGGGTCCATTTAAACCCAAATAATCATTATTTTATAAAAGTCATAACTTACTCTTTTTTAACTAAACCACATTGCATATGATAAGCAACTCATCAATGAGTGAATGTGAGAAATAAAGTCAAAGTACTGAATGTTAATGTTATTTACACCTTTGTATTAATTAAATAAGAAACGTATAAGAACACATAATCTGAGAATTACTGCTGTTAGCCTCATTGAATATAATGGATTTTAATTAAATTCCTTTGAATATATAACTCATGACCTGAAAACAGTCAAAATGTATTAATCCTACATATATATTTATAACAAAACAAAAATAACTAGATAAAAAGTTTGTCAAGATAAGTTGGCTTGAGAAACCCTGACCAGAAAGTTTGAAAAAAGTTGTAAAAGTTTTAAAAGGTATAAAGTTTGATAGCTTTCAGTCTGAAATGAAGTTTAAAGTAGTTTTAATAGATAGACAGCTAGATTACAGATACATTACTTGCATGTTTCTAACATGATTAGCAAGTTACTACCACTTTACCAGCATGATTAGCACATTACTAGGATGTTGATACCATGATTAACATGTTACTAGCATGCTGACAGCATGATTAGCATGTTCATAGCATGATTAGCAATTTGCTAACATGATTCTAACATGATTAACATGTTATTAGCAAGTTACAAGCATGATACTATCATGCTTCTGGCATGATTAATATGTTACTAACATGTTTCTAACATGATTAGCAAGTTGCTAGCATGTTTCTAGCATGATTACCAAGTTACTATCACGTTACTAACATGATTAGCAAGTTACTAGCATGTTGATACCATGATTAGCATGTTACTAGCATGTTGATAGCATAATTAACGTTACTAGCATTTTCCTAGCATGATTAGCAATTTGCTAGCATGGTTCTAACATGATTAACATGTTATTAGCAAGTTGCTAGCATAATTCTAGCAGGATTAGAAAGTTACTAGCATGATTCTAGCATGTTATTAGCATTATTAACATGTTACTAACATGTTTCTAACATGATTAGCAAGTTGCTAGCATGTTTCTAACATGATTAACATGTTATTAGCAAGTTGCTAGCATAATTCTAGCAGGATTAGAAAGTTACTAGCATGATTCTAGCATGTTACTAGCATTATTAAAATGTTACTAACATGTTTCTAACATGATTAACAAGTTTGCTAACATGTTGTTAGCATAATTTTAGCATAATTAGCATGTTACTAGCATGTTTCTACAATGATTAGCCAGTTGCTATAATGTTTCTAGCATGATTTACATGTTACTAACATGTCTCTAACATGATTAGCAAGTTGCTAGCATGTTTCTAGCATGATTAGCAAATTACTAGCATGGTTTGCAAGTTACTAGCATTTTGATAACATGATTAGCATGTTACTATCATATTGATAACATGATTAACATGTTACTATCATTTTCATAGCATGATTAGCAATTTGCTGGCATGGTTCTAACATGATTAACATGTTATTAGCAAGTTGCTAGCATAATTCTAGCAGGATTAGAAAGTTACTAGCATGATTCTAGCATGTTACTAGCATGATTAACATGTTACTAACATGTTTCTAACATGATTAACAAGTTGCTAACATGTTGTTAGCGTAATTTTAGCATGATTAGCATGTTACTAGCATGTTTCTACCATGATTAGCCATTTGCTATAATGTCTCTAGCATGATTAGCCAGTTGCTAGCATGTTAGCATGGTTAACAAGTTACTAGCAAGTTGCTAGCAAGATTAACAATCCCTAACATTTTTCTAACATGATTAGTTGCTAGCATGTTTATAGCATGATTAGCACATTGTTAGCATGTTTCTAACATGTTCTTAGGATGACTAGCAAGTTACTAGCATGATTCTAATAGGATTAGCAAGTTGCTAGCATGTCTCTAGCATGGTTAACCAGTTACTAACATGTTGTTAACATGATTTTAGCATGATTAACATTTTACTAGCACATTGCTACCATGATTAGCCAGTTGCTATCATGTTTTTAGCATGATTAGCAAGTTGCTAACATGTTGTTAGCATGATTAGCAACTTACTAGTTGCTAGCATGTTTATAGCATGATTAGCACATTGTTAGCATGTTTCTAACATGTTCTTAGGATGACTAGCAAGTTACTAGCATGTTTCTAACAGGATTAGCCAGTTGCTAGCATGTCTCTAGCATGGTTAACCAGTTACTAACATGTTGCTAGCATTATTTTAGCATGATTAACAGTTTACTAGCACGTTGCTACCATGATTAGCCAGTTGCTATCATGTTTTTAGCATGTTTATCAAGTTGCTAGCATGTTGTTAGCATGATTAGCAAGTTACTAGTTGCTAGCATGTTTATAGCATGACTAGCAAGTTGTTAGCATGTTTCAAACATGTTCCTAGGATGACTAGCAAGTTGTTAGCATGCTGCTTGGATGGTTAGCAAGTTGCTAGCATGATTCTAGCAGGATTAACATTTTACTAGCACGTTGCTACCATGAATAGCCAGTTGCTATCATGTTTTTAGCATGATTAGCAAGTTGTTAGCATGTTGTTAGCATGATTAGCAAGTTACTAGTTGCTAGCATGTTTATAACATGACTAGCAAGTTAGCATGCTTCTAACATGTTCCTAGGATGACTAGCAAGTTGTTAGCATGCTGCTTGCATGGTTAGCAAGTTGCTAGCATGATTCTAGCAGGATTAACATTTTACTAGCACGTTGCAACCATGATTAGCCAATTGCTATCATGTTTTTAGCATGATTAGCAAGTTGCTAGCATGTTGTTAGCATGATTAGCAAGTTACTAGTTGCTAGCATGTTTATAGTATGACTAGCAAGTTGTTAGCATGCTGCTTGCATGTTCCTAGGATGACTAGCAAGTTGTTAGCATGCTTCTAACATGTTCCTAGGATGACTAGCAAGTTGTTAGCATGCTGCTTGCATGGTTAGCAAGTTGCTAGCATGATTCTAGCAGGATTAACATTTTACTAGCACGTTGCAACCATGATTAGCCAGTTGCTATCATGTTTTTAGCTTGATAAGCAAGTTGCTAGCATGTTGTTAGCATGATTAGCAAGTTACTAGTTGCTAGCATGTTTATAGTATGACTAGCAAGTTGTTAGCATGCTGCTTGCATGTTCCTAGGATGACTAGCAAGTTGTTAGCATGCTGCTTGGATGGTTAGCAAGTTGCTAGCATGATTCTAGCAGGATTAACATTTTACTAGCACGTTGCTACCATGAATAGCCAGTTGCTATCATGTTTTTAGCATGATTAGCAAGTTGCTAGCATGTTGTTAGCATGATTAGCAAGTTACTAGTTGCTAGCATGTTCCTAGGATGACTAGCAAGTTGTTAGCATGCTGCTTGCATGGTTAGCAAGTTGCTAGCATGATTCTAGCAGGATTAACATTTTACTAGCACGTTGCAACCATGATTAGCCAGTTGCTATCATGTTTTTAGCATGATTAGCAAGTTACTAGTTGCTAGCATGTTCCTAGGATGACTAGCAAGTTGTTAGCATGTTGCGTGCATGATTCTAGCAGGATTAGCAAGTTACTAGCATGATTTTTCCCAGTTTTAATTGTTATTTTTAGGAAAATCGTAAGTCTGATCAGTTTGAAAAGCTAAGTCTGAAGATCTGGCCTGAGTTTGTGGAGTTAAAGCTCTAGGAGGAGATAGAGTTGATCATTTTAGTCTCAGAGGAATAATAATAATACTTAATGTAACCGACTTAATTATTACTCTGAATTGAATAAACTGTAACTTTCAGATGAAAATAGAAGGGAATAAATAACTCATGTGTATTCTGAGAGTCTTGAAGCATTTGAAAGTTGTGTTCCCTTACTTTGGTTCTTTGTTTGTTTTAAATGTGTGTGTATTTCGTCTAGATCAAAACAGCTCGAGTGTGTGGTATTTATTAACCCCACAGTTACAGAACATAACTGAATTTATGATGAGTAATAAATTCTGCAGAAAGACAGTGAGAACAACAATCAGTCAGTTGCAGCGTTTCAATGGATGAATAATAATCTGACATAAAGCATCTGCGCATTTCCAGCATTCTGACAGCAGGACTGTATTTATTTGAGAGCCTTTGAGTATTTCATCTCAACATCCATCACAAAGTGGATATAATACGATCAGTTTAATGCGGTTTCAGCGCTACACGCTTGAACCCTTAGATATATAATAATAATAATAATGAATAAAAAATATATTTTATATGTGACCATTTTAATGAAATAAAATGTACAAAAAAATAAAATAAAAACAATACATTTAAAATAAAAAAATAAAATCAATATAAATTTCACATAAAATAAGATATATAAATTAAATGGAAAATAATTAAATAATAAATGTAATCGGAAATAAAATAACACAAATTAAAAATAATAAATAATAAAAAAAAATACTGCATACTCCAAATGCATCAGCCCAACATTTTATCCTCATGTTAAACACACTTTAGGCCACAGCTGGAAAACATCAGCGCTCTGGAACGCTCTGCTGACTCTCAAAACGACACCCAGACGAGACAAACTCAAGAAACACAGCCTCGTGTCTCAGAAGTTACACTTTATCTGTGCTGGACATCATCAAACACATGAAAGACCATAAAACACACAACCTCTCTCTCTCACACATAATGTACAATAACTAAAAAAATAAAAGCACATGTAAATATTAAAATATTAGAATTACAATAAAAATTATCATTTTAAAATAATAATGTAAAGTATAAAAGCAATAAAAAATTTTAAATATAAAAATGTAATCAAATATAAATTATAAAATAATATATTATAACACATTTAAATATTAAAATATGAGAATTACAATAAAAAATAATAATTTTAAAATAATAATCTAAATTATAAAAGCAATAAAATTAAGAAATATAAAAATCAAATCAAATACAAATCTATTATAAAATAAAATTATATAACACATTTAAGTATTAAAATATGTAAATATTAAAATACGACAATTACAATAATACTCTAAAGTATAAAAGCAATAAAAAATATATAAAAATCAAATCAAATATAAATTAATATAAAATAAAATTATATAATTCATTTGTACTTAAAAAAAATATTAAATTAAATGTATCAACAAATTAAATGTAATTAAAATAAATATATACAGGGTTCCCACTCTAAGCCAAATGTCAAATTCCCTGACTTTTCCCTGACGTTCACTGATTAAAAAGCTGAATTTCCATGACATATAATGAACAGATCCATCCATTTGCAAGCTTTATTTACATACGGTTTTAGTACAAAACACACATATTCATTACTCTTTTTTTTTATTTATTTATTTTACCTGTTTAATGCACATTGATATTTTTCTGTTCTATTTCTACAGAAATTAATTCATGTTTTTTATGCTTTCAGAACCATAACCTAACCATAACAATAGGGAAAATGTGTGAAACAACACGATAAAACAAAATGCATTACAGATAAATTACATTTTGACAAATGGAAACAAAAAACGTAAAGCAGCAAACAAAAATCCCTGATATTCCATGACTTGGACAAAATAAATATAAAATTCCCTGACTTTCAATGTCCGGAATAGACCTTTTAAAATTTTTAAAATGTATATATACATACATACACACATATATATATATATATATATATATATATACACACACACACACTGTTAATCATGACGCCTGATCCACTGCATTTCTTTATTCATGTAAATAAAGCATTGCTATCTAGTGTAAAAATGGTCAAAAATGGTCAAATGCAAAATATTATTTTATATTATATTAAACAACATCAGCTGTGAGAATCACAGCATTTAGCTTACACACGAACGACACAAGCTTTATTGCTTCACATTAAAACTGTGGAAGCAGCGACAAACAGAAAGCGGGGAAATTACGCATTTGCAGCGCGAGAGGTTCCGCGCGTCATCGCGTTCGTTTGCGTTTGACGCGGCGCATGCGAACGCGGCTCAAGAGTAAACGCTCGTGTTCGGTCGGATTTACGGCTCCCCGCGGACGCGAGCGGCACGTCGTCCTCCATCAGCCGCGGCGCTGCACTTCATTAAACGCGCATTCTTCTTCCGTGAGCTCAGACGCGCGCGAGGGCGCTGGGGATATGGCTGAGACTGCGCCCGAGGAGCGCTAGCGCGATATTTACTGCTGCTGCACCGCAGAAAACAGCACTAAAAACATCATCGATGATGACAGACGCGAGCCCCAGCGCCGCGCAGCAGAGCGCAATTATCAGACGCGCCGCAGGCACTTGGACGCGCTACAATATTGAGAGGGTCAAACACACACGAGACGCGACTGTAATGAGATGAGAACAAACAGCAGCCCAGGGAGCCTTAGATCAAATGACCAAATGGGAAACACGGAAACACACTCTGGGCTTGCTTTATCATCTCTAAATGGAGAGTCTGGCTAGTAATTAATTCGAATAATAATAATAATAATAATCGTTTTGGCATTGGGACTGACCCCACTGTCGTTTTGCTTTTTCATAGAAATAAAAATCCTTCAGTTCCGTTGGAAAACATACGCTACAATTCTACACTGAAAGGGTCTGCTTTGCTTCATACAACCAGGGTTGCCAGGTCTGCGTGACAAAACTAGCTAAAAACAGCACAAACTAGCAACAGCAAACTCAGAATATGTCATTTCAATATCTAAAATGAATATTTTACAGTCACTGCAATATCGAAGCCATTATTTCACTGCAGCTCAAAAGATAGGGACTTTTCTAATTAATTAAAAATACAGAAAAAACTGTAATATTTATGAAATGTTAATGCAATTTAAAATTGTGGTTTTCTATTTTAATATACTGTATAATATGATTTAATATGATTTTTTTTTTTTTTTTTTTTTACTCCAGTCTTCAGTGTCACATGATCCTTCAGAAATTAATTCTAATATACGGATTTATTATCAATATTTTTTTGGGGACCTGTGATATTTTTTCAGGATTCTTTGATCAATAAAATGTAAAAAAAAAAAGAGCAGCATTTATTTAAAATAGAAAACTTTTGTAAAAATAAACACTGTTTAAAGTTTGGGGTCAGGAATGTTTTGTTTCTTTCTCTCTTTGAAAGAAATTAATGCTTTTATTCAGCAAGGATGTGTTCAATTGATAAAACGTGATAGCATACACTTTCTGTTTCTATTTTGAATAAATGCTGTTCTTTTTAACTTTTTATTCATCAAAGAATGCTGAAAAAACGATCACAGGTTCCTAAAAAATATTAAGCAGCACAACTGTTTCCAACATTGATAATAAAAGTAATAAATCGGTATATTAGAATGATTTCTGAAGGATCATGTGACACTGAAGACTGGAATGATGCTGAAAATTCAGCTTTGCATCACAGGAATAAATTATATTTGAAAGTAATTTAAAATAAAAAACATTTGAGTTATTTTGAATTGCAATAATATTTTATAATATTATTTTTTCTGTATTTTTGATTAAATAAATGGAACTTTGATGAGCATAAGAGATAAAAAAAAACATTCAAAATTTTATATATAATGTGAACTAGCGTCTTCTGTGTGCAGAAGAAAAAACAACAATTTGTTGAGTCAACTTAAAATAATGTTACCCTGCTGCCTTAAAATTTTAAGTTCAGTCAACTCAAATAAGTTCATTCAAGTTGAAATATTACGTTTTACTAAGTGACAACTAAGATATTAGAGTTGACTAAACGAAAAAAATTGTTTGTTAAACTTAACGGCTGTTTGTTACTCGGCTGCCTTAAAATTTTAAGTTGAATCAACTCAAATATGTAAGTTGTCACTTAGTAAAACGTAAAATTTCTAGTTGACTAAACGTAAAATTTTATTTTAAGTTGACTCAACAAATAGTTTTTTTACAGTGTACAGCTGACTGAAATCCAGAGTGGGCGGGGCCTGTAGTGTGATGCTGTATAACTATTGGTCAATGTCTTACTCTGGAGGCGGTCATATGCAAATATATTTGCCCATGTGATATCACAGATCCCACTATATGTATAAAATAGAGCTGTTGATTAAATAAATGCTATGTCTATAATGAGGAAGACGTTTTAAGCTATGAATCTTGCAGTATCTTTTAATGGTACAAAGATCTCTTGTATGTCAAAGCCCTTTAATGACATAAACAGTCTACTGACTACTGATAGGTGCACTTATAAATCTACTGCAGATCTGCCTGATATTTTCAAAGTGATGAATGAGAATATCTGCTCACCTGCATGTGGATCAGACGAGCTGCTCTAGATTAATGCAGAAAGATGCAGACAGCTCACCTTGACCTAAATAAAGCTCCATCACAGAGCGAACAACACAACTACCACCTACAGCTCTGATTCTACAGACTCACATGCATGAGGAAATCCTTCAATCACAGCACTCTGATTAAACAGTGATTCATGCATGCGTTCAGCTTTTAACGTTTCTACAGAGATCTGCGTTTATTTGATCAAAAATACTGTAAAATTGTGGAAAATTATTGCAATTTTAAATAGCTGTATTCTATGTGAATTTAAAAATTGCATTCTGATGCAAAACACAAAGTGCAAAAATAAAAAACATTATGGATGCTATATGAACAAACCCTTCTATAAAAACTATCACCATATAAATACGAATAAAACTGTAAAATTTGATGCATGCAAGTGCTGATGAAGTGGAGAAACAAACTCTTAAAATATATGGATTGGAACTGAAAACTACAGATGCAAACAGATAAAGTGCAAAAATAAAATCTAAGTAAATGATATATGAACAAACCCTTCTATAAAAACTGTCAGCATATAAATCGGAAGAAAACTGTAAAATTTGGTGCATCTAAGTGCTGCTGAAGTAGAGAACAAACACTTTAAAGATATGGATTGTAATTGAAAACTACAGACGCAAACAGATAAAATACAAAAATAAAAAAAGGTAAATGATATATGAACAAACCCTTCTATAAAATCCATCAGCATATAGATGGAAATAAAACTCTAAATTTTGGTGTATTTAAGCGCTGCTCAAGTAAAATAAACTCTTTAAAGATATGGATTGGAACTGAAAACTACAGATGCAAACAGATATGACAGATAGACAGAAGTGCAAAAATAAAATTGATGTACATGATATATGAACAAACCCTTCTATAAAAACTGTCAGCATATAAATGGGAATAAAACTGTAAAATTTGGTGCATGTAAGTGCTGCTGAAGTGGAGAAACAAACTCTTTAAAGATATGGATTGGAAATAAAAACAACAGACGCAAACAGATAAAGTGCAAAAATAAAAAAAAATGCAGATGATATATGAACAAACCCTTCTATAAATTCCGCCAGCATATAGATAGGAATAAAACTCTAAATTTTGGTGTTTGTAAGTGCTGCTGAAGTAAAATAAACAATCTCTTTAAAGATATGGATTGAACTTAAAACTATAGACGTAAACAGATAAAGTGCAAAAATAAAATCTATGTAAATGACATATAAACAAACTCTTCTATAAAAACTGTCAGCATATAGATGGAAATAAAACTCAAAATTTTGGTGTTTGTAAGCACTGCTGAAGTGGAGAAACAAACTCTTTAAAGACATGGATTGTAATTGAAAACTACAGACGCGAACAGATAAAGCACAAAAATAAAAAAATAAAAATATGATATATGAACAAACCCTTCTATAAATATTGCCAGCATATAGATAGGAATAAATCTCTAAATTCTGGTGTTTGTAAGCACTGCTCAAGTAAAATAAACTCGTTAAAGATATGGATTGGAGCTGAAAACTACAGATGCAAACAGATAAAGTGCAAAAACAAAAAAACACTGTGAATGATATATGAACACGTTCTGGATGATAAAATAATTGTTTTTTAGGGGTTCCCCTGCTAAATTTGCATTTCAGGGGCTAAATATGATGGTATTGGGGTTGATTCAACCCACTGACACCAAAAACAACAAGCAGCAACAGTGTTAAAGTAGAAGTAGCCCAATTCTGCGGGAAAACCACAGACTTGGCAACGCTGCTGAAGACTGAATTAATGATGCTGAAAATTCAGCTGAGCATCACAGAAATAAATTACAGTTTAACAGATACTTTTTACTTTGCAATAATATTTAACATTTTTTGCTGTATTGTAATACATTAAATTCTTAATTATTGTACATTAAGTTCTGACTGAGCTTAAATAAGCTTGATGTGAATATGGAAAAAAAAAAATTAAATCATGATTCCTGTTCCCATGGCAACAGCGCCTCTTCTGATTGGATTATGGGTCATTTAGTTCTTCACCAGGAATTCAGCAATTAAGCATCTACAGAAGCTCATATCGGCTCGTTTCAGAAGCGAGTATTTGATTTTCAGTAACTCCGTTAAGGAAACACAAGCGTGGTGAACATCCCGTCAGAAGGATCATACGGCACCTGTTCATTAATGAGCGTCTGCTGTGGTTCTCCAGCCGCAGCCTCATGTTTAATTAACCAGACGTCAGTATATTTAGCCTAGAGCCTGTTAATTCAACACTTCATTACAACCTGTTGGCTCGTTTAATTGAGTCACTGGCTCTGATAGACTCTGTTTCCCTGACAGGTTCCTCAGAGAATCGTGAGAACATACGACACACGTTTCTTTTGTGTGTTAGCACTGGCGAGCACTGGTTTCACAGCGGATTAGCACTGAACGGGTCACTCGTCTTACTGATATCAGCGCCTGAAGAGAGAATGAACGCTGATATTGAACCAACAGGAGAGCTGGAGAGGATTAGTTCAATTAATTACACATTTAACGTTTAGTTGATTTACTCATCCTTGTGTTCCAAACCGGTTTGATCTTCTTTCAAACATTAAAGCATGTTCACAGAATATTTCTAATGCTCTTTTACTTATTTTACACAATATGATGTTTATATATTTAACTTATGCAATATATGTACACTTATTTTTAAGTAATAAATATATAAATAAACGTTTGTATATATATATATATACACGTTTTTGTTTTTATATTTATGTATTATTAAATTTAGATTACATTTATATTATGTCTTTATTTTGATGTATATTTATATATGTATAGTTTTTTTAATTGTTATATTTATTTAAATTAAATATTGTATGGTTATGCTCTTCAAAACATCAACATTTAACAAGATGTAATCCCTTATTCTACACTGACTGCTGTTACTGCACTGAAGGATCTGCTTTTGTTTTTCTTCCTGAAGTTCTGTGGCACTGAAACATCCTTCAGTCTGCGGCGGCGGCTTACAGGTGAATCGATAACCTGTCACTTCCAACATAACGGAGAGGATTGACCAAACGCCCCACACAATGAGAGCAAAAGCAGAGCCCATTCTTCTTGTTCAAGCCAACATGTTGTAATACTTAAGTTCAGTCGATGAGTAGATGTTCTGTGATGATAATGATCACAATTACTGTGAGAAACTCTCTATGAATCTGCTCAGACATTAACACCAATGCTTCCAGATCAATGGCTCTCAATCTGGAAGCAAAAATACTGTGCTAAAGGCAAATAATAGCATGCAGTAAATAATAACAAAATCTGAACATTTGATAAAACCAGGTTTAAAAATCTTTTAAAAAGAGTTAAAGTTTTTTCCAGAGGGAATTTTGGATTTCTCATTTTATCACTCCATAAATCAGACAAAAACTCTCAGTAAAAAATACAGCCAGTAAAATATACATTTTCATATTACACATTTTCATTAAAATATAACATTTACACGTTTTTAGGAATAAAATGTAACACAAATCAGAGTGAATGAAATATGAACAAACCCCTCTGTAAAAACCTTCAGAATATAGATAGGAATAAAGCTATAAAATCTGGTGTATTCAAGTGCTGCTGAAGTGGAGAAACAAACTCTTTAAAGATATGGATTGGAACCGAAAACTATAGACGCAAACAGATAAAGTGCAAAAATAAAATCTATGTAAATGATATATGAACAAACCCTTCTATAAAAACTGTCAGAATATAGATAGGAATAAAACCCTAAAGTTTGTTGTTTGTAAGTGCTGCTGAAGTGGAGAAAAAGCTCTTTAAAGATATGGGTTGGAATTGAAAACAACAGACGCAAACAGATAAAGTGCAAAAATATAAAACAATGCAGATGATATATGAACAAACCCTTCTATAAATAATGTCAGCATAAAGATAGAAATAAAACTGTAAAATTTGGTGTTTGTGAACGTTGCTGAAGTGGAGAAAAAAATCTTTAAAGATATGGATTGGAACCGAAAACTATAGATGCAAACAGATAAAGTGCAAAAATAAAATCGATGTAAATGATATATGAATAAACCCTTCTATAAAAACTGTCAGCATATAGATAGGAATAAAACTGCACAATTTGGTGCATTTAAGTGCTGCTGAAGTGGAAAAACAAACTGTTTAATTATATGGATTGGAACCGAAAACTATAGACGCAAACAGATAAAGTGGAAAAGTAAAATCTATGTAAATGATATATGAACAAACCCTTCTATAAAAACTGTCAGCATATAGATAGGAATAAAACTCTAAATTTTGGTGTTTGTGAACATTGTTGAAGTGGAGAAAAAAATCTTTAAAGATATGGATTGGAACTGAAAACTACAGACGCAAACAGATAAAGTGCAAAAATAAAATCTATGTAAATGATATATGAATAAACCCTTCTATAAAAACTGTCAGCACATAGATAGGAATAAAACTCTAAATTTTAGTGTTTGTAAGTTCTGCTGAAGTGGAGAAACAAACTCTTTAATTATATGGATTGAAACTGAAAACATAGACGCAAACAGATAAAGTGCAAAAATAAAATCTATGTAAATGATATATGAACAAACCCTTCTACAGAAACTGTCAGCATATAGATAGGAATAAAACTCTAAATTTGGTGTTTGTGAGTGTTGCTGAAGTGGAGAAAAAGCTCTTTAAAGATATGGATTGAAACTGATAACATAGATGCAAACAGATAAAATGCAAAAATAAAATCAATGTAAATGATATATGAACAAACCCTTCTATAAAAACTGTCAGCATATAAATAAGAATACAACTCTAAATTTTGGTGTTTGTAAGCACTGCTGAAGTGGAGAAAAAACTCTTTAAAGATATGAATTGTAATCGAAAACTACAGACGCAAACAGATAAAGTGCAAAAATAAAATAGATGTAAATGATATATGAACAAACCCTTCTATAAAAACTGTCAGCATATAGATAGGAATAAAACTGTAAATTTTGGTGTTTGTAAGCACTGCTGAAGTGGAGAAAAAACTCTTTAAAGATATGAATTGTAATCGAAAACTACAGACGCAAACAGATAAAGTGCAAAAATAAAATGGATGTAAATGATATATGAACAAACCCTTCTATAAAATCCATCAGCATTAAGATGGGGGAAAAAAAGTAAGTTTTGGTGTTTGTAAGTGTTGCTGAAGTGAAAAATTGGCATAAAATCATGAAATGGCATGAAATAAAACCAGGTGAAAGATGAATTAACAAACCCTTCTATAAAAACCTTCAGAATATAGATATGAATTAAGCTGTAAAATTTGGCATATGTAAGTGCTGCTGAAGTGGAGAAACAAAATTATTTTGAGAGATATGTAATGATATGTATTGGAATTAAGATCAATAGACACAAATAGATAGGTGCACTAAAATAAACTCTTAAATGGATGTTTTCCTTTCACTAGTCTTAAAGAAGACATGTTATACAAGCAAAAAAGACCAAAATCTCTAAACTGACCAGTGCATGAAAAGCCCAGTTTCACATACAGTATTGCAGCATAAATTCACGTCACTTGGTAGAATCTAGTCAAATTAAACAGATGAAACATGGATGGATGGTGTGATGCTCTCATCTTCTAAAACTATCAACAAAACTACTCAAAATAAAAGCAATTAATTACAGATTGACCAGTGAGGAGGAAGGATTGAGCTGAACACTATCAAGGGCATCAAAATCCAGTAATGATCAGTCATTCAGGTGTTGGTCACTACTTGAGCCCTGAAGTAAAACCAGCTAAGAACCAGTGATGTAGAAATGAGAGCTGAGGAGCCATCAGAGGACAAGCTTCTGTTCAAACTATTAAACCTGCACCAGTCCAAACTGTGTGTTTTTCTGGCAGTGATTAGATAGAAATGTGCTCCTCGAGGAGCAAGAGAGAGCGTTAGATCGAGAGACACACTAAAGTGACTTATGACTGTCAGACGGAATCAGAAGATGCGCTGAACTAGTTTTTCTGGGATACAGAGTTCAATCATACAGCCAAAATAAACACATCTTCACATCTTCTCACGGCATATTCAATGTGAAATGAGATCAAAATCATTTTAAGCAAAAAGCAAGTAGAAATCTACTTAAAAAGTAACAAACCAAGGCATTTTTTCACATACTAAAAACATAAAAGGTGAATAACTGAATGATTTATTAAATATTTTTATAATCACTAAAAAATAAAAAAATGATTTTTAATAATGTATGCACACTAATAATAAAATTTACCTAGATGTATTCTTACTATTATTTGTTATTTCTGATCAAATATCACTGAAACAAATTGTTTTTTAAAATCACAAAAAAGTAAAAAGGAGAGTTATTTTTAATATTTTTTATGGCTAAAATCACTGAAACAATCATCAAAAATAAAAATAAAAAATCACTAAAAATAATAAGCAATAAAAGCAATATTTACCTAGATGTATTCTTACTATTTTTTTATTTCTAAACAAAAATCACAAACAAAAATTAAATCACAAAAAAAAGGTAATAAAAAGAAGAATTATTTTAAATATTTTTTTAATTGCTGAAATCACTAAAACAATCTTCAAAATCACAAAGAAATGTCTGTTTTTAATCACAAAACAATTCATTCAAAACGGAGAATGGTTTGTAATAATTGTGTACGGCAATAAAAATCAATATTTACCTAGATGTATTCTATTTTTTTTATTTCTGATCAAAAATCACAAAAAATAAATATATTTTTTAAATCACTAAAAATAACTAAAAAGAAGTATTATTTTTAATATTTTTTAATTGCTGAAATCTCTAAAACAGTCATAATAATCACAAAGAAATATCTTATTTAAAATAATTAAAAATGACTAAAAAATAGAGAATGATTTTTTCATCATTGTGTAAAGACGTATACAGTAATAGCAATAAAAAGCAATATTTACCTAGATGTATTCTATTTTTTTTTTTATTTCTGATCAAAAATCACAAATAATAAATCTATTTTTTTAAATCACTAAAAAGAAGTATTATTTTTAATATTTTTTAATTGCTGAAATCTCTAAAACAGTCATAAAAATCACAAAGAAATGTCCTATTTAAAATCACTAAAAATTACTAAAAATAGAGAATGATTTTTTCATTATGTAAACACGTATACAGTAATAGCAATAAAAATAAATATTTACCTAGATGTATTCTTACAATACTTTTTATTTCTGATCAAAAATCAAAATATATATATTTTTTTTTTAAATCACAAAAAAGTCACTAAAAAGAAGTATTATTTTGAATATTTTTTAATTGCTGAAATCACTAAAACAATTATCAAAATCACAAAGAAAAGTTTTTTTTTTTATAAAAATAGACAAAAAATTTTATATACACACATACAGTAATAGCAATAAAAATAAAAATAAATATTCACCTAGATGTATTCTTACAATATATATATATTTTTATTTCTGATCAAAAATGACAAAAAATAAACTTTTTTTTTAAATCACAAAAAAAGCCACTAAAAAGAAATATTATTTTGAATATTGTTTAATTGTTGAAATCTCTAAAACAATTATCACAATCACAAAGAAAAGTCTTATTTAAAATCATAATTTTTTTTACTAAAAATAGACCAAATAATTTTATGCACATATATACTGTAATAGCAATAAAAATCTATTTACCTAGATGTATTCTTACTATTTTTAATTTCTGATCAAATATCACAAAAAAAATGTATTTTTTAAATCACTAAAAAGAATTATTTTGAATATTTTGTAGAGTGTTTAACAAAAATTACTCAAAATCACTTTAAAATGTTTATTTGCTATTCCTTTTGATTCTGATGGTGTGCAAATAAACATTCATGCTGCTTTTAATGTACAGGCGGTTTGGGTTAATAAAGCAGACGCCAATTAACAAAACCAAACCTCACCAGTGCCTATAAAACCTGACCTTCTCACAAATGTCATCCTCGTTCTAACCTGAACACACTTCATGGACTTGAATGGCATAGAAAATTTCCATGCACCTGCTTCATTCAATTGGAACTGACAAATACACATCACACGTTTATTAGTTTATGCTAAAACTGTCATTTAAATGCTAATCATGCTAATATGCTAATACCATGCTATTCATGTTAGTAACTTACTAATTATGCTAGTAACCTGCTAAAACATGCTAGTAAATTGACATTAATGCTAATAACATGCTATCAACTTGCTAGTAACATGTTAATCATGCTAATCACTAATAATTCTAGAAACATGTTAGTAACTTGTTAATCATGATATAAACATGTTAACCACATGCTAATAATGCTAGAAACATGTAAGTGACATGGTAATCATGCTAGAAACATGTTAACAACATGCTAGCAACTTGCTAATCATGCTATAAACATGCTAGCAACTTGCTAATCGTGCTAGAAACATGTTAACAACATACTATCAACTTGTTAGTCATGTTAGCAACATGCTAGTAACTTGCTAATCATGCTAGTAACTTGACAATGCTAGCAACTTGCTAGTAACGTGCTAGTCATACTAGAAACATGTTAGTAACTTATTAATCATGCTAGAAACAGGCTAGCACTTGTTAATCATGTTAAAAACATGCTAGCAAACATACTATCAATTTGTTAGCCATGCTAGAAACATGTTAGTAACTTGCTAATCATGCTAGAAACTTGCTAGCAACTTGTTAATCATGATATAAACATGTTAACCACATGCTAATAATGCTAGAAACATGTAAGTGACATGGTAATCGTGCTAGAAACATGTTAACAACATACTATCAACTTGTTAGTCATGTTAGCAACATGCTAGTAACTTGCTAATCATGCTAGCAACATGCTAGTAACTTGAGAATGCTAGCAACTTGATAGTAACGTGCTAGTCATACTAGAAACATGTTAGTAACTTATTAATCATGCTAGAAACAGGCTAGCACTTGTTAATCATGTTAAAAACATGCTAGCAACATACTATCAATTTGTTAGCCATGCTAGAAACATGCTAGTAACTTGCTAATCGTGCTAGCAACATGCTAGTAACTTGACAATAATGCTAATAACATGCTATCAACTTGCTAGTAACATGCTAATCATACTAGAAACATGCTAGCAACTTTTTAATCATGATAGAAACATGGTAATCACATGCTAATCATGCTAGAAACATGTTAATCATACTATAAATATACTACAAACTTGCTAGTCATGCTAGAAACATGCTAGCAACTTGTTAATCATGATGGAAACATGGTAACCACATGCTAATCATGCTAGAAACATGTTAATCATACTAGAAATATACTAGAAACTTGCTAATCATGCTATAAACATGCTAGCAACATGCTAGTAACTTACAATAATGCTAGTAACATGCTAGCAACTTGCTAGAAACATGTTAGTAACTTACTAATCATGCTAGAAACAGGCTAGCACTTAATCATGCTAAAAACACACTAGCAACATACTATCAACTTGTTAGCCATGCTAGCAACATGCTAGTAAATTGACAATGCTAGTAACATGCTATCAACTTGCTAGTAACATGCTAATCATGCTAGAAACATGTTAGTAACATGCTATCAACTTGTTAGCCATGCTAGCAACATGCTAGTAACTTACAATAATGCTAGTAACATGCTATCAACTTGCTAGTAACATGCTAATCATGCTAGAAACATGTTAGTAACATGCTAATCATGCTAGAAACATACTAGAAACTTGCTAATCATGCTAGAAACATGCTAGCAACTTGTTAATAATGATAGAAATATGTTAACCACATGTTAATCATGCTAAAAACATGCTAGAAACATGTTACTAACATGCTAATCATGCTACAAACATACCAGAAACTTGTTAATCATGCTAGAAACACGCTGGCAACCTGTTAATCATGCTAGAAACATGCTAGTGACATGCTAATCAAGCCAACTTAAAGTTTGTTTTGACAAACATTTTAATCTAGTTTATTCCTGTGACACAAAGCTGAATTTTCAGCATCATTCCTCCAGTCTTCAATCATTCTAATATACTGATTTATTATCAAAGTTGAAAACAGCTACTGTTAACCTGTGATACTTTTTTCAGGATTCTTTGATCGACGAAATGTTAAAAAGAATGGCATTTATTTGAAATAGAAAGGTTTTCTAACAATAACACCACTGTTCAAAAGTTTGGGGTCAGTACATTTTACACAAAATAATGCTTTTATTCACCAAGGATTTACATTGTTAGAAAATATTTATATTTCGAATAAATGCTGTTCTTTTTAACTTGTCATTCATCCATTTAAAGACATTTTAAATGTATTTTATAAGCATGAGTCGAAAAGAATGTGTAGTAAAATCACATGAGCTTTCCTGGTTTAATCAGCAAACACAGCGATTCAGAAGTGAACGCATATTGACAGATCCTCTGCGTCTCTCATGCGCTGCAGTCGGGTTCTCCTGAGAGAAGCACCAGCTGGCTGCTCCATTATTCATGCACAGGAGTCACCGAATCTGGGTTCGGGTGAGCGAGAAACACGCGAGAACAAGCAAACACAAGCAAAACAAACACTCACTTCTGACACCCACATCTAAACACTACTGCTGGCATCAAAGAGCTTCTGAGGCACGGATCAGATTGACCCATATTGGTTTCTGTGCAATTTCAGAGAAAACAGAAAACCGCTAATACGGCTTGGCAGAGACTAAAATATAAAATAAGTGAGAAAGACGTTTCTTTTGCTCAACAAGGATGCATTTATTTGATCAAAAATGCTGAAAAAAACTGTAATATTGTGAAATATTATTTTAAAATTTAAAATAACTGCTTTCAAGTAAATACATTTTAAAATGTAATTTATTAATAATATATTTAAAAACGTACTTAATTTAACTAAGTTTCAAGGCAACATTTCCCATTTTCATTTAGTTCAACATGATGTATTAAAATATCTAAAACTCAAATAAAAAACCAAACAAACTTTATAGACACTTAAAAACGAACAAACAAAAAAATACAAAAATGTTTAATTAACATAATATTTTAAGCCACAGTGTATATATTTGCGTGTTTTTTTTTTATTTATTTATTTAATTTTGTCATGTAGCAGTTATTATAGTTAACTAAATGGTAAAAATACTATTTCAAATAAAATAAAATATTTAAAAATGTACTTAATTTAATTACGTTTCAAAGCAACATTTCTCATTTTCATTTAGTTTAACATGATGTACTAAAATATCTAAAACTCAAATAAAAAAACAAACTTTACAGACACTTAAAAACGAACAAACAAAAAAATACAAACATTTTTAATTAACATAATATTTTAAGACGCGGTGTATATATTTGCGTGTTTTTTTTATATTTATTTATTTTATTTTGTCATGTAGCAGTTATTATAGTTAACTAAATGGTAAAAATACTATTTCAAATAAAATAAAATATTTAAAAACGTACTTAATTTAATTAAGTTTCAAGGCAACATTTCTCATTTTCATTTAGTTTAACATGATGTACTAAAATATCTAAAACTCAAATAAAAAAACAAACAAACTTTATAGACACTTAAAAACGAACAAACAAAAAAATACAAAAATGTTTAATTAACATAATATTTTAAGCCACAGTGTATATATTTGTGTGTTTTTTTTATATTTATTTATTTTATTTTGTCATGTAGCAGTTATTATAGTTAACTAAATGGTAAAAATACTATTTCAAATAAAATAATATATTTAAAAACGTACTTAATTTAATTACGTTTCAAAGCAACATTTCTCATTTTCATTTAGTTTAACATGATGTACTAAAATATCTAAAACTCAAATAAAAAAACAAACAAACTTTACAGACACTTAAAAACGAACAAACAAAAAAATACAAACATTTTTAATTAACATAATATTTTAAGACGCGGTGTATATATTTGCGTGTTTTTTTTTTTTTTATTTATTTTATTTTGTCATGTAGCAGTTATTATAGTTAACTAAATGGTAAAAATACTAATTCAAATAAAATAAAATATTTAAAAACGTACTTAATTTAATTAAGTTTCAAGGCAACATTTCTCATTTTCATTTAGTTTAACATGATGTACTAAAATATCTAAAACTCAAATAAAAAAACAAACAAACTTTACAGACACTTAAAAACGAACAAACAAAAAAATACAAACATTTTTAATTAACATAATATTTTAAGACGCGGTGTATATATTTGCGTGTTTTTTTTTTTTTTATTTATTTTATTTTGTCATGTAGCAGTTATTATAGTTAACTAAATGGTAAAAATACTATTTCAAATAAAATAAAATATTTAATAAAATAAATATTTATTTAACTTAATTTAATTAAGTTTCAAAGCAACATTTCTCGTTTTCATTTAGTTTAACATGATGTACTAAAATATCTAAAACTGAAATAATAATAATTTTAAAAAACTTATCGACAAAACAAAAACAAACAAAAAAACTATTAAAAATTAAAAATTAACATGAACTTTTCAGCACCAGTGTATATATTTGTCTGGGTTTTTTGTGATTTTTTTTATATTTATTTATTTTTGTCATGACATGTGTTTGTCATGTAGCAGATTTATTATAGTTAACTAAAATGGTAAAAAAAAAAGAAACAAAAAAAGTTTATTTATTTACAACAAAATAAAATATTTAAAAACATACTTTATTTCAGTTTACTTCACTTACTTCAATCACAGTTTATTTCAACATTTTATTTTTTTTTCATTTAGTTTACCTTGTTGTACTAAAATATCTAAAACTGAAAAGAAAAAAAGAAAAAAACTTTACAGACATTAAAAAAACTATAAAAATTACATTTAACGAACTTTTGAGCAGTAGTGTATATATCTGTTTGTTTGTTTTTTATAAATATTTATTAATTTATTTATTTTTGTCATGTAGAAGAGTTATTATAATTAATTAAAACATAAAAAAAGTTATTTAAAATAAAATATTTAAAAACTTACTTTATTTCAGTTAGTTTCGAGGCAACATTTCCCATTTAGTTTCTAAAACTGAAATAAATAATAAAACCTTACAGACATAAAAAAACCTACTAAAAATTAAACATTAACAAGAACTTTTGAGCACCAGTGTATATATTTGTTTGGGTTTTTTTTGTGATTTTTTTTATATTTATTTATTTATTTATTTATTTTTGTCATGCCGATAAAAAACAAACAAAAAAAAGTACTAAAAATTACAATTAACCTGAACTTTTGAGTGGCAATTTATTTTTTTTTTTTTTTGTGATATATATATATATATATATATATATGTAGCAGAGTTATTATAGTTAATTAAAACAGTAAAAAAAAAGTTATTTAAAATAAAATAAAATAAAATAAAATAAAATAAAATATCTAAAAACTTACTTTATTTCAGTTAGTTTCAAGACAACATTTCCCTTTTTCATTTAAGTTTAACCTGATGTACTAAAATATCTAAAACTAAAAAAAAAAACCTTAGACATTTAAAAACAAACAAAAAAAAAACTACTAAAAATTAACATGCAAGCAGAAAATATACAAATCAAACCTAATTCATGATAGTATCTCAGTGATACAAAAACAACACAGAAAACAACCAAAAGCAACCTTTTTTGTCTCAAAAGCACATTGGTTAATTCAGAAAACAAGTCTCAATTTAAAACTTAGTGTTTTAAATTTAAGTTCTCATGTATTTCACATTATAGTCTGACAAGCAACAATTAAAGTTCTCTGTATCTTTGTTTGACAAACTGCATGCAAACCAATGAGGGTCAATGGGGGAGTCAATAAACCATAACAAACTTTGCACAGCCTTTCCAAAACACATCGATGTGTCGAAACTTTGCGTGCGCATTCATGACCCAAAATGAAAAACATCAACCAAATTTCAAGAGGAAACAAATAGCTTTCTCAGAATTTCAAGCAGTTTAGAAATCAAGAGTGGGTGAAATTGACTCAAAGCCAACAGGAGGGATAATTATGAAAGAAGACGTCGCTCTAATCGTCCCGCTGTCAACACAAGCCAATGCGGCCGATCTCGTGACACTCGGGCTCTGGCTGCGTTTCTTGGCGGTTTCGCTCGGCTTCCCACCGCAACACAAACTGGTTTTGGATTATGGGCCGAGGAGCAGCCGCAGTCTTGCGTAAGTTTGTTTTGGATCGCCGTCCGAGACGGATGTAGTGTTAGTGTTTGGAAATCCTCGGAGCGACGCCAGCAGACTGGAGAGACTCAGACGTCTGCAGCTGCTTCAAAACATCTTCAGCTCATAACAAACACACTGAACATAATTCACTGACTCAAATCAAAACTATACGCTGATTTAAGACGCTATTCCTCAGCGTTATCTCGAGTGTTGTGACTATAACGTCCTTCTAGAAGTGGAGAAATCAGTATTTATGCTTTTTTCATTTCCAAACATCCTTAAAACAAGAGAAATGTACTTAAAGAAGAATAACTGTTTAAAACTATAACAGTGCCTCATACAAGACTACTGAAAAACACTGTAAAATTATGAGAAACGCACAAAAATATTACTTGGACACAAACTTAACATATCATTTACTGATTAAAATAAAACAATATACAGCCACAATGGTTTTTAGTCAAAAACATTCATGTTTTATGTGAGTATTGTCCTTCTAAAAGTGGAAAATTTGTATTTATGCTTTTTTCCATTTCCAAACATCCTTAAAACAAGAAAAATGTACTTAAAGAAGAATAACTGTGTAAAATGACAATAATACCTCATACAAGATTACTGAAAACATTGTCAATTTACCAAAAATGCACAAAGATATTACTTGGACACAAACTTAACACATAATTTACTGATTAAAATAAAAATATACAGTCACAATTATTTTTAGATATGAAATGTGTTTTTTCATTTCCAAACATCCTTAAAACAAGAGAAATGTACTTAAAAAGAATAACTGTGTAAAACGATAATAGTGCCTTATACAAGACTACTGAAAAACATTGTAAAATTATGAGAAATGCACAAAGATGTTACTTGGACACAAACTTAACACAGAATTTACTGATTAAAATAATAAAAATATACAGCCACAATGGTTTTTAGCCAAAAACATTCATGTTTTATGTGAGTATTGTCCTTCTAGAAGTGGAGAAATTGTATGCTTTTTTTTATATCCAAACATCCTTAAATCAAGAGAAATGTACTTAAGAAGAATAACTGTTTAAAACAATAATAGTGTCTCATACAAGACTACTGAAAAACACTGTAAAATTATGAGAAATGCACAAAAATATTACTTGGACACAAACTTAACAAATAATTTACTGATTAAAATAAAACAATATACAGCCACAATGTTTTTTAGTCAAAAACATTCATGTTTTATGTGAGTATTGTCCTTCTAGAAGTGGAGAAATTGGTATTTAAAGTCTTGTTTTCCTAATATAAAATATCCAAACATCCTTAAATCAAGAGAAATGTACTTAGAAGTAAGAAGAATAACTGTTTAAAACTATAATAGTGCCTCATACAAGGCTACTGAAAAACATTGTAAATTTATGACAAATGCACAAAGATATTACTTGGACAAAAAACTTAACACATAATTTACTGATTAAAATAATAAAAATATACAGCCACAATGGTTTTTAGCCAAAAACATTCATGTTTTGTGTGAGTATTGTCCTTCTAGAAGTGGAGAAATTAGTATTTATGCTTTTTTTATATCCAAACATCCTTAAATCAAGAGAAATGAACTTAAAAAAGAATAACTGTTTAAAACAATAATAGTGCCTCATACAAGACTACCGAAATCATTGTCAATTTATGACAAATGCACAAAGATATTACTTGGACACAAACCTAACCCATAATTTACTGATTAAAAAAATAAAATAAAATAAAAAATACAGTCACAATGGTTTTTAGCCAAAAACATTCATGTTTTGTGTGAGTATTGTCCTTCTAGAATTGAAGAAATCAGTGCTTAAAGTCCTGTTTTTTTTCCTATTATAAAATATCCAAAAATCCTTAAAACAAGAGAAATGTACTTAAGAAGAATAACTGTGTAAAACGATAATAGTGCCTTATACAAGACTACTGAAAATGCACAAATATATTACTACTATACTATACTACTATATTTACTACTGTAAATATATCAAAAGTTATTTTTTGATTAGTAATATGCATTGCTAAGAACTTCATTTAGACAAATTTAAAGAGGATTTTCTCAATATTTAGATTTTTTGTTTTGTTTTGTTTTTTGCACCCTCAGATTCCAGATTTTCAAATAGTTGTATCTCAGCCAAATATTGTCTTATTTATTATTTAAATGACCCTTATGACTAGTTTGTGGTCCAGGGTCGCATATGATAAGCATAACAGACTGTTTTTATTCAGCTAAAACAACTGGAAGCATCTCAAAACCATTCAAATTAAAAGCATCAGCGTCAGCTCTAACATTAAAAATAATAAGGATACTCCGATGTCCTCATTAATATAGCAAAATGTGGAAAAGCGACTTAAATCTACAGAAATATCATCATATTTATATAAAAAAACACTGTGTCTGTGAGTGTGTGGAACATCAGAGGAGTGTATGATCACAGATTCTGTTTGTTTTAGTCAGACTTCAGACAGAAGCGAAGCTTGTGAACGAATCTTCCAGATCCTTCATGATTCCGAAGAGTTGATTCATCCCTGAATCAGTGACAGTGACGCACTTCTGTCTGCAGCTCTATATATTGCTCTATAACTCTAAAAACACATCCAGTGCTGACCTGCACACTCTCAACGCTGCTTCAGATGAATATCAGGCTCTGGGTTCATAAGCGCTCGATGTTTTCACAGAGCATATGAATTATTAATAGCCCTGCTCTATGATGTGTCTGCGAACAAAGACTCTCTGGAGCAGATGACCGACCGGCTCATCGACAAACATGGAAATATTCAGAGGAATGAGGATAGAAACCCAACAGAAAACTTCAGAAAACCACCACACATCACAGAAATGAGATGTAATTAGACCCAGAAGAAAAATCAATATTCAATACATAGATCAGTGATCAAAAGTTCAGGGTAAGAAACTTATATTCATCAAGGATGCATTCAATTGATCAAAAGTGCCAGTAAAGATATTAATAATGTTTCAAAAGATTTCTGTGCTGTGCTTTTGAACTTTCTATTCATCTGTGAATCCTGAAAAATAAAACTTGGTTTCCGCAATTTCAACTGATAATAATCAGAAATGTTTCTCAAGCAGCAATGATTTCTGAGGAGTAATGATGCTGAAAATTCAGCTGCGCATCACAGGAATAAATTACATTTGAACAGATATTCAGATAGAAAACAGCTGTTTTAAATTATAAAAACATTTTACATTTTTATTATATTTTTGGCTCAAATAAATGCAGCCTTGCTGAGCAGAAGAGACAAAAACACTGAAAAATGACACAGCGAGACTTCAGCAGTTATTCAGTTTGATTCATTTCTGTGAATCATTTCAAACAGATTCAAAATTATGACAAGATAAAAAGTCAAAACTATGAAATAAAGACAAAAAAATAAAATAATTATGAGATAAAAAGTTGAAATTATGACGAGATAAAAAGGACTTAAGTCAATTACGAGATTATGAGATAAAAAGAAAATTACAACTTGAAAAGATGAAAATATGAGATAAAAAGTCAAATTATGAGATTAAAAGTCAATTATGAGATAAAAAGTAAAAATTATTAGATAAAAAGTCAAAAATATGACAAGATAAAAAGTCAAAATTCTGAGATAAAAAAAATCTAAATTATGACAAAAGTTGAAACTCTGGCAAGATAAAAAGGACTTAAGTCATAATTATGAGATAAAGTCAAATTTCTCGAGAAGCAATGATTTCTGAACGATCATGTGACACTGAAGACAAGTAATGATGCTGAAAATTCAGATTTGATCACATGAATAAACATTTGAACAGATATTCACATAGAACACAGTTTGAGACTTCAGCAGTTGGTTCGGTTTGATTCATTTATGTGAATAATTACAAATTGATTCAAAATTATGACAAGATAAAAGTCAAAATTATGAAATAAAGTCAAAATTATGAGATAAAAAGTTGAAATTATGACGAGATTAAAAGGACTTAAGTCAATTACAAGATTATGAGATAAAATGCCAAAATTACAACCTGAAAAGATGAAACTATAAGATTAAAAGTCAATTATGGGATAAAAGTAAAAAATATTTGATTAAAAAGTTGAAATTATGACAAGACAAAAAGTCAAAATAATGAAAAGATAAAAAGTCACAATTCTGACTTAAGTCATAATTACAAGATAAATTTAAAATGATCACATTCATCATTATGAAAAAAAAAACGAAATTATGACTTATAAGTCGAAAATATGAGATTTATTTACAGATTTATTTACATTATTAAAAACAATTGAAATTATGGCGAGATAAAAAGGACTTAATTACAACATATAAAGGTCATAATTAGAACATAAATGTAAAATTATGAGATAAAAAGTAAAATTTATGCCTTAAAAAAGTCACAATTATGAAATAAAAAGTCAAAATTACGACTTGAAAAGTTAATAAAAAGACAAAAAGTTGAATTTATGAGATTAAAAGTCAATTATGAGATAAAAAGATAAAATTATGACAAGATAAAAAGTCAAAATTCTGAGATAAAGTCAAAATTCTACTATATTTATGATCCAATAAATGCAGCCTTGCTGAGCACGAGACAAAAACACTGAAAAATGCCACATAGAGAGTTTGATTCATTTACGTTCATTTACAAATTGATTCAAAGATTCATTTACATCATCGCTCAAACATTTAACAAATTTCAAAAGAGAGACTATTAAACCATCAGCCTGAACTTTTCTTTCTCACAAAACGAGGAAGAATCCTGAAACTGTTTTACCAAACTTCGTGGATGAATAAAAAACACATTACCATCACAATATTCACGCTGTTGCTTAATTCACTATGACCCTATCATGAATATTCATCAGATGGCTGTGTCCTCGCTGTAATACAGCTGCGGTGTGTCAGATGAGTGTTGTTGTGCTCGTGTTTGCGGGGAATCGCTGAAGGAAACAGGAAATGAGCTTCACACTGTGATCAATTAACAGAGTCAGTGGGTGAAGCATTATGGAGCGAGAGCTTCCTGACAGCATGCGCTTTATCTGCCATCCACAGACTCGCACACACATCACAAACACCAGACGCCACCGAGGACACGTTGTCCTGGACCTGATCTCGCCAAAATATATCAGACACATCCGACTCATTCAAAGAACTCGTTTTTGTAAATGTGAATCACACTGAAGCACATCGTTCTGTTGTTTCTGCAGAATGCGTCTCAAAGTCATAAAAGATAATCTGCTGTGGGTCCAGTGCGGTGAAAACAGACAGAACAAGACATTACAGACGTCTGGCGCTAATGCTGCTGAGAACATTCATGAGAGAAAAGGCCGTTTCGTCGCTCGTGTCAGGACTAATGGTCTGAGGTGGAGATGAGCAGGATGAAGCATCGACCCGTCTGACAGCAGCAGGAGAGAAACCTCCTGAACCCGTGATAACAGCACATGCCTCATGAGAACAGAGAAACTGAGATGCAAAGACATACAGAAGAACAGAGACTGCAGTAGATCTGTTTTAATCAGCAGCCTGTATAAGACAGGGTTCGTACAAGGTGCCTAAAGTACTGGAATTTAACTTTTTGAAATTTAAGCCTTGAAAACCCTTTAAAATAGCAATATTCCTGAAGAGGTACTTGAAAAGTGCTTTAATTATTGAAATGCATCTATGAAATATGTGTTTGATATCAAAATCACGAATCATTTGATTTAGATCGGAACTTCGGAGCGGGTTTGTGAATGTTTTGCTTCAGATCGGAACTTTGGATCGTGAATCATGAATCATTTGATTTAGATTGGGATTTCGGAGCTGGTTTGTGAATCTGAACATGAATCATTTGATGTAGATCGGGATTTCAGGTTTGTGAATCTTTTGCTTCAGATCGGAACTTCGAAGCGTGGATTGCAAATCATTTGTTTTTGATTGGAATATTCGGGGCCGGTTCGTGAATCTTTTGTTTCAGATTGGAACTTTGGATCGTGAATCATGAATCATTTGATTTAGATTGGGATTTCGGAGCTGGTTTGTGAATCTGAACATGAATCATTTGATGTAGATAGGGATTTCAGGTTTGTGAATCTTTTGCTTCAGATCGGAACTTCGAAGCGTGGATTGCAAATCATTTGTTTTTGATTGGAATATTCGGAGCCGGTTCGTGAATCTTTTGTTTCAGATTGGAACTTTGGATCGTGAATCATGAATCATTTGATTTTGATTGAGATTTCGGAGCTTGTGAATCTTAACAGGAATCATTTGATTTAGATCAGGATTTCAGGTTTGTGAATCTTTTGCTTCAGATCGGAACTTCGGATCGTGAATCATGAATCATTTGATTTCGATTGGGATTTTAGAGATGGTTTGTGAATCTGAACATAAATCATTTGATCTAGATTGGAACTTCGGAGAGAGTCCATGAATCTTGCTTCAGATCGGAACTTTGGATCCTGAATCACGAATCATTTGATTTAGACTGGGATTTCGGAGCGGGTTTGTGAATCTTTGGTTTCAGATCGGAACTTCGGATTGTGGATCACGAATCATTTAATTTAGATTGGGATTTTGGAGATGGTTTGTGAATCTTCGCAAATCACTTGATTTAGATCAGGATTTCAGGTTCATGAATCTTTTGCTTCAGATCAGAACTTCGGGGCATGGATCATAAATCATTTGATTACAATTGGAACTTCAGAACAGGTTTGTGAATCTTAACAGGAATCATTTGATTTAGATCGGGATTTCAGAGCGGGTTTGTGAATCTTTTGCTTCAGATGGGATGGGAACTTCGGAGCGTGGATCACAAATAATTTGATTTAGATCGGGATTTCGGAGCTGGCTTATGAATCTGAACATGAATCATTTGATGTCGATCAGAACTTCTGAGTGGGTTCATGAATCCTTTGCTTCAGATCGGAACTTCGGATCATGGATCACGAATCATTTGATTTAGACTGGAACTTCGGAGCGGGTCTGGGAATTTTTTGCTTCAGATCAGAGTTTCAGAGTGTGTAAAGCAAATCAGTTGATTTAGTTCAGAACGGGTTTGTGAATCTTTTGCTTCAGATTGGAACTTCAAAGCACTGATCGAAAATAATTTGATTTAGATCGTGATTTCGGAGTGGGTTCTTGAAAATTTTGCTTCAGATCAGAACTTTCGGAGCGTGGATCACAAATCATTTGATTTAGATCGGAACTTCGGAGAGGGTCCATGAATCTTTTGCTTCAGATCAGAACTTCGGATCGTGGATCATGAATCATTTGATTTAGATTGGGATTTCTGAGCTGGTTTGTGAATCTAAACACAAATCATTTGATTTAGGACAGGGATTGGATTTGTGAACCTTTAGCTTCAGATTGGAACTTCAGAGCACAGATCGCAAATCATTTGATATAGATTGGGATTTTGGAACAGGTTTGTGAATCTTTTACTTCAGAACAGGACTTCAGATCGTGGATCACAAATCATTTGATTTAGATTGGGATTTCAGGTTTGTGAATCTTTTGCTTCAGATCGGAACTTCGGATCGTGAATCATGAATCATTTGATTTCGATTGGGATTTTAGAGCTGGTTTGTGAATCTGAACATAAATCATTTGATCTAGATTGGAACTTCGGAGAGAGTCCATGAATCTTGCTTCAGATCGGAACTTTGGATCCTGAATCACGAATCATTTGATTTAGACTGGGATTTCGGAGCTGGTTTGTGAATCTGAACATGAATCATTTGATGTAGATCGGGATTTCGGAGCGGGTTTGTGAATCTTTGGTTTCAGATCGGAACTTCGGATTGTGGATCACGAATCATTTAATTTAGATTGGGATTTCGGAGATGGTTTGTGAATCTTCGCAAATCACTTGATTTAGATCAGGATTTCAGGTTCATGAATCTTTTGCTTCAGATCAGAACTTCGGGGCATGGATCATAAATCATTTGATTACAATTGGAACTTCAGAACAGGTTTGTGAATCTTAACAGGAATCATTTGATTTAGATCGGGATTTCAGAGCGGGTTTGTGAATCTTTTGCTTCAGATGGGATGGGAACTTTGGAGCGTGGATCACAAATAATTTGATTTAGATCGGGATTTCGGAGCTGGCTTATGAATCTGAACATGAATCATTTGATGTCGATCAGAACTTCTGAGTGGGTTCATGAATCCTTTGCTTCAGATCGGAACTTCGGATCATGGATCACGAATCATTTGATTTAGACTGGAACTTCGGAGCGGGTCTGGGAATTTTTTGCTTCAGATCAGAGTTTCAGAGTGTGTAAAGCAAATCAGTTGATTTAGTTCAGAACGGGTTTGTGAATCTTTTGCTTCAGATTGGAACTTCAAAGCACTGATCGAAAATAATTTGATTTAGATCGTGATTTCGGAGTGGGTTCTTGAAAATTTTGCTTCAGATCAGAACTTTCGGAGCGTGGATCACAAATCATTTGATTTAGATCGGAACTTCGGAGAGGGTCCATGAATCTTTTGCTTCAGATCAGAACTTCGGATCGTGGATCATGAATCATTTGATTTAGATTGGGATTTCTGAGCTGGTTTGTGAATCTAAACACAAATCATTTGATTTAGGACAGGGATTGGATTTGTGAACCTTTAGCTTCAGATTGGAACTTCAGAGCACAGATCGCAAATCATTTGATATAGATTGGGATTTCGGAACAGGTTTGTGAATCTTTTACTTCAGAACAGGACTTCAGATCGTGGATCACAAATCATTTGATTTAGATTGGGATTTCAGAGCGGATTTGTGAATCTGAATGCGATTCATTTGATTTAGGTCGAGATTTCGGAGCAGGTTTGTGAATCTTTTGCTTCAGATCGGAATTTCGGAGTGTAGATCATGAATCATTTGATTAAGATCGGAACAGGTTTGTGAATCTTTTGCTCCAGAACGGGACTTCAGAGTGTGGATCGCAAATCATTTGATTTAGATTGGGATTTCGAAACTAGTTTGTGAATCTTTTGCTTCAAATCGGAACTTTGGATCGTGGATCACAAATCATTTGATTTAGATTGGGATTTCAGAGCGGGTTTGTGAATCTGAACGCAATTCATTTGATTTAGGTCGAGATTTTGGAGCGGGTTTGTGAATCTTTTGCTTCAGATCGCGACTTCAGAGTGTGGATCGCAAATCATTTGTTTTAGATTGGGATTTTGGAGCTAGTTTGTGAATCTTTTGCTTCAAATCGGAACGTTGGATCGTGGATCACAAATCATTTGATTTACATTGGGATTTCTGAGCTGGTTTGTGAATCTGAACATGAATCATTTGATTTAGATCGGGATTTCGGGAACAGGTTTGTGAATCTGAACATGAATCATTTGATTTAGATCCGGACTTCGGAACAGGTTTGTGAAACGTTTGCTTCAGATCGGAACTTCGGAGCGTAGATCATGAATCAATTGATTAAGATTGGGATTTCAGAGCGGGTTCATGAATCTGAACACAAATAATTTGATTTAGATCGATATTTCGAAGTGGGTTTGTGAATCTTTTGCTTCAGATCTGAACTTTGTGTATCAGTTTATTAGTATGTTTTTATCTATTTATCTTTTTTTAACTTAAAAGAGAAGACATTGTATGATAAGTGACATCTCTGAAGTCAAAAAAATCAAAAAAGTTGTTCTTGAAAGTCCTAGAATTTCTTTAACATTATCTGTACGAACCCTGACCAGACAGTAAAGCAGTCCAGGTTGAGCCCTTCTCCTGCGGCTCAATCCATCTGGATCCTGCTGTTTTTAACAGAGACGAGGGCCATTATGGGACAGACGGTGTCTGTGAGGATCAGACCAGACCTAAACCACCTGACTAGACACTACACTACAGATACTGCCTATGTAGAGCGCTGCTAATTACACTGCGATCTTATAGGACAGAGGACTATGGAAACTGCAACTTTTTTTTTTGCAATTCTGAGTTTTTAATCACACAATTCTGACTTTTTCACTCAGAATTTGTGCAATACGCAGAATTGCACAAAATAAAAATTCTAAATTGTGATTTAAAGTCGTGAGATATAAACAGAATTGCAAGATTTAAACATAATTGTGCGATATAAATGCAGAATCTGATAGATTTCAGTGAATCAGTTCCAAACCCATTTCACACACTGCAAAAAATGATTTTCTTACTTAGATTTTGTCTTGTTTCCAGCTAAAATATCTAAAAATTCTTAAATCAAGAAGGATTTTCTAGACAAGTAAAAATTATTGTCTTGTTTTCAGACAAAATATGTTAAAATTAAGTGAGTTTTTGCTTGAAACAAGCAAAATAATCTTATTTCAAGCAGAAAACTAGATTATATTTGCTTACCCCATTGGCAGATTATTTAGCTTGTTTTAAGCAAAAACTCACTTAATTTTGACTTTTTTCCTGAAACAAGACAATAATTGTTACTTGTCTAGAAAATCCTCCTTGATTTAAGAATTTTTAGATATTTTGGCTGAAAACAAGACAAAAAATCTAAGTAAGAAAAGCATTTTTTGCAGTGCAGTTCATTCCCATCATCAGTGTTATTTTTAATATCTTAAAATGTTTCAGCAAATATTTGTTGGTCAGTAGCACTGATTATGGCTGTGTGTTGTTATTTTGGTGCATATAAATGAAAATGACTACATAAGTCAATAAAAGTCAAGTCAGCTTTATTTATATAGCGCTTTTTACAATACAGATTGTGTCAAAGCAACTTTACATGATCAAATAGGAAGGTAATATAATATTAATGCAAAAAGAAACTGTAAATAATTTTAGTTGAAGGAAATTAATCAATAATTCCAAATTAATAACAAATTTAATTGTTATTAAAAAAAATCTATTTGCTTTTATGCCAAAAACCATTAGGGTATTAAGCAAAGATCATGTTTAATGAAGACCTTTTGTGAATTTCCTACCGTAAATATATTAAAACGTAATTTTTGATGAGTAAGACGCATTGCTAAGAACTTTGGACAACTTTAGAGGCGAATTTTTTTGCATCCTCAGATTCCAGATTTTCAAAGAGTTGTATTTTGGACAAATATTTTGGCCTAACAAACCAAACATATAAATCAGATGATCTATAAATCTCGATTTCTAAACACTGACCCTTATGATTGGTTTTGTGGTCCAGGGTTATACATTTAGTCAGTTCAGAGCAATGCCAAACGCTGTGTCTCAGTGTAATCCCACATCTTTATCACATTTATCTTTAGCACAGATTACAGCATGTGATCATCAGAGGTTTGGCTGATGATATGGAGCTCCGGCTTTAGTCCAGACTCCTGTAGGGAAGACGACATTAAAAACCTGCTGCTTCATTCAGCAGATTCACACACATCTACTGCGGGCCAAAACAGCTTTAGACAGCTTTTGAGTGTATATGTTTCTTTTTATTTCTTCTGCGATTCTGCTAAAAGCTTTATACTGGACCTAACAAATGGCTCAAAATATCAAAAATATGGTGATTCAAGTGTAAAAAACTGACCTTAATCATTTAAAGTGTTTGCTGGGAGATCATTTCTTTCATGTGAAATGAAATAAACACAAATGAATTAGAATTGAATCAAGTCAATCTGAAATCAGAACGGAACTGAATCAAAAGCTTGTGAATCAAATGGAATTGGTAAATCTGTACATATTTTTGCAATATAGAGACTGTTATGTTAGAAAAAAACTCAACTTTACTTTCAATATACTGAAAAACTAGCTGGAAAATAAAGAGCAAAATATCTAAACAAAAACACTGCCAAAAATGCTTTTCTTACTTAGATTTTTTGTCTTGTTTCCAGACAAAATATCTATAGACTCTTAAATCAAGCTGGATTTTCTAGACAAGCAAAAATAATTGTCTTGTTTTCAGAAAAAAAGAAGTCAAAATTAAGTGTTTAAACTAGATTATTTTGCGTACCCCATTGACAGATTGTTTTGCTTGTTTTAAGCAAAAACTCACTTAAATTTGACTTCTTTTTTCTGAAGACAAGACAATCACTTTTACTTGTCCAGAAAATCCTTCTTGATATAAGAATTTTTAGATATTTTGTCTGGAAACAAGACAAAAAATCTAAGTAAGAAAAGCATTTTTTGCAGTGAAGGAACACAACACTGCAAAAATGCTTTGCGTACTTAGATTTTTTTTATTTATTTTCTTTTTGTCTTGTTTCCAGCCAAATTATCTAAAAATTCTTAAATCCAGAAGGATTTTCTGGACAAATCAAATTGATTGTCTTGTTTTCAGAAAGAAGAAGTCAAAATTAGGTGAGTTTTTGCTTAAAACAGGCAAAATAATCTGCTAATAGGGTAAGAAAAGTATCCAGTTTTCTGCTTGAAATAAGATATTTTTCTTACCCCATTGGCAGATTATTTTGCTTGTTTTATGCAAAAACTTACTTAATTTTAACATAAAAAAAAAAAAAAAAGATTTTTTTACTAGTCTAGAAAATCCTTTTTGATTTAAGAATTTTTTGATATTTTTAGAAATATAATTTTTTTATATATATAAATTTCTGGGGTTAGTAGGATTTTTTGAAAAATAATTTAATAATATTAATTTTAATATTAATTTAATTAATAGTTTTCTTCATAAAGACATTTATAACGTTCCAAACTATTTATTTTTCAAACAAATGCTGTTCTTTTGAGCCTTTTATTCATCTGTGAATCCTGAAAAATAAAATGTACGACGGTTTGCGCAGAAATATTGGGCAAATGTTGATTTCTGAAGGATCATGTGACACTGAAGACTGCAGTAATGATGCTGAAAATCCAGCTGCGCATCACAGAAATAAATTACATTTTAACACAGATTCACATAGAAGACAGCTAGTCTGATTTATAAAAATATTTAACATTTTTTACTACATTTTTGATTAAATAAACGCAGCCTCAGTTAGCAGAAGAGACTTTAACATCTTCTTTGATTTTCTAGACAAGTAAAAATGATTGTCTTGTCAAAGTTAGGTGAGTTTTTGCTTAAAATAAGCAAAATAATCTGCCAATGGGGTAGGGAATATAATCTTATTTCAAGCAGAAAACTAGATTATTTTTCTTACCCCATAGGCAGATTGTTTTGCTTGTTTTAAGCAAAAACTCAATTAATTTTAACATTTTTTTTCTGAAAAAAAAAAATAAATAAAAAAATTTACTAGTCTAAAAAATCCTTTTTTAGATATTTTTAGAAAATCTAAGTAAAAAAAAAAAAATTGCAGTGAAGGGTGAGTAAATAATGGAAAAAACTACTGATTTGAAACTACTTCTATGTAAACTACTAGGATCAGTAAGATTTAAAATAATAATAATAATAATAATTTAATAATTTAATAATTTAATAATTTTTCTTCATAAAGACATTTAAAATGCTCCAAAATATTTATTTTTCAAACAAATGCTGTTCTTTCGAACTTTCTATTCATCTGTGAATCCTGAAAAATAAAAATAAAAACTAAACTACACAGAAATAAATTACATTTTAACACAGATTCACATAGAAGACAGCTAGTCTGATTTATAAAAATATTTAATTTTTTTTTACTACATTTCTGATGAAATAAACACAGCCTCAGTTAGCAGAACTTTAACTTGACTCTTGTGACATATTTAACGTGTTTAGTTTCAGTAATTAACCCTGAATCTCCTGCTGCATTTGCTGATTCCTACAGCGATGTTCATCTCCTTCATTAATGTAAGGCTCCTCAGACGAGTCTAATCTTGTCCAGTTTTCGGTCGCTGGAAACGACAGTCTCCGCGTGTGTCAGGTAAAGCGCGGCGGCCCATTCCTCATGCGTCACGCGTGTTCAGACGTGTTTAACTCCATCAGACCGTCTGCTTTAAACACGTCTGACCAAACCAATAGACTCACAACTCATTTTGATGATTATTAAAACACTCAAGTTCTCTGTACTGATCGTCTCATTCATAAATGATCATATTTTCTCTCTCACACACACGCACTCGTGAAACACTTCATTGTGTGATTAATAAGGCGGCTGATTTTGAGGACGTGAATGAGGTCAGATGATTGCCGCGCTGGGATTTGAGGAGCTGGAGGAAGTCGCTGCTATAATAGACTCCTGCTGCTCGACGTGTGTCTGTGACTAATGCTGTGATAACACTCAAACACTGCTGTTTTCCACAGCAAACGCCTCTGAGGATGTGTCTAATACTCTATATGTGCATCTGACCTCACATTATTGTATTACCAAAATAGAATACGTTTCTTTTTTTTCCCCCCATATATGTAGTTACTTTTTATGGAAAGTAATGCGTTACAATGTTGCGTTACTCCCTAAAAAAGTAACTAATTACGTTACTTAGTTACTTTTTATGGAAAGTAATGCGTTACAATGTTGCGTTACTCCCTAAAAAAGTAACAAATTAAGTTACTTAGTCGCTTTCTATGGAAAGTAATGCGTTACAATATTGCGTTACTCTCTAAAAAAGTAACTAATTACGTTACTTAGTTACTTTTTATGGAAAGTAATGCGTTACAATGTTGCGTTACTCCCTAAAAAAGTAACAAATTAAGTTACTTAGTCGCTTTCTATGGAAAGTAATGCGTTACAATATTGCGTTACTCTCTAAAAAAGTAACAAATTACGTTACTTAGTTACTTTTTATGGAAAGTAATGCGTTGCGTTACTTTTGCGTTACTTTTTAAATCTGGGCAGGGCTTGCTTGTTTGTTTTTAATATAAAAAGATTTATTCTTAGCAAGTCAAAATTAAGTGAGTTTTTTGCTTAAAACACGCAAAATAATCTGCCAATACGGTAAGCAAAAAATTCTAGTTTTCTGTTTGAAATGAGATTATTTTGGCTTGTTTTAAGCAAAAACTCACTCAGTTTTGACTATTTTTTTCTGAAAACTAGACAATAATTTTTACTTGTCTAGAAAATCCTTCTTGATTTAAGATCTTTTAGATATTTTGGCTGGAAACAAGTGTACTAGATAAGCAAAATAAGATATTTAATCTTATTATAAGCAAAAAAATCTTAGTAAGAAAAGCATTTTTTGCAGTATAAATGCATCTTAATTTATTTAAAAAAAAATTATATTTTGACTAAAAACAAGACAAAAAAATCTAAAGAAAAGCATTTTTTTTTTTTTGCAGTGTAAATGCATCTTAATTTAAACATTTTTTAATATTTTGACTAAAAATGACAAACAATTTAAGAAAAGCATTTTTTTTTTTTTTTTTTTTTGCAGTGTAAATGCATTTTAATTTATTCAAACATTTTTTAATATTGACTAAAAATGACAAAAAATCTAAATAAGAAAAGCATTTTTTGCAGGATAAATGCATCTTAATTTATTTAAACTTTTTTAAATATTTTAACTAAAAGCAAGTCAAAAATACTATGTAAGATAAGCCTTTTTTGCAGTGCAATAATTATAAAAGGGCCTGGCGGTTAGTGTGTGCATGAGGATCTGATCTGTGCACATCTACAGTTACACACACTGGTGTCCCGTCAGGTTTGGGGGTCCCTGAGGGTCTCGGGCTCCAGATGGTCTGACGGGACGAAGCGAGGGCCGGCGCTGGACGCTCCAGATTGGAGGAACAGATGGATCCAGATATACGTTCAGCCGGACCGTCTGCTCCTCCGTCCCGAGGAACCAACAGCCGTTCGACACCAGAGACATCTGATCACTTTCTAATCAATCAGTCCCTATACAACTATAAAAGATGAGCTTTTAAACACCACCTTCATCTGCAAACAGACCAGCTCTGAAATCACGCAAATACAGACGTTCACTGGAATAAAATGGGAGCTGCTGCCGTCTTTATGGACTGAGAGATGCGCTTTCTAAAGGACAAGCTTCTGTCTGTTATTGATCTCACCATGACGGCTTTTACTGCCGCTGTGACGGCAAACGATTCCTGCCAAAAACGGTTTTCCTGAACCGAGAAAAAACACTAAAACCGAAGACGGAGAGCAGAAACACTAAAGGACCACTGCAGCTAAAATGAACATCTACATCGCTGTTCAAAAGCTTGGGATCAGTACGATTTGTGATGCTTTTTAAAGGCTGTTTATTTGATTTGTTTAATATTCTAAAATGTCAATGCAATTTAAAAAAGTGGTTTTCTGTTTTAAAATACTTTCAAATATAATTTATTTCTGTGATGCAAAGCTGAATTTTCAGCATCATTACTCCAGTCTTCAGTGTCACATGATCCTTTTTTTTTCTGAAAACATGAAAATAATTTTTACTTGTCTAGAAAATCCTTCTTGATTTAAGAGTTTTTAGATATTTTGGCTGGAAACAAGACAAAAAATAAAAAATTAAAGTAAAAAAAAAATTATATATATATATATATATTTTTTATTTTTTATTTTTTCCAGTGTTGTTCAAAGTTTGAGGTCAGATTTTTTTCTTTCCCTTTTTGAAAGAAATTAATACTTTTATTCAGCAAGGATGTGTTAAAAAAGATAGAAAGTTATAGTAAAGACTAATACTAATAAAGAATCCTAAAAAAAAAAAATCTCACAAAAGCTTGGGATCAGTAAGATTTTTAATGCTTTTTAAAGGTTACTTTTCTGCTCATCACGGCTGTGTTTATTTGATTAAAAATACAGAAAAAAAACTGTAATATTGTATAATGTTAATGCAATTTAAAAAAGTGGTTTTCTGTTTTAAAATACTTTAAAATATAATTTATTTCTGTGATGCAAAGCATCATTACTCCAGTCTTCAGTGTCACATGATCCTTTTTTTTTACAAGACAATATTTTTTACTTGTCTAGAAAATCCTTCTTGATTTAAGAATTTTTAGATATTTTGGCTGGAAACAAGACAAAAAATCTAAGTTAAAAAAAGACCCTCTTTTAAGACTTATATTGTTAGAATAAATGCTGTTTTTTTTACTTTTTATTCATCAGAGATGACTTTTCTGCTCATCACGGCTGTGTTTATTTGATTAAAAATACAGAAAAAAAATGTAATATTGTATAATGTTAATGCAATTTAAAAAAGGGGTTT
Source organism: Cirrhinus molitorella (assembly GCA_033026305.1). Taxonomy (NCBI): domain Eukaryota; kingdom Metazoa; phylum Chordata; class Actinopteri; order Cypriniformes; family Cyprinidae; genus Cirrhinus; species Cirrhinus molitorella. Next base: position 1,271,542 of record CM065122.1, on the reverse strand, counting down.
TCTGTTTTAATATACTTTAAAATATAATTTATTCCTGTGATGCAAAGCTGAATTTTCAGCATCATTTCTCCAGTCTCCAGCGTCACATGATCCTTTTTAGAAAAAGAAGGAAAATCCTTCTTGATTTAAGAGTTTTTAGATATTTTGGCTGGAAACAAAGACAAAAAATAAAAACTTAAAGTAAAAAAAAAAATTTTTTTTTTTCTTTTTTTGTAGTGTTGTTCAAAGTTTGAGGTTAGATTTTTTTCTTTCCCTTTTTGAAAGAAATTAATACTTTTATTCAGCAAGGATGTGTTTAAAAAGATAGTAAAGACTTTTTATTTATCAGTCCTGAAAAAAAACTTTCACAAAAGTTTGAGATCAGTAAGATTTAACGCTTTTTAAAAGTGACTTTCCTGCTCATCAAGGCTGTGTTTATTTGATTAAAAATACAGAAAAAAACTGAAATATTGCATAATGTTAATGCAATTTAAAAAAGTGGTTTTCTCTTTTAATATACTTTAAAATATAATTTATTTCTGTGGTCAAAGCTGAATTTTCAGCATCATTACTCCAGTCTTCAGCGTCACATGATCCTTTTTTTTTTTTCTGAAAACAACACCATAATTTTTACTTGTCTAGAAAATCCTTCTCGATTTAAGAGTTTTTAGATATTTTGGCTGGAAACAAGACAAAAAAGAAAAAATTTAAGTAAAAAAAAATTTTTTTTTTTTTTTTTTTGCAGTGTTGTTCAAAGTTTGAGGTCAGATTTTTTTTCTTTCTTTCTCTATTTGAAAGAAATTAACACTTTTATTCAGCAAGGATTTGTTTAAAAAGATAAAAAGTGATAGTAAAGACTAATATTTTACTTTTTATTCATCAAAGAACCCTGAAAAGAACTATTGCAAAAGCTTAGGATCAGTAAGATTTTTAATGCTTTTTAAAGGCTGTTTATTTGATTAAAAATACAGAAAAAAAACTGTAATATTGCATAATGTTAATGCAATTTAAAAAACGTTTTTCTGTTTTAATATACTTCAAAATATAATTTATTTCTGTGATGCAAAGTAAATTCTTAAATCAAGAACGAATTATTAACGAATCTTATAAATAATCTTATTTCAAGCCAAAAACAAGATTAATTTGCTTGTTTTTTTCGGAAAACATGAAAATAATATTTACTTGTCTAGAAAATCCTTCTCGATTTAAGAGTTTTTAGATATTTTGGCTGGAAACAAAACAAAAAATCTAAGTTAATAAAGCATATTTTTGCAGTTTTCTTCAAAGTTTGGAGCCAGATTTTTTCCTTTCTTTCTCTTTTTGAAAGAAATTAATACTTTATTCAGCAAGGATGTATTAAAAAAGATAAAAAGTGATAGTAAAGACTAATATTTTACTTTTTATTCATCAAAGAATCCTGAAAAAACTATCACAAAAGCTTGGGATCAGTAAGATTTTAATGCTTTTTAAAGGCTGTTTATTTGATTAAAAATACAGAAAAAAATGTAATATTGTAAAATGTTAATGCAATTTAAAAAAGTGGTTTTCTATTTTAAAAAACTTTAAAATATAATTCATTTCTGTGATGCAAAGCTGAATTTTCAGCATCATTACTCCAGTCTTCAGCGTCACATGATCCTTTAAAAAAAAAAAAAAAAAAAAAAAAAAATCATTCTAATATACTGATTTATTTATTTTATTATTAACAATTGTGCAGCTTTTTTTTTTTTGTGTGCAGTTTTTGTAACCTGTGTTTTTTTTTCAGGATTAAAATGATAAACATATATTTTAAATAAAATAGAATTATATTTTAAAGTACATTAAAATACATTTTAGATCAAGTAAATGGCACTTTGATGAGCGTTTTAAAAACTTTGCACAGCGGTGAAAGTGTATGACATTCTGAAATAAAAATAATATAATTTTTGCTGGAAATAATAATATTTACAATGCAGTCTAGTCCTCCTGATCCACTGGAAACACGACTTACTTCTCAAAGCAGAGCTGAATCTCATGCATCTATTGCACATCATCTGGATTACAGCGCATGTTTGTTGATGCGGCGCGTGTCAACACTGCGAATACGAGAGCTCTTGATCTGGAGAAGGCGAATCTGCTGAGAGCATCACTGCTGCTTGCTCTTGTTGCCTGGCAACTGCATTCATTACAGCAGCGCTTCAGTGTGTTTTTACCATCAGCACCAAAGCTCTCTGATTCAGAGCCGCTGCAAAACACTGATAAACGCACATGTTCTACATTAAAAGGGACAGTTCACTAAAAATGTATTAATTTCCGGCTGCACTCTGGGATTCATAAAATGTCAAAAGTTAGACACTGTCACTTTAAGAGCTGAAAAAACTAAATAAACGGCATGAGGACTTATGAAGTGAAACAACTGGTCTGTGTGAGAAACTTAACATTATTTACATTATTTCTTTATTCTATTTGGTCTAATTTATTTTAATAAAAACCTGCAATGTGTGCCGTGTTAGACTTACAGCGCTTGCACTGCAAAAAATGCCTTTCTTACTTAGGTTTTTTTGTCTTGTTTCCAGGCAAAATATCTAAAAAATACTTCAATTAATAAGGCTTTTCTAGACAAGTATAAATTATTGTCTTGTTTTCAGAAAAAATAAGTCAAAATTAAGTGAGTTTTGCTTGAAACAAGCTAAATAATCTGCACACTCTAATGACACATACAAATTTAGGTGGAATTGTTCCTCTTGGTGGCGCTGTAATTGAACAAAACATAAAATTTCCAATGACTACAATAGAGTATTATGATATAGAAATCCTACTTTTACCAATGCATTGGTGCACCATTACTAAACTTTGTATGTACCTTCAAAACCATGACCTGAAAGTACTCAAAAATCTTAATTTGTATTACTAGTGGTTGTATTTTGACTAAAATCACATTAAAATGGGTTTAAGTACTCATTTGCCTAGTGCTTGGCCCCGTAATTGCTGCTTGCAGCTATATTTCTACTTGTTCTTATTCTGCTGTTTTAATTAGATTTTTTAGAAAGCTTAAAAATAAAAAACTTTAACATTTGACATCAAAATGGCATACTTTTAATAAAGTTGCTAAAAATGCCATTACAAAAGTAACCTCAGCAAAATTCCCCTAGGCAATTTTTTAAATATTGATTAGAAGGTGTTTCTGACATTTTTTTAAGTTCAGAAAAGTAAGCGTAGAGCCCTCAGCGCTGCCTATTCACCTGCAGTGTCTCGCGTTAATTGCAAGAGTTGAATCGTTAGTGAGAGTCTCCGAACAAACCCTGAGCTGAATGTCAAGCCCACACAAGCGCTGTAATGAATAATACATGTATTCATATTTACACGCTTCAGGAATGACATTTGGACGGATCGGATTTCAGCTGGAATCGAGTGATTTTCCCACAACCGCGAGTCTCGGTTTTCAGCGTAACCATAGCGACACACACACACACACACACACAGAGAGAGACACACTCACAGGCGGCAGCTCTGCCTGATGATGTCATCAGTGTGTTGCGTCTGGCAGGCGCTCTGCAGCCCAGCTGCCCGATGACATCACTCTCATCACATCATCATCGCTCCTGCACCTGCTGCATGTGTGCAGATCCACTCAGACCAACATCTGACTAACGCCTCGTTCTCAGACTCAACACACCAGTGTTCATTTTGACAGCAAACTTTGCTTTAGTTTTAGTCATGGTTTGACTAAATGCCATTTAGTTTTAGTCATATTTTAGTCATCTGAATTGTTTTTAGTTTTAGTCTAGTTTTAGACTAAATCTACAGTAAATGTAGTCGGCTAAAATGTAAAGGGTTTAGTTACAGTGCAATGCATTTATTAAGCATTTCTCTAAAATGTCCAAACTCATTCTATAGGTTTGATATTAAGGTTTAATCATGATAAACACACGGTGATACACAACATGCCTTAATATTACAATTAAATAAAACCACTTCTCATAAAGAACATGGTCTTCTTCTGAATGAAATCTCAATGGTTATATCGGCTAATGATGCTTTCTTTATAGTCACTTGTTTACCATATTCTTCATTCTTTCAGACAGACATGTTTATGTCTATAAATGAATTTAGATTCATCTTTAGGGCTACGTAAGTGATTCAGTCAAGAGCAATGAGTGGTTTTCTGTGGTTTTCTGTCACTCGAGTCACTGGCGAGTCATTGAATCATTCATTCAACCAATTCATTTATAAACAAAGTCACTGAATCATTGACTCACTTGATTCGTTCCAAACCATGGATTCATTTGGGTGACTCACTCGAGTCACTGAGTCACTGGCGAGTCACTGAATCATTCATTCAACCAATTCATTCAGAAACGAAGCAAGTAACTCTTTTTATAAACAAGTCACTGAATCATTGACTCACTTGATTCGTTCCAAACCATGGATTCATTTGGGTGACTCACTCGAGTCACTGAGTCACTGGCGAGTCACTGAATCATTCATTCAACCGATTCATTCAGAAACAAAGCAGGCAACTGTTTTTATAAACGAGTCACTGAATCATTGACTCACTCGATTCGTTCCAAACCATGGATTCATTTGGGTGACTCACTCGAGTCACTGAATCATTCATTCAACCAATTAATTCAGAAACGAAGCAAGTAACTCTTTTTATAAACAAGTCACTGAATCATTGACTCACTTGATTTGTTCCAAACCATGGATTCATTTGGGTGACTCACTCAAGTCACTGAGTCACTGGCGAGTCACTGAATCATTCATTCAACCAATTCATTCAGAAACAAAGCAGGCAACTGTTTTTATAAATGAGTCACTGAATCATTGACTCACTCGATTCGTTCCAAACCATGGATTCATTTGGGTGTCACTGAGTCACTGACAAGTCATTGAATCATTCATTCAACCAATTCATTCAGAAACGAAGTAACTGTTTTTATGAATGAGTCACTGAATCATTGACTCACTCGATTCGTTCCTAACCATGGATTCATTTGGGTGACTCACTCGAGTCGCTGAGTCACTGGCGAGTCACTGAATCATTCATTCAACCAATTCATTCAGAAATGAAGCAAGAAACAGTTTTTATAAATGAGTCACTGAATCATTGACTCACTCGATTCGTTCCAAACCATGGATTCACTCGAGTCGCTGAGTCACTGGCGAGTCACTGAACCATTCATTCAACCAATTCATTCAGAAATGAAGCAAGAAACAGTTTTTATAAATGAGTCACTGAATCATTGACTCACTCGATTCGTTCCAAACCATGGATTCACTCGAGTCGCTGAGTCACTGGCGAGTCACTGAATCATTCATTCAACCAATTCATTCAGAAAAGAAGCAAGAAACAGTTTTTATAAACGAGTCACTGAATCATTGATTCACTCTATTTGTTCCAAACCATGGATTCATTTGGGTGATTCACTCGAGTCACTGAGTCACTGACAAGTCATTGAATCATTCATTCAACCAATTCATTCAGAAACGAAGTAACTGTTTTTATGAATGAGTCACTGAATCATTGATTCACTCTATTCATTCCAAACCATGGATTCATTTGGGTGATTCACTCGAGTCGCTGAGTCACTGACAAGTCATTGAATCATTCATTCAACCAATTCATTCAGAAACGAAGTAACTGTTTTTATGAATGAGTCACTGAATCATTGACTTACTCGATTCGTTCCAAACCATGGATTCATTTGGGTGACTCACTCGAGTCACTGACGAGTCACTGACGAGTCACTGAATCATTCATTCAACCAATTCATTCAGAAACAAAGCAAGTAACTGTTTTTATAAATGACATCTGCGCTCCTGCAGACAAAACACTCGAATCACAATCTTTGCCATCAGATTTTACACCAAAAACACGAACAACTGCCAACCAGAGGACAAACTGATCATTGAAGTCCATTGAGTCCTGTTGGAACAACTGGCGACAAGAAGCACTTGAGTGAATTACAGCAGTCGAGTCTTTCATTAGTTTGTGTCTCTATAATCTTCTGAATGAAGCCACTGGTTCAAACAGGACAGAATGAAGGGTCTGACGAGTGCCAAATCAACTCAATGCTCTCAATTACTGTACACCACACACACACAAAAGCTGAAAAGAAACACATCTGTGATCAGTGTTTGTGCTGGGAATTGAACCCACGACCCTGCCGTTGCCATCTCCACACTACAGATCTATCGAGCGCTAGAGCTCTCCTCGAACTCCTCGACCCAGACGTTTGGGTTTCAGCCCAGATCCGTCAGCACAAAGCAACACGTCCGCTATATTCCTCTGCATTTGCATCACATTTACATGCATCGATTTAACAGAGCGCTGCTGCCATACGAAAGCTCAATACCAGAATAATGTGACGAGAACCAGCCTCTCTGGAGGATCAGCTCCACTACAAGACCTCTAATGACATCCTAAACACAACAGCTATAATACTAATTAGGGACGCGGATTTAATGCATTCATTTGGTGCTGTTAATTATGGAAACAATAACATGTGCAAGATATGCTTTTTCCCTGTTATCTGATTCATTTATATAACAGTTCAGTGAACAAGAAGTTCACATTGCGTTATATTTTCAACAACAATTTCTCAAATGAAAGCAGTTCCATTAAAGCCTGAGTGTCTCTGATCAACACACAGCGGTGGTTAGTTACTGAATGAATCCATGGTTTGGAACGAATCGAGTGAGTCAATGATTCAGTGACTCATTTATTAACAGTTACTAGCTTTGTTTCTGAATTAATTGGTTGCATGAATGATTCAATGACTTGTCAGCGACTTGAGTGACTCAGCGACTCGAGAGAGTCACCCAAATGAATCATGGTTTGGAATGAATCGAGTGAGTCAGTGATTCAAGGACTCATTTCTAAAAAGAGTTACCTGCTTAGTTTCTGAATGAATTGGTTGAATGAATGATTCAATGACTTGTCAGCGACTTGAGTGAATCACCCAAATGAATCATTGCTTGGAATGAATTGAGTCAATGATACAGTGACTCGTTTATTAAAAGTTACTTGCTTCGTTTCTGAATTGGTTGAATGAATGAATCAATGACTCGTTAGTGACTCGAGTGAGTCACCCAAATGAATCCATGGTTTGGAACGAAATCGAGTGAGTCAATGATTCAGTGACTCATTTATAAAAACAGTTACTTGCTTCGTTTCTGAATGAACTGGTTGAATGAATGATTCAATGACTCGCCAGTGACTCAAGTGACTCGAGAGAGTCACCCAAATGAATCCATGGTTAGGAACGAATCGAGTGAGTCAATGATTCAGTGACTCATTCATAAAAACAGTTACTTCGTTTCTGAATGAATTGGTTGAATGAATGATTCAATGACTTGTCAGTGACTCAGTGACACCCAAATGAATCCATGGTTTGGAACGAATCGAGTGAGTCAGTGATTCAAGGACTCATTTCTAAAAACAGTTACTAGCTTCGTTTCTGAATGAATTGGTTGAATGAATGATTCAATGACTTGTCAGCGACTTGAGTGAATCACCCAAATGAATCATTGCTTGGAATGAATTGAGTCAATGATACAGTGACTCGTTTATTAAAAGTTACTTGCTTCGTTTCTGAATTGGTTGAATGAATGAATCAATGACTCGTTAGTGACTCGAATGAGTCACCCAAATGAATCCATGGTTTGGAACGAAATCGAGTGAGTCAATGATTCAGTGACTCATTTATAAAAACAGTTACTTGCTTCGTTTCTGAATGAACTGGTTGAATGAATGATTCAATGACTCGCCAGTGACTCAAGTGACTCGAGAGAGTCACCCAAATGAATCCATGGTTTGGAACGAATCGAGTGAGTCAGTGATTCAAGGACTCATTTCTAAAAACAGTTACTAGCTTCGTTTCTGAATGAATTGGTTGAATGAATGATTCAATGATTCGTCAGTGACTCGAGTGACTCAGTGACTCGAGAGAGTCACCCAAATGAATCGAGTGAGTCAATGATTCAGTGACTCAATTAATACGCACCATTAATAATTAATTAATACTGACCGTTAATACGCACTACGATTATTTATGCAATGCACAAAATATTTGATATACATTTTAAAACTACTTTTTTGTAATGTTGTTTTTGTAATTTAATAATTTTGACCTTGCAAATATACCTGTGCTACTTAAGACTATATATATATATATATACACAAATTTATTTAATTAAAAGAAAACAATACATATTTATACTAGAATATAAAAAACATATATTTATATATATATATATATATATATATATATATATATATATATATATGTTTTTGTTTTTTTATATAAAAGTAAATGCATTTTATAATTTTCTTAATAATGAAATTTAAATAATAATAATAATAAAAAAAAAAACCTAAGACCCTGGACCACAAAATAAGTCATAAAGGTAAAAAAAATTGAGATTTATAGATCGGCTAAATAAATCTGAATAAATGACTGAATAAACTACTTTTTTGTAATGTCTATTCAGTGGTTTTCTCATTTAACACAATAATGACTTTTAATAATACATTATCTTTTGTCTCAGCCAAAATAGATGTGTGTTATTTGCAATTCATTCGATTAATTAATCAGTAATTCTGTAATCATGCATTTAGTTAATCGATCTGAGACTCTTGTGTCTTCAGTGCGTCTCTCTTCATCTCAGAGGATTTTTCCAACACTCGCTGAACTATATCTCTCTCTCTGTCTCTTTTTGGCAGGGTCTGTAACTCTCACAGTGAGGTTTCTCTCCTCAACAGACTAAACAGTGCAGGGAAAATTATATTTTCAGCGCCACAGGAAATGATTCACATTGGCTCAGCGCATGATTCACCACCTGAAGACATCAAACCACTGATAACTGAGACGCGTTTACATCAGAGACGCTGCGTACGATTACAATCATCACAACATTAAGTTCAGATCCCAGTCACACTCGTGGGGTTCCCGGTCAAAACTGACTGGACTCCAAACAACTGCTTATAAATCTCTTATTATGGAATATTATCACCAAATATTGGATTCAATCTTTTTGTCAACTTGTTTTCTTTCATTTAGGACTGGTTTTGTGTTTTTATTTGCATCCGTTTAATTGCAGGCCTCATTTATCTGAGAGTAGGTACCTCATTTTTTAAGCGAAAAAAACATTTTTTTATGCATAATTTCCACAATATGAAGTAAAAAATGATGAAAATTTGCACTGTTTATCACACTAGTGCGTTTTAATGTTTAATCAGGAAGTTTGCTTTTAAATGCTTTTATTTTGTACAAAATTGCAAAAAGTCACACTCGTGGTGTTCCCGGGTCAAAAATGACCCGACTCCAAACAACTGCTTATAAATCTCTCATTTTGCTATATTATCACCAAATATTGGATTCAGTCTTTTTGTCAACTTGTTTTCTTTCATTTAGGACTGGTTTTGTGTTTCTATTTGCATCTGATTAATCGTAGGCCTCATTTATCTGAGAGTAGGTACCTCATTTTTTAAGCGAAAAAAAAAAATTTATGCATAATTTCCACAATAGGAAGTAAAAAATTATGACAATTTGCACGGTTTATCACACTAGGGTACTGTAATGTTTAATCAGGAAGTTTGCTTTTAAATGCTTTTATTTTGTACGAAATTGCAAAAAGTCACACTCTTGTGGTGTTTCTGGGTCAAAAATGACCCGACTCCAAACAACTGCTTATAAATCTCTCATTTTGCTATATTATCACCAAATATTGGATTCAATCTGTTTGTCAACTTGTTTTCTTTCATTTAGGACTGGTTTTGTGTTTCTATTTGCATCTGATTAATCATAGGCCTCATTTATCTGAGAGGAGGCACCTCGTTTTTTAAGCGAAAAAAAAAATATGCATAATTTCTACAATATGAAGTAAAAAATTATGAAAATTTGCACTGTTTATCACACTAGTGTGTTTTAATGTTTAATCAGGAAGTTTGCTTTTAAATGCTTTTATTTTGTACGAAATTGCAAAAAGTCACACTTGTGGTGTTCCTGCGTCAAAAATGACCCGATTCCAAACAACTGCTTATAAATCTCTCATTTTGCTATATTATCACCAAATATTGGATTCAATCTTTTTGTCAACTTGTTTTCTTTCATTAAGGACTGGTTTTGTGTTTTTATTTGCATCCGTTTAATTGTAGGCCTCATTTATCTGAAAGTAGGTACCTAATTTTTTAAGCGAAAAATTTTTTTTTATGCATAATTTCCACAATATGAAGTAAAACATTATGAAAATTTGCACGGTTTATCACACTAGGGTACTTTAACATTTAATCAGGAAGTTTGCTTTTAAATGCTTTTATTTTGTATGAAATTGCAAAAAGTCACACTCGTGGTGTTCCCGGGTCAAAAATGACCCGATTCCAAACAACTGCTTATAAATCTCTCATTTTGCTATATTATCACCAAATATTGGATTCAATCTTTTTGTCAACTTGTTTTCTTTCATTAAGGACTGGTTTTGTGTTTTTATTCGCATCCGTTTAATTGTAGGCCTCATTTATCTGAGAGTAGGTACGTAATTTTTTAAGCGAAAAAAAAAATTTTTATGCATAATTTCCACAATATGAATTAAAAAATTATGAAAATTTGCACTGTTTATCACACTAGTGTGTTTTAATGTTTAATCAGGAAGTTTGCTTTTAAATGCTTTTATTTTGTACAAAATTGCAAAAAGTCACACTTGTGGTGTTCCCGGCTCAAAAATGACCGGACTCCAAACAACTGCTTATAAATCTCTCATTATGCTATATTATCACCAAATATTGGATTCAATCTTTTTGTCAACTTGTTTTCTTTCATTAAGGACTGGTTTTGTGTTTTTATTTGCATCCGTTTAATTGTAGGCCTCATTTATCTGAAAGTAGGCACCTAATTTTTTAAGCGGAAAAAAAAATTTTATGCATAATTTCCACAATATGAAGTAAAAAATTATGAAAATTTGCACGGTTTATCACACTAGGGTACTTTAATGTTTAATCCAAAAGTTTGCTTTTAAATGCTTTTATTTTGTACAAAATTGCAAAAAGTTACACAATTTTTTTTTTTTTTTCATTCAGAAAATGAGGTACCTACTCTTAGATAAATGAGGCCTACGATTAATCAGATGCAAATAGAAACACAAAACCAGTCCTAAATGAAAGAAAACAAGTTGACAAAAAGATTGAATCCAATATTTGGTGATAATATAGCAAAATTAAAGATTTATAAGCAGTTGTTCGGAGTCCGGTCATTTTTGACTGGGAACACCACGAGTGTGACTAGGTGAAATAAAACCCAGAAAAAATTATGAAAATTAAAAAAAAAAATTCTGAGAGGTACTTATACCCTGTGTGAACAAAGTCACTAAGTTTGAGTCCAATGCGATAACGTTAACTAGTATTTTCGGGAAAAAGAAAAAAAAAATCGGGTCAGTTTGACCCGAATACAACCAGAGCGTTAAAAGATTACTCCACTTGCAAAATAAAAATTCCCTGATAACTGTTATCCAGGATGTTCATGTCTTTCTTTCTTCGGTCAAAAAATTAAGCTTTTTGAGGAAAACATTCCAGGATTTTTCTCCATAGTGGACTTCAACCTTCAATAAAGGTTAAAAATGCAGCTTCAAAGGGCTCTAAATGATCCCAGCCGAGGAATAAGGGTCTTATCTAGTAAAACGATTGGTTATTGTTTTAAAAATTACAATTTATATACTTTTTAACCTTAAATGCTCATCTTGTCTAGTTCTGTGATGCATTGAAACTTCATTTTTAAGCTTCAATCCGTTGAAGTCCTGAAAATCCTGGAATGTTTTCCTCAAAAAAAACTTGATTCTTTTGCGACTGAAGAAAGAAAGACTTGAATGAATATCTTGGATGATATGGGTGTGAGTAAATTATTAGGATTTTTTTTTTCTGAAAGTTGAGTAAAACAAAAACACAAACACGAAAAAATGACAAAAAAATTACTACGAATTAAAATACACACAAAGGAAAAATAAGGTAAAAAAAATTAACCTTTAACATTAAAACAGCATCAAAATACATTTGTAATGACTTTAAAACCTGCATTTATATATATATATATATATATATATATACACACACACACAAGTTTTTAAAAAAAGTAAATGCATTTTTACAATTTTCCTAATAATAAAATTTAAATTAAATAAATAAATGAAAAAAATAAGACTACAGAACATTTTTTGAAACTGAGATTTATACATCAGCTAAATAAATCTGAATAAATGAGCTTTCCATTGATGTATAATTGTTAGGATGGGACAATATTTGGTCAAGATACAGTATATATATATATATTATAAAAGTAAAGGCATTTTATAATTTTCTTAATAATAAAATTTAAATAAAAGAAAATAAATAAAAAAATAAGACCCTGGACCACAAAATAAGTCATAAAAAAATTTTTTTCATAAAAGTAAATGCATTTTATAATTTTATAATTTTGAGAAAATCGCCTTTAAAGTTGTCCAAATGAAGTTCTTAGCAATGCATATTACTAATCAAAAATTAAGTTTTGATATATTTATGGTAGGAAATTTACTAAATATATTGATTGAACATGATCTTAATATCCTAATGATTTCTGGCATAAAAGAAAGTGATAATTTTGACCCATACAATGTATTTTTGGCTATTGCTGCAAATATACCTGTGCTACTTAAGACTATATATACACATTTATTTAATTAAAAGAAAACAATATATATTTATACTAGAATATATATAAAAAAAAACATTTTTATATATTTATTTTTTATTATTATTTATTTTTTATAAAAGCAAATGCATTTTATAATTTTCCTAATAATAAAATAAAATAAAAAATAATAATAATAAGACTACAACTGGAATCTAAAGTTTGGAAAAAATCTAAATATTGCGAAAAACACCTTTACAGTTGTCCAAATGAAGTTCTAAGCAATGCATATTACTAATCAAAAATTAAGTTTCAAAATATTTACGGTAGGAAATTTACTAAATATCTTCATGGAACATGATCTTAATATCCTAATGATTTTTGGCATAAAAGAAACAATGTATTTTTGGCTATTTTTGCAAATATATCCATGCTACTCAAGACTGGTTTTGTGCTCCAAGGTCACATATAAAAGAAAACAATACATATTTATACTAGAATATAAATCTATATTTGCTTTTAAACTGAAGCAGGATGAATAACCCAGATCAGATCCGATGTTGTTTCCTCATCAACCTGTTCCCTGCGCATTTCTATCCTCCATCGTTTCTCTCACAGCTGTTATGTAACGTGAAACGATTGGTTATTGTTTTAAAAATTACAATTTATATACTTTTTAACCTCAAATGCTCATCTTGTCTAGTTCTGTGATGCATTGAAACTTCATTTTTAAGCTTTAATCCATTGAAGTCCACTGTATGGAGAAAAATCCTGGAATGTTTTCCTCAAAAAAAAACTTGATTCCTTTGCGACTGAAGAAAGAAAGACTTGAGTAAATGATCAGGATTTTTTTTTTTTTTTTTCTGAAAGCGGAGTAATCCTTTAACTAAGCTGCTTTTTATGGCACCACCATCATTAAGAAAAAAAAGAGACAAAAACACAAACACAACAAAATGACAAAAATTACTAAGAAATTAAAAAACACACAATGGAAAAAAATAAAGTAAAAAAATGAACCTTAAATGAACATTAAAACATATCAAAATACGATAGTAATGCATTTTAAAACCTTACACTTTAAAACCTGCATTTTTCATTATATTATATTATATTTTCATTTCATATATATATATATATATATATATATATATATATATATATATATATATATATATATTTATTTATTTATTTATATATGTGTGTATTTGTAAAATAAATAAATAAATAATTACCAAAATAAAAATTAAAATAATATGCTTTTAATTATATATATATATATATATATATTTATTTATTTATTTATATATATGTGAATTTGTATGTGCATAATAAATATACAGAGTAAACACACATATAGTATGTAAAAAAACTTTTATTTTGGATGCGATTAATTGTTTGACAGCCCTAATATATTTATTTATGAATTATTATTATTATTATTATTATTATTATTATTATTGCATTTTTATAATTTTCCTAATTATAAAATAAAAAGAAAATAGAAAATTTGATCCTGGAAACTGGAATCTAAAATTTGGACAAAATCGAAATATTGCAAAAAACGCCTTTAAATTTGTCCAAATGAAGTTATTAGCAATGCATATCACTAATCAAAAATTAAGTTTTGATATATTTCCGGTAGGAAATGTACTAAATATCTTCATGGAACATGATCTTAACATCCTGATTTTTGGCATAAAAGAAACAATGTATTTTTGGCTATTTTTGCAAATATATCCGTGCTATTCAAGACTGGTTCTATAAATCTATATTTGCTTTTAAATTGAAGCAGGATGAATAACCCAGATCAGATCCGATGTTGTTTCCTCATCAACCTGTTCCCTGCGCATTTCTATCCTCCATCGTTTCTCTCACAGCTGTTATGTAACGCCGCGATCGCTTCCTCTGGCTGACCTCGCCGCGCTTCGACATCCACCTGATTAAAACCTGCAGCTCAAACCATTAGCGTCCTGCGGTCTCATCATCTTTTCCGCCGGCCGCATTCCTGCTCCTTTCCAAGAGCGGAGCTGGCCGGAAAACCAGAGCTCTCCCACCGAAAATAATCACACAGAGAGAGAAAGAGAGAATGTTCCAGTCGCTTGACTCCAAACTCAGTCCAAAACACACAAGACGCTGACGGGACTCCAGCTGAAGTCATGAGAGACACTGCGAAACTGTGAAATATTGCTATAGTTTCTAACAGCTGTTTTCTATGTGAAAGTGTATCTGTTAAGCTGTAATTGATTGCTGTGATCAAAGATGCATTTTCAGCTTCATTACTGCAGTCTTCAGCGTCACATGATCTTCAGAAATCATTGTAATATACTGATTTACTGCTCAAGAAACATTTATGATTTGAAATAGAAATATTTTGTAACATTAAACATGTTTTTACTGGCGCTTTTGATCAATTTTATGCATTCTTGATTAATAAATAAATAAAAAAAAATATATATATATAGTATGTTTTTTTTTTTCCGAAAGAAATTAAAACTATATAAAAAAATAAATATTAGGTAAATAAATAAATATATTTATTTATTATTTTTATTTAATTACCTAATATTTATTTTTATATAGTTTTAATATATATATATATATATATATATATTCATATATTTATATATGTAGTATGTTTTTTCTTCTTTCTACAAATCTTTTGTAACATTAAAAATGTTTTTACTGGCGCTTTTGATCAATTTTATGCATTCTTGATTAATAAATAAATAAAAAAATAAATATATAAATATAATATATATGTTAAAAGAAATTAAACATATATATATATATATATAAAAAGAAATTAGGTTATTAAATAAATAAATAAATAACTGGCACTTTTGATCAATTTTATGCATTCTTGATTAATAAAAAAATAAAAAAATAAATGTATATATAGTATGTTTTTTTTTTCCGAAAGAAATTAAAACTATATAAAAAAATAAATATTAGGTAAATAAATAAATATATTTATTTATTATTTTTATTTAATTATCTAATATTTATTTTTATATAGTTTATATATATATATATATATATATATATATATATTCATATATTTATATATGTAGTATGTTTTTTTTTCTTTCTACAAATCTTTTGTAACATTAAAAATGTTTTTACTGGCGCTGTTGATCAATTTTATGCATTCTTGATTAATAAATAAATAAAAAAATAAATATATAAATATAATATATATGTTAAAAGAAATTAAACATATATATATACATAAAAAGAAATTAGGTTATTAAATAAATAAATAAATAACTGGCACTTTTGATCAATTTTATGCATTCTTGATTAATAAATAAATAAAAAAATAAATGTATATATAGTATGTTTTTTTTTTCCGAAAGAAATTAAAACTATATAAAAAAATAAATATTAGGTAAATAAATAAATATATTTATTTATTATTTTTATTTAATTATCTAATATTTATTTTTATATAGTTTATATATATATATATATATATATATATATTCATATATTTATATATGTAGTATGTTTTTTTTTTTTCTTTCTACAAATCTTTTGTAACATTAAAAATGTTTTTACTGGCGCTGTTGATCAATTTTATGCATTCTTGATTAATAAATAAATAAAAAAATAAATATATATATAGTATGTTTTTTTTTTCCGAAAGAAATTAAAACTATATAAAAAAATAAATATTAGGTAAATAAATAAATATATTTATTTATTATTTTTATTTAATTATCTAATATTTATTTTTATATAGTTTATATATATATATATATATATATATATATTTATATATATATATATATATATATATGTAGTATGTTTTTTTTTTCTTTCTACAAATCTTTTGTAACATTAAAAATGTTTTTACTGGCGCTGTTGATCAATTTTATGCATTCTTGATTAATAAATAAATAAATAAATAAATAAATATATAAATATAATATATATGTTAAAAGAAATTAAACATATATATATATATAAAAAGAAATTAGGTTATTAAATAAATAAATAAATAACTGGCACTTTTGATCAATTTTATGCATTCTTGATTAATAAATAAATAAAAAAATAAATGTATATATAGTATGTTTTTTTTCTAAAGAAACTATATAAAAAAAATAAATATTAGGTTATTAAATAAATATATATATATAGTTTGGTTTTTTTTCTTTCTACAAATCTTTTGTAACATTAAAAATGTTTTTACTGGCGCTGTTGATCAATTTTATGCATTCTTGATTAATAAATAAATAAAAAAATAAATATATAAATATAATATATATGTTAAAAGAAATTAAACATATATATATACATAAAAAGAAATTAGGTTATTAAATAAATAAATAAATAACTGGCACTTTTGATCAATTTTATGCATTCTTGATTAATAAATAAATAAAAAAATAAATGTATATATAGTATGTTTTTTTTTTCCGAAAGAAATTAAAACTATATAAAAAAATAAATATTAGGTAAATAAATAAATATATTTATTTATTATTTTTATTTAATTATCTAATATTTATTTTTATATAGTTTATATATATATATATATATATATATTCATATATTTATATATGTAGTATGTTTTTTTTTTTCTTTCTACAAATCTTTTGTAACATTAAAAATGTTTTTACTGGCGCTGTTGATCAATTTTATGCATTCTTGATTAATAAATAAATAAAAAAATAAATATATATATAGTATGTTTTTTTTTTCCGAAAGAAATTAAAACTATATAAAAAAATAAATATTAGGTAAATAAATAAATATATTTATTTATTATTTTTATTTAATTATCTAATATTTATTTTTATATAGTTTATATATATATATATATATATATATATATATATATATTTATATATATATATATATATATATATATATATATATGTAGTATGTTTTTTTTTTCTTTCTACAAATCTTTTGTAACATTAAAAATGTTTTTACTGGCGCTGTTGATCAATTTTATGCATTCTTGATTAATAAATAAATAAATAAATAAATAAATATATAAATATAATATATATGTTAAAAGAAATTAAACATATATATATATAAAAAGAAATTAGGTTATTAAATAAATAAATAAATAACTGGCACTTTTGATCAATTTTATGCATTCTTGATTAATAAATAAATAAAAAAATAAATGTATATATAGTATGTTTTTTTTCTAAAGAAACTATATAAAAAAAATAAATATTAGGTTATTAAATAAATATATATATATAGTTTGGTTTTTCTTCTTTCTACAAATCTTTTGTAACATTGAAAATTTTTTTGAACACTTTTGTTCATTTTGATGCATTCTTGATTAATAAAACTTTTAATTTCTTTCAAAAAAAAAAAGAAAGAGATAAAAAAATTTAAACTTGTAATTTCTTTCAAAAAAAAGAAAGAAAGATAAAATAAAATAAAAATAAATATAGTATGTTTTTTTCTTCTTTCTCTTTTTTCGAAAGAAATTCAAACTATAAAATAAAAAATAAATATTAGCACATATTGCACATATTTTTCGTAACATCTGTTACAAATCTTTTGTAACATTAAAAATGTTTTTACTGGCACTTTTGATCAATTATATGCATAACTGATGAATAAAACTAATTTCTTTAAAAAAAAAAAGAAAGAGAAAAAATAAACAAATAAATAGATAAATAAATAGTATGGGTTTTTTTTTGAAAGAAATTAAAACTATAAAATAAAAAAAAGAAATATTAGGTATAAGTATATTAAAACAATAAAAACTGTTGTTGTGAATAGTAATAATACTTTTTTCTGTATTTTTATCAAATAAATGGAACTTTGATAATTTAATGATGATTTAAAAACATGAAAAATCATATATATATATATATGTTGGGAAGGGTAAGTGATTATTCTTCCACAGGCTTTGTTTGCTCTTCATTGGTCTCTATGGTGATAAATTATTCAGTTTGTCCATTTTGTATCTGGCTAGAAACTCTCTGCTCATTTGCATAATCACAATAGTGTTTGTGTGTCAGGGTTGACCTCTGACCCCTGGCTTGTGACCCCATAACTGAAGCTCAGTCTCCTCCTGACCTCACACTTCGGCTCCTCTGGGAATCACAGACGCCAATCAATGACGATCAATAATGAAACTCGCTGTTTATCTTAATATTGATCAGCCGAGGATGCGCCATTCAATATCTATTGCTGTTAAAAACAAATTACTTGTATTAGTAACATGTTTTTATGTATGCTTTGTATGTTTTATACCTGTTTTTTGTGTAAAACCACGAACAGCTGTTTTCTTAAAGGGACAGTCACCCCAAAAACGGCAATATGCTGAATGGGTGCCGTCAGAATGACAGTCCAAAGAGCTGATAAAAGCATCAAAATACCCATCAGTTAACATTTTGAGAAGACAAAAGCTGAAACAAATACATCATTAAGACGTTTATAAGAGTCCATAATCCATAATAAAGCTTCCTTCAGTGAAAAAGTGGTCTGGTCTGAATCGGGAGAGAAATCTGATGATGATTTTAAATTAAAAACGTCTTAATGATGGATTTGTTTCAGCTTTTGTCTTCTCAAAATGTCAACTGATGGGTATTTTGATGCTTTTATCAGCTATTTGGACTCTCATTCTGACGGCACCCATTCACTCCAAAGGATCCATTGATGAGATAGTGATGAAATGACACATTTATACAAGTCTGGTGAATAAATAAATAAATAAATATATATATATATAAATATATATATATATATAGTATGTTTTTTTTTTCTTCTTTCTCTTTTTTCGAAAGACATTAAAAATGTAAAATAAAAAAATAAATATATTTTTTGTAACATTATAAATGTTTTTACTGACACTTTTGATCAATTTGATGCATCCTTGATGAACAAAACTTTTAATTTCTCTCAAAAAAAAGAAAGAAAGACAAAGAAAATAAATAGATAAATAGATAAATTAATTAATTAATAAATCACACACATATACACACACATATATGCATATATACATATATATATACACACATATATATACATATATATACACATATATATACATATATATACATATATATATATATATATATATATATATATGTGTGTGTGTGTGTGTTTTTTTTTTTCTTCTTTCTGTTTTTTCAAAAGACATTAAAAATGTAAAATAAAAAAATAAATATTAGGTTATTGCACATATTTTTTTGTAACATTAAAAATGTTTTTACTGGTGCTTTTCATTAATTTGATGCATCCTTGATGAATAAAACTTTTAATTTCTTTGAAAAAAAAGAAAGAAAGAGAAATAAAATAAATAGATAAATAGATAAATTAATTAATTAATAAATCATACTATATACACACACACACATATATATATATATATATATATATATTTATAAAAAAAATATTCTTTCTGTTTTTTCGAAAGACATTAAAAATGTAAAATAAAAAAAATAAATATTTGGTTATTGCACATATTTTTTGTAACATTAAAAATGTTTTTACTGGCACTTTTGATCAATTTGATGCATCCTTGATGAATAACACTTTTAATTACTTTCAAAAAAAAGAAAGAGAAAGAAGAAAATAAATACATAAATAAATAACGATGTAATAAGTAATGATGATGAAAATTCAGCTTTGCATCACAGAAATAAATTACATTTTAAAGTATATTAAAATTAAAAAACTGTTGTTGTGAATTGCAATAATATAGCTTTTCTCTGTATTTTTGATCAAATAAATGGAGCTTTGATGAGCATAAGAGACTTTTTTTTAAAAAACATTAAAAATCATATATATATATATATATATATATATATATATATATATATATATATATATATATATAGAAAGAAACTCATGATGCTGAGAATAAACCGCATTGTCAGATGAAAACAGTCGTTGTTATTTCTAAACTAAACACTAATGAGGCTTCATCCTCTGGGAGATTCCCAGCACTTCCTGTCATGTTGGCATGGTTACTTCCCATTAAGACAGGAAGAGGAACGAGAGCTGCAGGAAGACTCATTTCATCCCTCGGTTTAGAGTCTTGTCGTCTGAACGAATCATTCGTCCCCTCAGTTTACTCCCGAAATGTGACTCTAATCGCTTCTCAGTTTAACAATCGATTATGGCGCCTGATAATCTCTGCAGCAATCCACATCCTGCGCCTATATGCCATTACAGACATTTCTGGAGGAAACATTCATGCGCTTTTAACTGTAAACGACCCACAAACAATCACTGAACATCACTGTCCTACTTCACAAGACTGACTTTTTTTATAAAACATACAAAGTGTGAATTTATTTATTTAGATTTTTTTCACTAATAAATATAGAAATATAAATAAATTCTAAGTTTATGAAATAAATGTAAATAAAGAAATAAAACAAATAATATTATAGATTAATAAATGATAATTATATATTGTTATATATTAAAATAAATAAATAAATAATAATAATAATAATAATAATATATTAAAATAAGTATATAAATAAATAATAGTAATATTATTATTACTAATTATATATATATATATATATATATATATATATATATATATATAATTTCAACTGTTTAAGTTAATAATTTTGACTTTTATGTCACAATTTTGACCTTTTATCTCAATTTCGACTTTTCCTCAACATTTTGACCTTTTATCTCATAATTTCACCTTTTTATCTCATATAATTTCAACTTAAGTGATAGTTTTGACTTTATCTCATCAGAATTTCGACTTTTTATCTTAATTTCGACTTTTTATCTCATAATTTTGATTTTTTATCTCATAATTGTAACTTTTTAAATCATCATTTTGACTTTTATCTTACAATTTCCACCTTTTACGTCAATTTTGACTTTTCCCTCATCATTTTAAACTTTTATCTCATGATTTCACCTTTTTATCTCATATAATTTCAACTTAAGTCATAGTTTTGACTTTTTCTCTCATCATAATTTTGACTACTCAATTTCGATTTTTCTCATAATTTCAACCTTTTATCATCATAATTTTTACTTTTTATCTCATGATAATTTTGACTAGCAAAATTTTGACTTTTTAGTCTCATAAATTTGATTTATACTCATAATTTCAACTTTTTAAGTCATTTTCGACATTTCATCTTGCAATTATGATTTAAATCATAATTTCGACCTTTTATCTCATCATTTTTAATTATTATATTCATAATTTCAACTTTTTATCTTGTAATCATGACTTAAGTCATAATTTTGACCTTTTATCTTTTAATTATGACTTATTATCCTGCAATGGACACTATTTATTTATTTCAAAAATATATCTATTTATCTACAAAATTTAAACATAATTAATTATGACATTATATATTAAAATAAATATTATATATAATAAAAATATTAAATTACACCACACATTAAAATAAATAAATGTAATAAATATTGTTTTTAAGTCATAATTTCGACATTTCATCTTGTAATTATGATTTAAGTCATAATTTCGACCTTTTATCTCATAACTTTGAATTATTATATTCATAATTTCAACTTTTTATCTTGTAATCATGACTTAAGTCATAATTTTGACATTTTATCTTCTAATTATGACTTATTATCCTGCAATGGACACTATTTATGTATTTCAAAAATATATCTATTTATTTACAAAATTTAAACATAATTAATTATGACATTATATATTAAAATAAATATTATATATAATAAAAATATTAAATTACACTACACTAAAATAAATAAATAAATGTAATAAATATTGTTTTTAAGTCATAATTTCGACATTTCATCTTGTAATTATGATTCAAGTCATAATTTCAACCTTTTATCTCATAACGTCGAATTATTATATTCATAATTTCAACTTTTTATCTTGTAATCATGACTTAAGTCATAATTTTGACATTTTATCTTCTAATTATAACTTATTATCCTGCAATGGACACTATTTATTTATTTCAAAAATATATCTATTTATTTACAAAATGTAAACATAATCAATTATGACATTATATATTAAAATAAATATTATACATAATAAAAATATTAAATTATACAACAAAGCAGATTCATGCATATTCCAGCTCATATTCATCTAAAACTAAAAAAAAGAACATTTTATATAGGGAAGCATCAGACCAACTGAAGCAATGAGTAATTAAAGCCATTGTATGTTTTGATTTTAGTCAAAACAGGTGAAAAATCATAAATACAACCACTAGTAATATGATTTAATCCGTTATCACTTTTGACCACAAGGTGGCACTGTCTTAAAACATTTTGAGCACTTTCAGGTCATGGTTTTGATGTTACATACCAAGTTTTGTAATGGTGCACCAATGCATTGGTAAAAATGTAGCATTTTATATCATAATACTCTATTATAGTCAATGGCAATTTCATGTTTTGTTCAATTATAGCGCCACCAAGAGGCACAATCACACCAAATTTGTTATGTGTCATTAGAGTGTGCCCATACATGTGTGTGCCAAATTTAGTGAAAATATCTCATTTTCTTTTGAAGTTATAGACATTTTTATATATGAGAAGCAATACCGATGAACCGATAATATATGAGAAGAAAACCGATGGCTGACTTTGTTTGCATTTTTTTTCCACTTGCTATCAAAATTTTGCCAATTGGGCATTGCCGTATAGCCAGCATGCTATGTTTTTGAATTTCCTACGATGGTTTTGTGTCGATAGGAGTAACGGTTTCTAAAATATCGGCAAATGTTCTTTAAGCGCTAAAATGCAACGTTGCACAAACCATAAGGCAAAACCTGCCATGTTTGGTATCGCTGGACTCGGCAAGGACTCAGGAGTCTAAAAAGGTGACTCATGTTAAAATAAGTCTCAATACGCCAAACCTTTGCAGAGATATAGCCTCACATCCATTTTTTGCACGCTTTTCGTAGAATTTGTTTGTTTGTTATTTGACTAATCCACTTGAATTCCGTATCTTTTTGTCAGCATGGTCTGAAGATGATCTGAGGCAATTTTGGGGAAAATCAGACAAACCGTCTTCGAAAAAGTAGGTTTTTCAAACAATAAAAAAAAATTGTGATGATTCAGAGGAAAAGAATATTTTGCTTCTATGCCTTGTGGTTCAAAAACTATTAGCATAAACATGAGTGAAACTTTGGACAAGTGGTGGCGCTAGAGAGTTTGAGTTAGAACCAAATTTGCTATGGTTAATGTTGAGACCGTCCTCTATCAGTTTGCCAAATTTCACAACTTTCCCGCAAACGGTTCTATAGGCGGCCCATAGACTCAATGGCGGAAGAAACAGAAGAAGAAGAAGAAAAAGAACACGACCTTCGGTGCTTGGCCTCTAATAACTAGGGATGTAGCTATATACAAATCTCACAATATGGTAATATCATGATATGAAGTCCACGATACAATATTTATTGCAATATTAAAAAAAGACAATTAAAAATTTTGTACATTTTAAAAAGTAAATTATTTTATCTAATGCACTCTGAGAGTTCAAAATTAGAGTTCCAACCCATGTTCTTAACTAAGAAAACTTAAGTCAGAAAAAAGCCAGTGAATTGACTTCCCAATTACACCATTGCATCCATTAAAATAGCTCAGTTTTGTTTATAATAGGAACATGGTTTATTTATTTCGACCAAGCGGCCAGCAGCAGGCCGTGAGTTGAACACAGCCTATGTTTGAGCAATTTTGCATTGTCAAATCATCACGACTTGCCTAAAATAAAATCTTCAAGCATATCAAAATGTAATTTTAGACGTTTAACTTAGATAAATGCGCGCTGTTATGCACATACAATCGTGGAAACTAAATGCGCTTTGCAGGACACAAAGGCGCCAACGTGATTACTTGCAAACAAATTAAAATACGCCATAATCTGCTCATTAAGATAAGCATAATATATCATCTGGAACTGTAAAGGGTCTAATTTAATTGGCGTGCACTCACAATATCAACAAAACGTTGTGCTTTTGTAAAAATAAAGAAAACAATCAAGATGCACTTTAAGTCTCGGCGTTGAACAGGAGCGCTTCACAAAAACAAAACTCGAATATTTGCTTACGGTCAGGATGAACGTATGTATAGAAAGCTTTAAATTATTGCTTTACTACTTAAAAAAAGTCTAAAACTTTTATTTCATTAAAACATCCGTAGAGATGCATTTCTCTCTAAAGGCGCGTCCAATGAGCAGATGGCGGGTCAGATCGGCAACTTTGAGACAATGGCTCAGAAAACACTAGTTTATTAATAATTCATTCAACTATCTCCTTATTTCCCCCCATTTTCGTCTATTTATATTTGCATATGTGTATTTTTTATTCTCATCTTATTTTTATTGTCTGTGTGTTGTTGTTGTCTAATGTCACAAAAACAAATTCCTTGATTGCGCAAGCATACTTGGCAATAACATTCAACCCTCTTTTTATTTGTGATATGCTGTCCCAGTCTAAATTACATTAACACTGGTGTTTTACGAAGACAATTCTCTACACTTGAAAGAGATATTTCGAATTTTGAAGTGCATTTAAACCGCTTGCTGTCAGCAATACATACTGCACTTTTAAGCTTTTATTTTGACGGAAAACTGCAGCTTCAGTGAAAACAGGCTACAAAAATGCATCTCACTACAAATCTAGCGACTAGTGACATCTGCTGCAAAAATAAAACTGGTGGATGTTGCGTTCCCAAATGCGCACTAAACTCCCAGCACATGCAATAAACGAGTTCACTGCATTTATTTACTGTGAATGGAGCAGTTTTGAGGTGCGGAAAACACCGGATCACAAGCTGACCATCTGAACAAAGTGCGCGTTTCGCTTTGAAATGCATGGCGAAAACAGGCTTCATGGAGGAATTAAGCCATATTGCGCTTCGGGTTTTAGTTAGTTTGACAGGTACCAAAGCATAATGGCCCTTTAAGACATTTTATGTTAGAATAAGTTTAAATAAAAAGTCACTTTTTGCCCAGAAGACTTATTGTTTCATATCATCATGTGGCCTGAGTTACTTTTTCAAAAAACTAACGCCAGTTACTTTTAGTTTCCTTCATGTATTTAATCCCATTTTATTAACCAATGACTTTGCTGCTGACCTTTGTTGATCCAATACATCAGTACACTGCAAAAATACTTTCCTTACTTAGATTTTTTGTCTTGTTTACAGCCAAAATATATTTAAAAAAAATCTTAAATGAAGTAAATAATTATTTTTTTGTTTTCAGAAAAAACAAGTCAAAATAAGTGACTTTTTGCTTAGAACAAGCTAAATAATCTGCCAATGGGGTAAGCAAAAACTCTTTTTTCAAACAGAAAACTAGGTAATTTTGTTTTTTTTTTTGTTTGTTTCAAGCAAAAACACTTACATTTTGACAAGAATTTTTACTTCTCTAGAAAAACCTTCTTGATTTAAGAAATATTGTTATAAATATATTATTAAGAGATATTTTGGCTAGAAACAAGACAAAAAATCTAAAAAAAAAAAGAAAAAAAAAAGAAAAGAAAAGCATTTTTTAATTTAGATGAACTAACATTTGTGCTTTTTTTCTCATTGCTGAAAAGTGCTGAACTTTCTTGTCCTACAGTAAAGACGGGAATTTGTTTTTCTTTTAGCCTTACTCACTTCATTTCATTTTGGTGTGAAAGGGCTTTTACATTAGCTAAGAATAAATCTTTTTATATTAAAAACAAACAAGCAAGCCCTGCCCAGATTTAAAAAGTAACGCAAAAGTAACGCAAAAGTAATGTAACGCATTACTTTCCATAAAAAGTAACTAAGTAACGTAATTAGTTACTTTTTTAGGGAGTGACGCAATATTGTAACGCATTACTTTCCATAAAAAGTAACTAAGTAACGTAATTAGTTACTTTTTTAGGGAGTGACGCAACATTGTAACGCATTACTTTCCATAAAATGTAACTAATAACGTAATTAGTTACTTTTTTAGGGAGTGACGCAACATTGTAACGCATTACTTTCCATAAAATGTAACTAATAACGTAATTAGTTACTTTTTTAGGGAGTGACGCAACATTGTAACGCATTACTTTACATAAAAAGTAACTAAGTAACGCAAGTAGTTACTTTTTTTAGGGAGTAACGCAACATTGTAACGCATTACTTTACATAAAAAGTAACTAAGTAACGTAATTAGTTACTTTTTTAAAGGAGTAACCCAACATTGTAACGCATTACTTTACATAAAAAGTAACTAAGTAACGTAATTAGTTACTTTTTTAAGGGAGTAACCCAACATTGTAACGCATTACTTTACATAAAAAGTAACTAAGTAACGCAAGTAGTTACTTTTTTTAGGGAGTAACGCAACATTGTAACGCATTACTTTACATAAAAAGTAACTAAGTAACGTAATTAGTTACTTTTTTAAGGGAGTAACGCAACATTGTAACGCATTACTTTACATAAAAAGTAACTAAGTAACGCAAGTAGTTACTTTTTTTAGGGAGTAACGCAATATTGTAATGCATTACTTTTAAAAGTAACTTTCCCCAAAACTGGTGATACCTCGATATTGATAATATTAGGAAGAGAGCTCAGAAAATCATCCTGGATCCCTCACATCCAAGCCATTCCCTCTTTGAACTTTTGCCATCTGGCCAGTGCTACCAAAGAGCCCCAAATACCAGGACGACCAGGAACAAGAACAGTTTCTTCCCCCAGGAAATCCACCTTATGAACAGCTATGTGCAATAAAAATATGTGCAATAACCTTATATTTATTTGTTACCACCTCCATCCTAATACATCCTTGCATCTCTTTCTACTCTATTCCATTATATCATCTATTGCACATACCACTTATTCATTTCCCTCTATATTTTTTTATATTTAAATATGTGTATTTTTTATTCTCATCTTATATTTATTGTCTGTTTGTTGTTGTCTCTGTGTACTGGAAGCTAATGACACAAAAACAAATTCCTTGTATGCACAAGCATACTTGGCAATAAAGCTCTTTCTTATTCTGATATTATTAACAGACTTGTTCAGGGCTGATCGATTATAGCAAAAACTGCAATCATGATTACTTTGATCTTAAAAAAGCTTTCTACTTTAACAGTGAAGTTCCTTGAAGGACTGTGCGTGTGACGTCTGTCTGACACAGATTAAATTAACATTTGCTCAGACTACAAACAACACTCACATGATTATAAACACGGAGAGATGAACCAGCGCTTCAATCACTACAACAAACAAACAGCAAAAATAGCAACTTACAAGAGCAACAACTGCAGATTTACTGAGAAACAACTTACTTACTTTAGTGCTTCAACAAACTTATTTCAGTACGTTTTGCAGGGCAATATTTTTTAATGCAATGTGTTTCAAGTTTATTTTAATGCACAGAAATATTTATTATTATTACCGCATTTCAAACGAAGCGAAAACAATCGGCGTGTTTCATTAGTGAAGTGCTGTGATTTGTGTCTGGCGTTTCTCTCGTCCCTGGAAGAGCCGCTCTTGAGTTTCCTGAAGGAGCTAATGAGTGTTGTGTTACTGTCTGTGAGCAGCACAGAAATAGAGCAAACCATCTCAGCTGTTTCCTCCAGGACCGCCTTTATTTACTCGGAGACGCCGGAGTCGAGAGGGATGGCGAGACGTTCGCGTTATGAGATCCTCCTGTCTGATTCCTTCACTGAAATGTGTTTTGTGCAATTACACCGAGACAGAAGAGGAATGATGGAGGAGTGAAAGAACCGAGCTGCGCATCTCTCCAGTGACTCAGAGTCCGTCTGACAGCAGTCGTCTTCACGCCGCATGAGAGACGCTAGCAAACATTAATAGAGGTGTAGAGCGCAGCTGAAGAACGAGACTCGAGGCTGCTGACAAATGCTATCAGAATTTATTTCTTTATTTATTATCTGTGCGTGTATGTTTACGTATTTTTGCAGGAATGTGTGTGTATGTGTGAGTGTGTGTGTGTATATATATATATATATATATATATATATATATTAGAGAGAAAGAGAGAGAGTGTATAAAGTATATAATTTTCAGCAAAAATATCTAAACAAAAGATTATAGTAATAAATATTGCAATTACGCGACAGCAATAAGCAATTGAAGCCATTTTAAGACAATTGAATGTCGGAGTCTAAATGGCTGAAAAATCATATGAAACCACTAATAATATGATTTAATGGCTTATCACTTTTGACCAATAGGTGGCGCTGCTACTAAATTGATTTGGCGTGGCCAGTGTAAGGAGACAATGGCACACACAAAGCTTAATGTTAATATGTCAAAGCTTTGTAGTTGAATTTGTTGTGATGCTATACAAGAGCAGTTTTGTCTATCAACACAAAATCCATAACTTGGATGATCAGACTGAAAATCGGACCGACATTCATGGAGGAGTACGGCAAAGTAGGTTTTACACATAAATCAAAATGGCGGACAGGAAGTTCAGCCATCTATGGCATAATTAGTATGTATGTTGTCGGCATGACAAGATATATTTTGAGATTTTTTTTTTTTTTTTTGATAAAAATCGGACCAACATTCATGAAGGAGTACGGAAAAGTAGGTTTTACACATAAATCAAAATGGTGGACAGGAAGTTCAGCCAACTATGGCATAATTGGTATGTATGCTGTCGGCATGACAAGATATATTTTGAGGTTTTTTGTATTTTTTTGATAAAAATTAGACCGACATTCATGGAGGAGTACGAAAAAGTAGGTTTTAAACATCAATCAAAATGGCAAACAGGAAGTTCAGATAAACTATGTCATAATTGGTATGTATGTTGTCGGCATGACACAAGATATATTTTGAGATTTTTTTTTTTTTATATATAAAAATCGGACCGACATTCATGGAGGAGTACAGAAAAGTAGGTTTTCAACATAAATCAAAATGGCGAACAGGAAGTTCAGATAAACTATGGCATTATTGGTATGTATGTTGTCGGCATGACACAAGATATATTTTGAGATTATTTTTTTTTTTTTTTTTGATAAAAATTGGACCAACATTCATGGAGGAGTACGAAAAAGTAGGTTTTCAACATAAATCAAAATGGCAGACAAGAAGTTCAGATAAACTATGGCATAATTGGTATGTATGTTGTCGGCATGACACAAGATATATTTTGAGATTTTTTTTTTTTTATATATAAAAATCGGACCGACATTCATGGAGGAGTACGGAAAAGTAGGTTTTCAACATAAATCAAAATGGCGGACAGGACAACATACATAATTGGTATGTATGTTGTCGGCATGACAAGATATATTTTGAGATTTTTTTTTTTTTTTGGATAAAAATCGGACCAACATTCATGGAGGAGTACGGAAAAGTAGGTTTTACACATAAATCAAAATGGTGGACGGAAAGTTCAGCCATCTGTGGCATAATTGGTATGTATGTTGTCGGCATGACAAGATATATTTTGAGATTATTTTTTTTTATTTTTTTGATAAAAATCGGACCAACATTCATGGAGGAGTACGGAAAAGTAGGTTTTACACATAAATCAAAATGGTGGACGGAAAGTTCAGCCATCTGTGGCATAATTGGTATGTATGTTGTCGGCATGACAAGATATATTTTGAGATTATTTTTTTTTTTTTTTTTGATAAAAATCGGACCAACATTCATGGAGGAGTACGAAAAAGTACGTTTTCAACATAAATCAAAATGGCGAACAGGAAGTTCAGATAAACTATGGCATAATTGGTATGTATGTTGTCGGCATGACAAGATATATTTTGAGATTTTTTGTATTTTTTTGAAAAAATTAGACCGACATTCATGGAGGAGTACGAAAAAGTAGGTTTTCAACATAAATCAAAATGGCAGACAAGAGGTTCAGCCAACTATGGAATAATTGGTATACATGTAGTCTGCATGACACAAGATTCTTTTTTCATTATTTTTCTTATAAAAATCGGACCAACATTCATGGAGGAGTACGAAAAAGTAGGTTTTCAACATAAATTAAAATGGCAAACAGGAAGTTCAGATAAACTATGGCATAATTGGTATGTATGTTGTCGGCATGACAAGATATATTTTGAGATTGGTTTAATTACAGTAGACTAATGCAATCAAAATTTATTAGCATTTTGGAATTATTTTGCAAACAAAAGCACAAACGCTCCATCATTTGGAGCTTAAAGCAGCTGCTGTCGTCACACTGGCAAAACAGAGCAGAAATGCAGAGATTGGTCTCGCTGTGAGCAGCAGAGCTAAAATAAAGACATCAGCGGGTTGGATCTCCGCAGCCACACACTGGCTGTAATAACAGGCTGAATATTACACCAATGACATGCATCCATCAGTCAACAGACACGTCCACTTCATGCAAACATCTCACTCAATCAAATAAACTCTACTAGGTCATGATGACAGACTGGAGGTCTGTTTTCAGTTCAATAAATGAGAACTGAAAGCTCCAGGATGCATTACAGACAGAATTTGAGTGGAAATCTCAGGGATTCGATCGGTTGCATGACAAGATGAAGGTTTTACCAACATCTTGAGTTGCATTTTAAAATGAAGATCTCTGGTTGTGGTTTTTGGGAACACTAATGCACGTTTACAATAAGAGTATTTCACATCAGGATCTGCTGCTTCGTGCCGTATTAACTGCATGTCTGCTATTTGCTTTAAAACTTTAAAAATCTTTCATTTTACTTGAATACTTCATGCACTGCAGAAAATTATTTTTTTTTACATTTGTAAATGAAGCAAAGATTATTAGAGATGTTTTACAAATGCAAACATTAAGAGGACATTCCTAAAATAAAATCTCG
The DNA here is from genome assembly GCA_033026305.1 of Cirrhinus molitorella. Taxonomy (NCBI): domain Eukaryota; kingdom Metazoa; phylum Chordata; class Actinopteri; order Cypriniformes; family Cyprinidae; genus Cirrhinus; species Cirrhinus molitorella. The sequence continues at coordinate 1,240,170 of CM065122.1, read as the reverse complement.
TGCTCGGCAATGATTAATTGTGATTAATCACATCCAAAATAAAAGTTTTTTGCGTGTGTACGGTGTATATTTATTATAATTTATGCACACCTGCATGAATATATTTAAGAAAAATTGCTTAATATAAATATATACACATGTAAATATTTTCAAAATTAATACTGCATATATACACAGTACACACACATATACTATGTACACAAAACTACATACACTTTATTTTGAATGTGTTCCCCAGCACTAATCAATACCAATCTGAAATATAAAAAATAAATAAATAACAAAAGCACAGAAAAAAGTAAAAAAAAATTTAGATTTATTCCTAAAGTTTTTGTAATTGTATGTGCTTCTGTTATTTTTTTTTTTTTAATATTTCTATTTAGCTTTAATTTATGTTTAAGTTCCAGTTTTAGTCATTTTAGTGCTTCCTTTATTTCTGCTAATTATTATTATTAATTGTAAAATCTTAGGTTTTAAAATTAAGGTTTATTTTTATTAAAAAAAACATCTCATTTTTATATCCAAAGTTTTTGTAAGAAAAAAATCCAATTTTAGACAATTTAAAAAAATATTACAAATTAAGTTTAGAAATAAAAATGTTGCCTTGGCAACCGGAATAAAGGAAGCACTAAATATACTAAAACTATAACTGAAATAAAAATAAATGACAGCTAAATAGAAATATTTAAAAAAACAACAAAAGATGTCAAAAACATTTAAACTTATTTCTAAAGTTTTTGTAATTGTATGTGCTTTTATTGTTTTTAAAATATTTCTATTTAGCTTTAATTTATTTTTAAGTGCCAGTTTTAGTCATTTTAGTGCTTCCTTTATTTCTGCTAACTATTATTATTATTATGAATTGAAAAAATGTAGTTTTTTTTTTTTTTAATGAAGTTTTATTTCTAATAAAAACATCTAATTTTCATATCCAAAGTTTTTGTTAGAAAAAAATCCCTAAATAAAACATTTTAAATTAATAACTAATTTTAGACAATTCAAAAAAAATTACAAATTAATTTTAGAAATAAATTTGTTGCCTTGGCAACAGAAATAAAGGAAGCACTAAATTTAATAAAACTATAACTGAAATAAAAATGAATTAAAGCTAAAAAGAAATATTTAAAAAATAAATAAATAAATAAATAACAAAAGCACAAAAAAAAGTCAAAAACATTTAAACTTATATCTAAAGTTTTTGTAATTTCATGTGCTTTTGTTATTTTTTTCAATATTTCTATTTAGCTTTAATTTACTTTTAAGTTCCAGTTTTAGTCGTTTTAGTACTTCCTTTATTTCTGCTAATTATTCTTACTACATATATATATATATATGCAAGGTTTTTGTTAGAAAAAAATATAAATTAAACATTAAAAATTAAAAAGTAATTTTAGACAATTAAAAAAATATTACAAATTAATTTTAGAAATAAAAATTAAGGAAGCACTAAATTTAATAAAACTATAACTGTAATAAAAATGAATTAAAGCTAAATAGAAATATTTAAAAAATAAATAAATAAATAACAAAAGCACAAAAAAAGTCAAAAACATTTAAACTTATATCTAAAGTTTTTGTAATTTCATGTGCTTTTGTTATTTTTTAAATATTTCTATTTAGCTTTAATTTACTTTTAAGTTCCAGTTTTAGTCATTTTAGTACTTCCTTTATTTCTGCTAATTATTCTTATTACATATATATATATATATATATATATATGCAAGGTTTTTGTTAGAAGAAAATATAAATTAAACATTAAAAATTAAGTAATTTTAGACAATTAAAAAAATATTACAAATTAATTTTAGAAATAAAAATTAAGGAAGCACTAAATTTAATAAAACTATAACTGAAATAAAAATGAATTAAAGCTAAATAGAAATATTTAAAAAATAAATAAAATAACAAAAGCACAAAAAAAAGTCAAAAACATTTAAACTTATATCTAAAGTTTTTGTAATTTAAATATTTCTACTTTTAAGTTCCAGTTTTAGTCATTTTAGTACTTCCTTTATTTCTGCTAATTATTCTTATTACATATATATATATATATGCAAGGTTTTTGTTAGAAAAAAATCAAAATTAAACATTAAAAATTAAAAAGTAATTTTAGACAATTAAAAAAATATTACAAATTAATTTTAGAAACACTAAATTTAATAAAACTATAACTGTAATAAAAAATACATTTAAGCTAAATAGAAATATAAAAAAATACAAAAACTCATCCTTACAGTTTGTTCAAGTTTCAAGAGCTGTAAATAAAGATTATTGTTGTGCTTTACAATAAATTACTATTTCACTATTTCTACTTCAAAATGTCTTGTTTAATTCAGTGTGTAACTTGCCATTTGTGAAATTTAGTGAAACTGGTTCCTATTTTTTAATGCATTAATTATGTTTTGTAATGTACCTTACAATGCATAACCACAGTTATAATACATGACAAATGACCACCTTCAGATGCAACAAGGAATCTGCAAATATTATAATGCATGTAATCTTTGGTAACATGTATAAAAAGCAATATAATGATAGCTTTATAGCGCATGATACATAAAAGCGTCACGTAAAGTGTAACTAGAAAATCTCTGCGTTTAAGAGCAGGTCTAACGCAGGTAACGGACGTCAATGACCCTGTCAGAACAAAAGGACAATCTTCATCTCACGCCGCTGTCACTGACGCATTAATCACCGGCTGAACGAGACGCCTCTGCTGTCAAAACGAGACAGACACAACCTGGACAGACCTTCAAAATGCAGAAAACATTGCAGTTTTTTAGAGCAGATGCTGATATTTAATGCAATTCCGCTGCTTGTAAATGCAAATCAATAAAATGTTTAATAAAAGCAGAGCAGATGCTGACATAAAATGATGCAAATATCAGTGTTCACGCTATATCTCCAATAATATGTCTTAGTAAGATGAGATTGAATGATCCAAACATATAATGCAATCCAAAAATAAGGCCTGGGATAATCATTCCTCCACTGAGAAACAAGACTAAAAAGAAGCAAGCAAAACCAAGCTGCTTCAGTCCAGTAAGTGTTCATCTGGAAATATTACTAGAGTTATTCTGACGTTTACTTGATAAAAATCAGCCAAGATTTGACAGCAAAAACCCAGGTTGGACGTTTGTTCAATTACAAAGATAAAAAAACTCTAAACTAGATTTTTGATTAATTTTATATCCAAAGTTTTTGTTAGGAAAACATCCTAAAAAAAAAAAAAAAAAAAAAAAAACGAAATTTAGACAATTTAAAAAAATATTACAAATTAATTTTAGAAACATTTTAGGTTTCAAAATGATTAGGGATTATTTCTAATAAAAAAATTCATTTCATCTCATTTTTATATAGAAAGTTTTGTTAGAAAAAAAAATCATAAATAAAAATAAAAATAATTAAATATTTAAAAAAATATTACAAATTAATTTTAGAAATAAAATGTTGCCTTGGAAACATAAATAAAGGCAGCACTAAATCTCATAAAACTATAACTGAAATAAAAATAACAAACAGAATTATAAGTTATTATAATTCTAAACAGAATTATAAAAAAACTATAACAAAGCACAAAAAAAATGTCAAAAACATCTAAACTTATTTCTAAAGTTTTTGTAATTTGATGTGCTTTTTTTTATATATATATATTTCTATTTAGCTTTAATGTAAGTTCCAGTTTTAGTCATTTTAGTGCTTCCTTTATTTCTGCTAATTATTATTATTATTATTATTATTATTATTATTATTACCAAAATTAAGGTTTAATAAAACAAAAACATTTAATTTTTATACACAGTTTTGTTAGGAAAAAATCATAAATAAACATTTAAAAAATTAAAAACTAATTTTAGACAATTTAAAAAATATTACAAATTAATTTTAGAAATAAAAATGTTGCCTTGGAAACAGAAATAAAGGCAGCACTAAATCTCATAAAACTTTAACTGAAATAAAAATAAATTAAAGCTAAATAGAAATATAAAAAAATAACAAAAGCACAAAAATGTCAAAAACATTTAAACTTATTTCTAAAGTTTTTGTAATTTTATGTGCTTTTGTTTTTTTTTATATTTTCTGTTTAGCTTTAATTTATTTTTAAGTTCCAGTTTTAGTCATTTTAGTGCTTCCTTTATTTCTATTAATTATTATTATTAATTTTAAAATTTTAGGTTTCAAATTTAAGGTTTATTTCTAATAAAAAAACATATCATTTTTATATACAAAGTTTTTGTTAGAAAAAATCCCTAATTTTCTTTTTTTAAATTAATATCTCATCTTAGACAATTTAAGTTTTATTAGAAAAAAAAATCATAAATAAAAATGTAAAAAATATTACTTAAAATATTGTTGCCTTGGCCACGAAATAAAGGAAGCACTAAATTTAATAAAACTATAACTGAAATAAAACTAAATTAAAGATAAACAGAAATCAATAGAAAATAAAAAAAAACTCTAAACTAGATTTCTGAAATCTTAGAAAAGACCATTTTTACATGCAAACGTCCTGAGAATTTCTTCATCTTGCATGCAAAAGCATGCCTTCTGAAAGGCTTTCCTATCCTTTTTAACATTTTATTCATCAAAGAATTCTAAAAAAACTATCACAGGTTCCAAAAAAAAATATTAAGCAGCGAAACAGTTTCCAAAACTGATAAATCAGTATATTAAAATGATTTCTGAAGGATCATGTGACACTGAATACTGGAGTAATGATGCTGAAAATTCAGCTTTGCATCACAGGAATAAATTACATTTTAAAGCATATTAAAACAGAAAACCACTATTTTGAATGGCATTAACATTTCAGAATATTACAGCGTTTTTCTGTATTTTTAATCAAATAAATGCAGCCATAATGAGCAGAAAAGCTTTAAAAAGCATTAAAAATCATACTGATCCCAAACTTTTGAGCAGCAGTGTATGTTTAAACGCATTTCTTCCTCAATCAGCAGACTGCATCTGTGCCAAACGCACGCTGCCTTATCAGACAACCCAAAGCCAAGCATCAGCCCCGTCTAATGCAGCGTCAGCGCTCTGTCCTGACCTGTGATCGCACATTACTTCACACTTCAGTGAGTCCTGCTGATCCTGACCGCCTCAAACACAACAATAGAGCAGCGCAACAATGGCAGCATCTCAAAGGCAGAGAAACACATGCTGCTGCTATGGCAACAGCCAAACTCTCAGATAACATCAGGGCCGTTCAGTGCAATGCGAAGAGTTTCTGTATTATGGATTATTAGTTAAAGGGATAGTTCACTTTGAAATTAAGTTTTGATACGTTTTAGCTTACCCCAAGGGCATCCAAGATGTAGGTGTCTTCGTGCAGTAGTTTCAATGTTGATATTTTTAGGTCCAACCGTTCTTGTCTGTCAGTCATATAACGGTCACCTCACAAACGAAAACGCACAGATTCAAATTAAACAGTCCAAATTAAACAACTCCCCATCACACATTAATGACCTAAGACACGAAACGAGCGGTTTGTGTGAGAAAACGAACAGTATTTACGTCGTTTTTACCTCTTGTAAACAATCACGTCCAAGTTGAACGGGGCGCGCGTTCTGGTGTGTGAGCGCGTTCTGCCGGACGTGGTCCATTGCGCGAGCAAGTAATTATTTTCATTTTTAAACATCCCTAAACATACATTTTTAACCATTTCTTGTTTAAACATCCCGGATAAGCGCAAACGAGTACCATTTCTGTTAGCCGTCTTACCTACGATCTCTCTTCTGTGTAAACAATGAGTGACGTTCACGCGCCAGAGATCACTTCCGGCGCTCTCCGGGAGTAGCGCCGGCGCGCTCACACACCAGGAAGCGCGCGCACTTCAACTTGTAAAAAACGACATAAATACTGTTCGTTTTCTCACACAAACCGCTCGTTTCGTGTCTTAGGTCATTAATGTGTACTTAGGATGGGGAATTGTTTAATTTGGACTGTTTAATTTGAATCTGTGCGTTTTCTTTAATGACTGACAGACAAGAACAGTTGGACCTAAAAATATCAAAATTGAAACTACTGCGGAAACAAAGACACCTACATCTTGGATGCCCTTGGGGTAACTAAAACATATCAAAATTGAATTTCAAAGTGAACTATCCCTTTAAATCAAGAGATGAAAATGCAATATGACTCCACTTACGGAATCAAAATTTCTTGATATTTACTTCTTTCTTAAAGGATTAGTTCACTTTCAGAGCATAAATGTACTGATAATGCACTCACCCATGTCTTTCTTTCTTCAGTCGTATGAAATTTTGTTTTTTGAGGAAAACGTTTCAGGATTTCTCTCCATATAGTGGATTTCTATGGTGCCCCCGAGTTTGAACTTACAAAATGCAGTTTAAATCCAGCTTCAAAGGGCTTTAAACGATCCCAGACGATGAAGAAGGGTCTTATCTAGTGAAACAAATCAACAACTTATATGCTTTTTTAACCTCAAATGCTGGTCTTGTCCAGCTCTGTGATGCACATGCATACTCTGTGTACTCCTGTTAAAGACAGTTACGGTGTTTCGCAAAAACTCCCATCTCATTTTTTAAAAAGTGTTTAAATTATGCATTTTTAGTAAATAACCAATCGTTTTGCTAGATAACCCTCAATCCGTTGAGCACCATTGAAGTCCACTATATGGAGAAAAATCATGGAATTGTTTTTCCTCTTGCGACCGAATAAAGACAGACATGAATATTTTGGATGACATGGGGGTGAGTAAATGATCAGGATTTGGGGGGGTTTTTTTGGCATGGAGTAATCCTTCACTACAATGCATCCATTAAAAATGACAGTTTGCTGAATGGGTGCCGTCAGATAAAAACAGCACAATAATCCACACCACTCCGATCTTGAGAGTCCATAAAATAACGCTTTTTCCCAGTGAAAAAGTGGTCTGGGCTGCGTTTCCCAAAAGCATCGTAGCTCCATTGGTTTCAATGGGTGTGATCTGAATCAGGAGCGAAATCTGCACAAATCAAGCACCGTTTACAGTCCAAAACAGCTCTAAAACAAATATGTGGCTGGATTTTCATGTGAGAGACAACAGAAGATGGGCTTTTTCACTGGAGGAAGCATTGAATTCATTAATGTCTTAATGATGGATTTGTTTCAGCTGTTGTCTTCTTAAGATGTTAACTGATGGACTGGAGTGGTGTGGATTATTCGCGCTCGTCCCGAACCTGCTCCTAAATTTCGATCTGAATCAAATGATTCACTATCCACGCTCGTCCCATTCCGAATCAAATGATTTACAAACCCAATCCTGAGTTGCAATCTGCAATGATTCGTGATCCAAAGTGTGGTTTTTATCAGCTGTTTGGACCCTCATTCTGACGGCACCCATTCACCGCAGAGGGTCCTTTGGTGAGACGGTGACAGAATGACACGTTTATACAAATCTGATGAAGAAACAAACTCCTCCAAAACGTCCACAGGCTCAAAAACGACAGCTTGGACTCTCATTCTGACGGCACCCATTCACCACAGAGGGTCCTTCGGTGAGACGGTGACGGAATGACACGTTTACGCAATCTGCAATGATTCGCGATCCAAAGTGTGTTTTTTTATGAGCCGTTTGGACTCTCATTCTGACGGCACCCATTCACCGCAGAGGGTCGTTTGGTGAAACAGTGACAAAATTACACATGTATACAAATGTGATGAAGAAACAAACTCCTCCAAAACGTCCACAGACTCAAAAACAACAGCTTGGACTCTCATTCTGATGGCACCCATTCACCGCAGAGGGTCGTTTGGTGAGATGGTGACAGAATGACACATGTATACAAATCTGATAAAGAAACAAACTCCTCCAAAACGTCCACAGACTCAAAAACAACAGCTTGGACTCTCATTCTGACGGCACCCATTCACCGCAGAGTGAGACGGTGACAGACTGACACATGTATACAAATCTGATGAAGAAACAAACTCCTCCAAAACGTCCACAGACTCAAAAACAACAGCTTGGACTCTCATTCTGACGGCACCCATTCACCGCAGAGGGTCCTTTGGTGAGACAATGACGGAATGACACGTTTACGCAATCTGCAATGATTCACGATCCAAAGTGTGTTTTTTATCAGCCGTTTGGACTCTCATTCTGACGGCACCCATTCACCGCAGAGGGTCGTTTGGTGAAACAGTGACAAAATTACACATGTATACAAATGTGATGAAGAAACAAACTCCTCCAAAACGTCCACAGACTCAAAAACAACAGCTTGGACTCTCATTCTGATGGCACCCATTCACCGCAGAGGGTCGTTTGGTGAGATGGTGACAGAATGACACATGTATACAAATCTGATAAAGAAACAAACTCCTCCAAAACGTCCACAGACTCAAAAACAACAGCTTGGACTCTCATTCTGACGGCACCCATTCACCGCAGAGGGTCGTTTGGTGAGACAGTGACAAAATGACACATTTATACAAATCTAATGAAGAAACAAACTCCTCCAAAACGTCCACAGACTCAAAAATGACAGCTTGGACTCTCATTCTGACGGCACCCATTCACCGCAGAGGGTCCTTTGGTGAGACAATGACGGAATGACACGTTTACGCAATCTGCAATGATTCACGATCCAAAGTGTGTTTTTTATCAGCCGTTTGGACTCTCATTCTGACGGCACCCATTCACCGCAGAGGGTCGTTTGGTGAAACAGTGACAAAATTACACATGTATACAAATGTGATGAAGAAACAAACTCCTCCAAAACGTCCGCAGACTCAAAAACAACAGCTTGGACTCTCATTCTGATGGCACCCATTCACCGCAGTGGGTCCTTTGGTATTTATTCATTCATTTATTTATAAATAAATAAATGAATGAATAAATACTTAAATGCATAAATAAATAAATTAATTAATAAATGTAAAAATACATAAATAAATACATTAATTAATTAATTAATAAAGAAATAAAATAATAAATACATGTAGAAATAGATAAATAAATTAACAAATAAATGAATATATAAAGAAATAAAATAAAGAAATAAATGCTAAAATAAATAAATATAGAAATACATAAATAAATGAATGAATAAATAAATAAATGAATAAATACTTAAATGCCTAAATAAATAAATGTAAAAATACATTAATTAATTAAGAAATAAAATAATAAATACATGTAGAAATAAATAAATAATTAAATAAATAAATCAGTACAAACTCCTCCAAAACGTCCGCAGACTCAAAAACAACAGCTTGTACTCTCATTCTGACGGCACCCATTCACCGCAGAGGGTCCTTTGGTATTTATTCATTCATTTATTTATAAATATATAAATGAATGAATAAATACTTAAATGCATAAATAAATAAATACTTAAATGCATAAATAAATAAATACTTAAATGCATAAATAAATGTACAAATACATAAATAAATACATTAATTAATTAATTAATGAAGAAATAAAACAATAAATATATATGTATAAATAAAGAAATAAATAAATCAGTACAAACTCCTCCAAAACGTCCGCAGACTCAAAAACAACAGCTTGTACTCTCATTCTGACGGCACCCATTCACCGCAGAGGGTCCTTTGGTATTTATTCATTCGTTTATAAAAAAATAAATGAATGAATAAATACTTAAATGCAAAAATAAATAAATAAATACTTAAATGAATAAATACTTAAATGCATAAATTAATCAATGTGAAAATACATAAATAAATACATTAATTAATTAATTAATTAATTAATGAAGAAATAAAATAATAAATACATGTAGAAATAAATAAATAAATCAGTACAAACTCCTCCAAAACGTCCGCAGACTCAAAACAACAGCTTGGACTCTCATTCTGACGGCACCCATTCACCGCAGAGGGTCCTTTGGTATTTATTAATTCGTTTATAAATAAATAAATGAATAAATAAATACTTAAATGAATAAATACGTAAATGAATAAATACTTAAATGCATAAATTAATAAATGTAAAAATACATAAATAAATACATAAATGAATTAATTAATTAAGAAAAAAAATCATAAATACATGTAGAAATAAATAAATAAATAAATCAGTACAAACTCCTCCAAAACGTCCGCACACTCAAAAACAACAGCTTGGACTCTCATTCTGACGGCACCCATTCACCGCAGAGGGTCGTTTGGTGAGACAGTGACAAAATGACACATTTATACAAATCTGATGAAGAAACAAACTCCAAAACGTCCACAGACTCAAAAACGACAGCTTGGACTTTCATTCTGACGGCACCCATTCACCGCAGAAGGTCCTTCGGTGAGACGGTGACGGAATGACACATTTACGCAATCTGCAATGATTCGCTATCCAAAGCGTGGTTTTTATCAGCCGTTTGGACTCTCATTCTGACGGCACCCATTCACCGCAGAGGGTCCTTCGGTGAGACGCTAACGGAATGACACATTTATACAAATCTGATGAAGAAACAAACTCCTCCAAAACGTCCACAGACTCAGCAAACACCAGCAGTGCATTAGCTCCTCCATTCATGCGATGCCTGAGCATCTCTGTCTGATCTCAGATGTGAGAAATAAACTGCAGTGACGTCACCAAAATCAACCCAAAACACTGGCAGCACCAGCGCAGCTGTGAACCCGAGGACTTTCTCTCACCAGCAGGAGTAAGACGAGTCCGAGGCGCCGTGTGCGCGGTTCTAACGAGGCGAAAGCAGAAGAAGCGCACAAACCTTGACCGGAGAGCTCCGTGTGGCCACGGGCAGATCGCGCACCGCTGTCCCCGGGGGCGAAGCCGACACGCCGGCCGCGCATCCCGCCAGCGACGGTCTCCCTCCTCCGTTCCGCGGTCGCTGCTTAATCCCGTCCAGCAGGCGCACCAGCAGGATGTTCGCGGGCAGATCGTCGACCGCGCAGTCCACCAGGATGCGGCACTCCGGGCAGCGCAGCTCGTGTCTGGAGCTCACGATGTTCTCCAAGCAGCGGCGGCAGAAGGTGTGCTGACAGGGCAGCACTTTGGCGCTCGTGTCCAGCCGCTCCAGACACACCGAACACTCCAGCAGATCCAGCAGCGACGACTCGTCCATGTTTGGCTCTGGGGACGCAACGCGCAGGCGACGCGAGTCAACTTGGCCCGCATGTGGTCATACGGAGCGCTGCGAAGCGCGTCTGCTGCCGCTGCTATTGCCGCTGCTCCTCGCTCTCTATCTCTCTCTCGCTCGCTCACACACACACACACAGCTGTGGGGAACGGTGAGGTCACGCGCGCGCGACAGCAGAATCACCGCGCACGCCATCAAGCGCGAGCTTCTAGTACGCGCGTCACAGCGTCTCCAATGATTCCTCATTCATGCGGTTTACTTTACTAAGATGCGCCATTTCTATGGAGGACGAGAAATGACTTAAGTATATATAAATAAATAAATAAATTAATAAATACTTAAATGCATAAATAAATAAATGTAAAAATACAGAAAATAATTAATTAATTAATTCATGAAGAAATAAAATAATAAATACATGTAGAAATACGTAAATAAATTAATAAATAAATAATTAAATGCTGAAATAAATAAATATAGAAATACATAAATAAATAAATACTTAAATGCAGAAATAAATAAATGTAAAAATACATAAATAAATAAATTAATAAATGAAGAAATAAATTAATAAATACATGTAGAAATACATTAACTAATAATGAATGAATGAATAAATAAATAAATGCTGTAATAAATAAATATAGAAATACATAAATGAATAAATACTTAAATGCATAAATAAATAAATGTAAAAATAAATTAATAAATGAAGAAATAAATTAATAAATACATGTAGAAATACATAAATAAATTAACAAATAATGAATGAATAAATAAGTAAATAAATGCTGTAATAATTAAATATAGAAATACATAAATAAATTAATAAATGCAGAAATAAATAAATAAATATAAAAATACATAAATAAATAAATTAATGAATTAATTAATGAATAAATAAATTAATAAATACATAAATAAATGAATATATACATAAATGAATAAATATTTAAATGCAGAAATAAATAAATTAATGAATTAATTAATGAATAAATAAATTAATAAATACATAAATAAATGAATATATACATAAATGAATAAATATTTAAATGCAGAAATAAATACATGTAAAAATACATAAATAAATAAATTAATTCATAAATGAAGAAATAAATTAATAAATACATGTAGAAATACATAAATAAATGAACAAATAAATGAATAAATAAATAAAGAAATACATCAATAAATAATTAAATAAATGAATAAATACTTAAATGCAGAAACAAATAATTAAGTAAATGTAAAAATACATAAATTAATAAATACATGTAGAAATACATAAATTAATTAACAAATAAATGAATATATAAATAAATAAATAAATAATTAAATTCTGAAATAAATAAATAAATAAATAAATAAATATAGTAATACATAAATAAATAAATGAATAAATAAATCATTAAATGCTGGAATAAATAAATGCATAAATGAATGAATGAATAAATAAATAATTTTGTCAAAAGTGTCATTTTTAATTGTGCGATTTGTGTACCATTTGTGTTATACAACATTTATTTCTGCATTCATTTATGTATTTCTAGATTTGTTTATTTATTTATTTATTTATTTCAGCATCTAATTATTTATTTATTCAGAAAATGCAAAACGATATAAAAGTTTATGTTTGTATAATTACTATTTGTATAATTTATATTATATGTGCATGTAAATATTTCATATATAAAAATAACATATAGTGCTGGGCAATGATTAATTGTGATTAATTGCATCACAAATAAACGTTTTTGTTTATATAATATATGTACTGTGTATGTTTATGTATATATAAAGACACACATGCAGTATATGTTTTGAAAATATTTACGTGTATATATTTATATTCATATAATTTATATTATGTAGAAATATTTTTAATATATAAACATTTTTTTTCTTGAATATATATATATATATATATACATGTGTGTGTATTTATATATACATAATATATATAACAGTGCACACATATATGGAGGGCCGAATTACTCAAAATTAAATAATTAAATAAATGTTGAAATATATAAATAAATCAATTTATTAAATGCATCATTTAATTATTGAAAGCACAAATAATTGTATACATTATATATTTATTTAATTATTTATGTATTCATTTAATTATTTATCTAATTATTTAATCATATATTTATTGAATTAAGTACATATTTAATTGATTATATATTTATCAAGCTAATTATTTATGTAATAATTTTATTATATATATTTTTTTTTTAAATTACATATGTATACAAATGGATTTAATTATTTATTTATATATTTATTCATTTACTTAATAACCTCAGAACAAAATGTGGAGGCAATAAATAAATGCATAAATCAATAAATAGTTAGTTAAATATATAATTAAATGAATAAATATATAATTAAATAATGACATAAATCATATATAAATATATAATTAAATATATACTTAATTAAATAGATATATAATTAAATAATTAGATAAATAATTAAATCAATCAATAAATAGTTAAATAAATCTATAATTAATATTTATTTGTGCTTTCAATAATTAAATTATGTATTTAACAATTTATTTATATATTTCAGCATTTATTTAATGATTTAATTTTGAGTAATTCGGCCCTCCATACACATATAGTATGTAAATAAAACTTTTATTTTGGATGCGATTAATCATTTGACAATATGATTGTCATAAATAAATTGTCATAGATAAATAAATAAATAAATATCTCTGCCATAATTTATTTAAAATATATATTTTTCATACTAAGCAAAATTCAAACCATTAACATATTTATTGACATATTACCTGCTGATATAAAATTAAAATTTAGCTTCATTTGAAGTATTTTGTTATTGCACAATGCACATTTCTTAATATTATGCCTAATAATATCACTATTAATAAAGATTGTATGGTCTTTGTATAATATTGGTCTTTAAATGCAAGATATTTAAAGTGTACCTGAAGTATACTTGCAATAATTTGACTTTAACACAATCAATACAGTAACTATATCTTTAGTTGGGCTTCAGTGCTGCATCCACACAATTATTAAATTAAATTAAATTAAATTAAATTTAATTTAATTTAATTTAATTTAATTTATAGTACATTCATTTTATTTTATTTTTTAATTTTTATTTTTTTTTATTTTTCTTTGGACTTCAGTGCTGCATCCACACAATTATTAAATTAAATTAAATTTAATTAAATTTAATTAAATTTAATTTAATTTAATTTAATTTAATTTAATTTATAGTACATTCATTTTATTTTATTTTTTAATTTTTTTAATTTTAATTTTTTTTTATTTTTCTTTGGACTTCAGTGCTGCATCCACACAATTATTAAATTTAATTTCATTTTAATTTAATTTAATTTAATTTAATTTAATTTATAGTACATTAATTTTATTTTATTTTTTAATTTTTTTAATTTTTAATTTTTTTAATTTTTCTTTGGACTTCAGTGCTGCATCCACACAATTATTAAATTTAATTTAATGTAATTTAATTTAATTTAATTTATAGTGTATTAAGCACACAATTAGTTGTTCCAATTTAGCACACTTTAGGTATACCAGTTTAGTATACTACAAAAAGTACAATTGCAGGGTATTTTTATTATTAATAATATTAAAATATATAAATGTATTTGTAGAATACTTCGCACAAAATAAATGTATCTAAATATTCTTGATGCTGAACCAGATCTGTGATGTTTTATCTTAAATCAAAGTCATTTATTTGATTCCATTACATTCTGAATAAATGGAGAATAACAATTTAATTTTTAAAATAGATATCAATATACTCCTACCATAATTCTTGGAAAAAAAACAGACAACTAAACAAAATAGCATGTAATTTAATAGAGTTTCTACTAAAATTGCTAGTCTATTTATAAAATATATTCAATATCCAGTGAATTGTTAAAAAAATATGTGTATGTAATTTATATGAATTATAATTTTTTTAAAATTAAAAAACATTTTTCCTTAATATATACATGTATTTATATATAAATAAAACTACATAAATACTAAATAAAAATATATAGTAGCATATATATAGAATTTAAATATTTTATATATAAATCTAAGATATTTCTCCTTAATATATACATGTAGGCTTCTTTATGTGTGTATTTATATAAATAAAATAAGGTTTCCACTGATGTATGGTTTGTTAAATAATCAAAATATTGAGAAAATCACCTTTAAAGTTATCCAGATGAAGTTCTTAGCAACTTTATGTATATTTGCAGTAGGAAATTTACAAAATATCTTCATGGAGCATGGTCTTTACGTAATATCCTAATGATTTTTAGCAATAATTTTGAGCCATACAATGTATTTTTGGCTATTACTACAAAACACAGCAGTCAACATTTGAAGTGGGTCAAAAAAATCATAAAAGTGGTCAAAAACGACTATTGTTTTGGACTTTTGATCCACTGGTTTTTGCTCCAGGGTCACTTTTATAATGCAAACATGTAATATTTTATAAATAAAAGCAAAAATCGCTTAAAGCTGAACATAGCATAACATTTCTTATAAATTCTGGCTCTTTTATAATGGGTTTATAGTGCAATTGCGATACTCTTTGATGGTTTCGCGTTACTAAAGCGCCATCTGGCGGTTATAGATTATAACGCATGCATTCCTGCAATGTTAGTATCAAAGATTTTTAATGGCTGTATATAATCCTGATGATTAAATAATGAACTGGTGTTACATATGATTTAGGTAATTGCATATTAGTATAAAACAAACAGCTATTTCAGAAAAAAAAATAAAAATATGCATGATTTTAAACAGCGACATCTTTGATAGAAATGACCCAAAGCTCTTGTGTAAATGAAATGGCAGGAGTGCAAGAAAAACACTGTTTTGGTGTCTTATGTCGTGTTAAAATGCATAAGTGCTGGTTATCATCTCAGGAAGCGGCTTGAGAATGCCCTCTTTGTGTGCGAACGAAGCTGAACGCAAACAGATCGCAGCCGTTCAGTATGAAGCGCAGATGGACGTGTCCCGTCCTGCCCCATTCACACACAGCTCTGCCAGCCAATCACACAGGAAAGGAGGAGATGTCACTTCCTGACATGAAGCTCTTCTCTCATTCTGACCACCCAAGGAGAGCTGCGAGCTACTGCTGAAGGCCTGCGCATCAAAGCGCCGCTCGCCTTTATCTCTGTCAGGAGACACACCCTCCATCTGAGCCTCGGCAAACATCTGCTGTCATCTGCAATCAGTCAGCGTGTTTACAGGTTAAACGCGGCTGTTCAAGTACAAAAAAGGCTGTTTTTATCCTTTTTGCTTCCTATGCGGAGTTTTATTTAAAATTGAGGCAACAGAATGAAAAAAAACTGAAATATTTTAGCTACGCAACGATTAATCGCGATTAATCGCATCCGAAATAAACGTTTTTGTTTGCATAATGTGCATATAAATACACACACATGCATGGATACATTTGAGAAAGATGTGTTATGTTTATATATTAAATATATTTATATATAATATTAATTATATCAATAAAGCATATACATACAATACATACAGTTTTTTCAAAATATATACTGTATATGTGTGTTTAAATATACATAATAAATATACACAGTACACACACACACACATAATGTAAACAAAGTTTTATTTTGCATGTGATAAATCGTGATTAATTGCTGCACAACCCTAGTTTTTAGTTTCTATAAATAAATAAAAAAATATATATATATAATGTAAACAAATTTAATTTGGAATGCAATTAATCGCGATACACACACATATATTTTGTAAACAAAAACTTTTATTTTGGTATGCAAAAATTACGATGAATCAGATCATCGTGATTAATCATAGCACAACAGTACTTCTTAGTTTATATAAATAAAATATATATATATATAATATAATATATATATACACAGTACACACACACACACACACACACACACATATATATATATATATATATTATGTAAACAAATTTAATTAGGAATGCAATTAATCGCGATTAATTGTTGCACAGCACTACTTTTTAGTTTATATCAATAAAATCATATTTATTTAAATATTTTCAAAATATATACTGTGTGTGTGTGTGTGTGTGTGTTTATATATTCATAATAAATATACACAGTACACACAGACATATAATGTTAATCGGATAATCGTGATTAATCGTTGCACAACACTACATTTTAGTTTATATAAATAAAAATATATACTGTATGTGTATTTATATATACATAATAAATATACACAGTACACACACATATATTTTGTAAACAAAAACATTTATGTTGGTAAAAAATTACGATGAATCGGATAATCGTGATTAATCGTAGCACAACAGTAGTTTTTAGCTTGTATCAATAAAAATATATACTGTATGTGTGTTTATATATATATATATATATATATATATATATATACAGTACACACACACACACACACACACACACACACACACACACATATATATATATATATTATGTAAACATTTTATTTGGAATGCAATTAATTGCGATTAATTGTTGCACAGCACTACTTTTTAGTTTCTATCAATAAAATTATATACATTTAAATATTTTCAAAATATATACTCTGTGTGTGTGTGTGTGTGTGCGTGTGTGTGTGTTTATATATTCATAATAAATATACACAGTACACACACACATATAATGTAAACAAAAACGTTTATTTTGGAAGCAATTAATCGGATAATCGTGATTAATCGTTGCACAACACTACATTTTAGTTTATATAAATAAAAATATATACTGTATGTGTATTTATATATACATAATAAATATACACAGTACACACACATATATTTTGTAAACAAAAACTGTTATTTTGGTATGCAAAAATTACGATGAATCGGATAATCGTGATTAATCGTAGCACAACAGTACTTTTTAGTTTATATAAATAAAAATATATACTGTATGTGTGTTTATATATATATATATATATATATATATATAGTAAACAAATTTTATTTGGATTGCAATTAATTGCGATTAATTGTTGCACAGCACTACTTTTTAGTTTATATCAATAAAATTATATACATTTAAATATTTTCAATATATATACACTGTGTGTGTTTATATATATATATAATAAATATATACAGTGCACATATATTATGTAAAGAAAAACTTTTATTTTGGAAGCAATTAATCGTGATTAATCGGATAATCGTGATTAATCGTTGTACAGCACTACTTTTTAGTTTGTATCAAAAATAGATAGATGTAAATATTTTCAAATCATATTCTGTATGTGTGTGTATTTATTTATATATACATAATAAATATACAAAGTACACACAGACATATATTTTATAAACAAAAACTTTTATTTTGGAAGTAATTCCTCACGATTAATTGAATAACCGTGATTAATCGTTGCACAACTCTACTTTTAAATTTATATCAATAAAATATATACTATACGTGTGTGTATTTATATATAAATAATAAATATACACAGTACACACACACACACACACACACACACACACACACACACATACTATGTAAACAAAAACTTTTATTTATTTTTATTATCTTTATTATTTCAGTTAATCGCGATTAATCGGATAATCGTGATTAATCGTTGCACAACTCTACTTTTAAATTTATCAATAAAATAAATACTGTATGTGTGTGTATTTATATATACATAATAAATATACACAGTACACACATATATATATATATTTATGTAAACAAACTTTTATTTGGAATGTGATTAATCACAATTAATTGGATAATTGTGATTAATCGTTGCACAACACTACTTTTTAGTTTATATCAATAAAATTATATACATTTGAATATTTTCAAAATATATGCTGTATATGTGTGTGTTTATATATACATAATAAATATATACAGTACAAACACATTATGTAAACAAAAACTTTTATTTTGGATGTGATAAATTGCGATTAATCGGATAATCGTGATTAATCGTTGCAGAACACTACTTTTTTGCTTATATCAATAAAAATATATACTGCATGTGTGTATTTATATATACATAATAAATATACACAGTACACAAGCATATTATGTAAAAACTTAATTTGAATGTGATTAATCGCAATTAATCGGATAATCGCGACTAATCGTTGCAAAACACTTTTTAGTTTATATCAATAAAATTAAATTTTTCAAAATATTTACTGAATGTGTGTTTATAAATACATAATAAATATACACAGTACACACACACACCTATATTATGTCAACAAAAACGTTTTGGAAGCGATTAATCACGATTAATTGGATAATGCGAATAATCACAATTAATGGTTGACTTTTTAGTTTATATCAATAAAAATATATACATGTAAATAATTTCAAAATGTATACTGTATGTGTGTATACTTATATACACAAAATAAATATACGTAGTACACACACATATTATGTAAACAAGACTTTTTGGATGCGATTAATCGCGATTAATCGGATAATCACGATTAATCGTTGCACAACAATACTTTTTTTTTAATTCTGAGGAAAATTGAAAGATATAAAAGAATTGTTAGATAAAAACGAACAGTCCTGAGATAAAAAAAAGTCTGAATTATGAGATATAAAGTTAGAATTCTAGCTTTTTTTTTTGCAATGTTTAGTTTGCAATTGTATTTTTTATCCTCACAACTTTTTTTTATTTTTTTCCCTCTGAATTCCTTGCACTTCTTTTTCTTTTGTTTTATTTTGTTTCCACCATTGCAAAACTTTGTAAAATCTTTTTTATCTCACGATTACGACTTTTCTTCTCAGAAATGTACGTTTATACAGTATCTTCTGTATTCACGAGTTTATATCTCACAGTTTCGAATTTTCTTATCAGAACATATTTTGCCATGATATGGAATTTTTTACCTTTTTATGGGAGAATATAAAATCTGAATTATGAGATAAAAAGTTGCAATTATTTATCCAAGCTCATGGCTCTGCTTTAATAGCAAAAACAAGCCACAATGTCTATAGAAAGTAATTTACCCCTCATTCCAGACTTCAGGCATGCGTCTCATGAACGCTGCGTCCTTCATCCTGCAGAAGTAGGTTAGCTGATGCTGCCGTTTCCATGGCAACCATTCTTCGCACTCCTGCTGTGAAGTTGTTACCAAGTGACAGTCGCCAAAACATCCCTGTTTCAAATGTATCGTGTTCTTCTTTTGCACTACAAAATGATGCATGAATGTGCAAATACAGGCAGCGTTTGTGAAAACCGATACGGAATCGCTGTGCAAGCGCCTTCATTTGCCTCTAAATGAATCTTTGCGGTGGATATCGGTTTCTGTGCACCTTCATGGAGAGAATTTGATTTAAAACCAGTCATAAGTAGCACAGGTATATTTGTAGCAATAGCGATCACAATTATGTATTTTTCTTTTAATGCAAAAATCATTAGGATATTAAGATCATGTTCCCTTAAGATATTTTGTAAATTTCCCACACTGTAAAAAATGATTACGCCAATTAGTTATCATAACTTAACATTTTGAGTTAAGTCAACTTATCTGGACTGAACTTGTTGAGATAACTCAGATATCAATGTTTTTCTTGGCTGAACTTATCAGACTTAAAATAATGAGTCAACTAAACTCAAATATACGAGTTAACATAACTGCTTCAAACATTTGAGCTTTAAATTGTACAAATGCAAATGGAAACTAATTTTAACTAATATTTTATGATATCGATACATTTTAAAATTATCGGGGGTATCCAGGGTGGTTGCTATGCAGTAGGGTACCTGGGGTGGTTGCTAAGGTGTTGCTAGGTGGTTGCTAGGGTACCCAGGGTAGTTGCTAAGGTGTTGCTAGGGTGTTGCTAGAGTACTCGGGGTGGTTGCTAAGGTGTTGCTAGGGTACCAGGGGTGGTTGCTAGGGTGTTGCTATGCGGTTGCTAGGATACCCGGGGTGGTTGCTAAGGTGTGGCTACGTGGTTGCTATGGTACCTGGCATGGTTGTTATGCGGTTGCTAGCAAGTACTAGCATGTCGCTAGCATTTTTCTAGCATGATTAGCATGTCACTAGCAAGTTACAAGCATGATTAGCAAGTTACTAGCATGATTAGCATGTTGCTAGCATTTTTCTAGCATGATTAGGAAGATACTAGCATGTTTTTTAGCATGATTAACATATTATTAGCATGATACACAGATATATATATATATATATATATAATATATATATATATATATATATATATATATATATATATATATATATATATAGATATCAGATAGATAGATAGATGTTTTTATATCATTTTTAAATCTGTAGGCAATTTTAAATGAACCCGAATTGAAATAATCTAAATGAGTCTTTTAATTAACAGAATCGCAAAATTTGAGTGAGATTAATAAAAATCCACACATTCAGTGCACTGAAAATATATATAAACTTAATTTTTGATTAATAACACTGCCGTTCAAAAGATGGGATCAGTATGATTTTTAAAGTTTTTGAAAAGAAGTTTCTTATGCTCATCAAGGCTGCATTTATTTGATCAAAAATACAGAGAATTTTTTTTTATTAATTTATAAATTAAATTAAATTAAATTATAAAAAAAATAAATAAAAATAAAAAATAATGAAAATAAATATAATAGTGAAATATTATTACAATATAAAATGATGTTTCTCTACTTTAATATGCATTAAAATTTAAGTTATTTGTGACGTAGTCAATGAATCATCCAGAGGCGTTGGATCCATTTGCGACATGCTTTATTAAGCAAAACAGCGTGAAAACAGGCAGAGTTCGGTAACGGCAGACAGGAGTGGTGCAGGTAATCCAAACGGGAAACGAGAGTCCAGGCGGGAGGTCGATAAGGCAGGCGGCAGAAACGATATAACGGTAAACAGTCCGGTCGGTAACAAAGGCAGTCAGAAATAATAAACGCTCAGGATTGATAGAAGACTATGCAAAACTTCGCGAGGAACCGGCCGCGAAAGCAGCCCTAAAATGGCCGACAGAGAGGAAGTGCCCGGAGGGGACCCGGAACCGGAAGTGGACGTCCCAGGTACGGGGAGAGGGAAATGTAGTTCATTAAAAGTCCGGGGAAGGTTCCCGCTGGCGGCGGTTAGAGGGAGCCACAGAGACCGCGTTTGTGACAGAGCCCCCCCCCAACGAGCGACTCCTGGCGCGAGGAGGTGCCCGACGCCGAGGTCTGCCCCTACCACGAGGAGCTGGTCGCTCTGGGTGTGCAGAGTGAAAGTCAGTGATGAGGGATGGGTCGAGGATGTCTCCTGCAGCGACCCAAGATCTTTCCTCTGGGCCGTAGCCCTCCCAGTCGACTAAGTATTGGAGGCGACCTCTCCGGCGTCGGGAGTCCAGGATGATGTTCACCCGGTAGGCCTCCTCGCCGTCCACGACTATGGGGGGAGGTCCCTGAGAAGCGGTCTCGTCTAGGCCCTCCACTCCTTCCGGATCGCCAGCAGGCTTGAACAGAGACACATGAAAAGTGGGTGAGATACGGTACTGGGCTGGGAGTTCTAAACGGAAAGAGACAGGAGTAATTTGTTTAATAATCTTGAAAGGACCCACGTACCTGGGATTGAGCTTCTTGCATGGCAAGCGTAGGCGAAGGTCCCGGGTCGAGAGCCAAACCCACTGTCCAGGTTTATAGGCGGGGCTAGGCCTGCGCCGGCGGTCTGCTTGAATCTGGAAGCGGCGCACGGCCCGTTGGAGGTGGACGTGGGCCATGTTCCAGATCTCCTCGCTGCGCTCGAACCAGGAGTTGACCGCTGGAAGTTCGGAGGGTTCCCCGGACCAGGGGAATAGAGGTGGCTGGAAGCCTAAGGTGCACTGAAACGGGGTGAGGTTAGTGGAGGGTTTGCGTATTGAGTTCTGGGCATATTCGGCCCAGAGCAGGTAGCGGTTCCAGTCTTCTTGATGATTTTGGCAGTAAGAGCGTAGGAAGCGGGTCAACTCCTGGTTTAATCTCTCCACTTGGCCGTTGGCCTCCGGGTGGTACCCCGAGGTGAGGCTGATGTTAACTCCGAGCAGGTGGAAGAAGTTTGTCCAGAGACGAGAGGTGAACTGGGGCCCGCGGTCCGACACAATGTCCTCAGGTAGTCCATAAAATCTGAACACGGAGTTGCATAATAGTTCAGCGGTTTCCATGGCGGTTGGTAGCTTGGGAAGGGGAATGAAGCGACAACCCTTGGAGAAACGGTCGATGACACTGAGGATGGTGGTGTGTCCGTTGGAAGGTGGGAGATCTGTCACGAAATCAATGGCGATATGAGACCAGGGGCGCTGAGGGACAGGTAGTGGTTGTAGCAAACCAGCAGGTAGACGTCGAGGAACCTTGGAGGTGTTGCAAACGGTGCAGTTGTGGATAAAGTTGATCGTGTCAGGACGCAGAGTGGGCCACCAGAAACGGTTATTCAACAGATGGAGGGTAGCCTCAATACCTGGGTGTCCCGAGCTGGTAGCGGAGTGAACCTCGAACAGGACTCTCTGGCGTAGACCTGGTGGAACATAGGTGAGGCGGTCGGGACAGGCAGCGGGAGGCGGATCCTGAGCTTGAGCTTCGGCAATTTCGGTCATAATATCCCAGGCAACCGGGGCTACTATGATGGAAGTAGGCAGGATATTTTCAGTGGGGAAGGTGACACAGTCGGGTTCATGGATGCGTGAGAGAGCGTCAGCCTTTGTGTTCTGAGAGCCTGGGCGGTATGTGACTTGGAACTGAAAGCGTGTAAAGAATAGAGCCCATCTAGCCTGGCGATGGTTTAGTAACTTGGCTGATCGGAGATATTCCAGATTCTTATGGTCCGTCAGAACTGTAAAGGGGTATTTTGCACCCTCGAGCCAGTGCCGCCATTCCTCGAGTGCTAATTTGATCGCCAGTAACTCCCGATTTCCAACGTCGTAATTCCTCTCCGCAGGGTTTAGTTTGTGGGAATAGTAAGCACAAGGGAACATCTTGGCAGGTTCGCCGTGTCGCTGAGAGAGGACAGCACCAACGCCCGTACTAGATGCGTCCACCTCCACGATGAAGGGCTTGTCGGGGTCAGGGTGGTGAAGAATGGGCGCTGTGGAGAATCTCCGACGGAGGTCCTCAAAAGCTTGGACGGCTGGTTGGGACCAGGAGAGGCGATGATTCCCCTTTTTGACCATGGCCGTGAGTGGAGCGGCAACTGAGCTGAATTGACGGATGAATCGGCGATAGAAATTAGAAAATCCCAGGAAGCGCTGGAGTTCCTTCAATGTAGTGGGACGGGGCCAGGTAAGAACAGAGTTGACCTTTCCTTCGTCCATGGCGACTCCCTGCGGGCTGATGACATACCCGAGAAAGGAGATTCTGTGCTGGTGAAACTCGCATTTCTCCTCCTTAGCGTATAGTTGATGCTGGATGAGACGCTTGAGAACAGCTCTGACATGCTTGACGTGGTCCTCGTAAGAGTTGGAGAAGATGAGGATGTCGTCGATATAAACGATCAGCCAGCGATTCAGCATCTCCCGGAAAACCTCGTTGACGAAGGCCTGGAAGAACGACGGGCTGTTGGCTAGGCCGAAGGGCATGACCTGATATTCGTAGTGGCCTGAGGTGGTCGAGAAGGCCGTCTTCCACTCGTCCCCCTCACGAATCCTGACCAGATTGTAGGCCGAGCGTAAGTCCAGCTTGGTGAAGATCTTGGCGTTCCTTAGTTGTTCTAAGGCGGATGGGACGAGTGGGAGCGGGTAGCGGTACTTAACGGTCACCTCGTTGAGCCCACGATAGTCTATGCAGGGGCGGAGACCGCCGTCCTTCTTTTTCACGAAAAAGAACCCTGCTGAGGCTGGTGAGGTGGAAGGTTTAATGAAGCCCTTGGCTAACTCCTCACGGATGTATGTGTTCATGGCCTCCGTCTCAGGTTGGGAGAGAGGAAATACTCGGCCTCTAGGCGGGGTAGATCCAGGGAGGAGTTCGATGGCGCAGTCGCCGGGGCGGTGAGGAGGTAGCTGGGTGGCCTTGGTGCGACTGAAGGCCTCGTATAGATCTTGATATTCCTCTGGTAGAGTGTGGGATGGCTGAACGTTCGCTGGGGTGGAGCAGGTTAGGCGGCAGGATAGTTGGCAGGTGTTAGACCAGTGAATGATGGTACGATCCGCCCAGGAGATGGTGGGTTCATGCAGGTTTAGCCAGGGGTAGCCCAGGATGACGGGTGACTGAGGTGAGGTGATGATGAAGAAACGGATGGTCTCCTGATGAGAGGGTTCAACCTGCAGGATGATGTCCTGGGTGGTGAGGTGGACACGGCCAGATCCTAGCGGCCGCCCATCGAGGGCGGCCACTGCCACATGTGGAGTACAAGAGAGAGTGGGTAAGTGGTGAGCAGTAACAAAGTCAGCGTCTATAAAATTCCCGGCGGCGCCGGAATCTATTAAGGCAGTGGTTTTAATGGGAATGTTATCAGATACTAGAATCACTGGCATTTCACAACGGTTAGAATGTGACTTGTTACTACTCACCGAGGTAGGTGGGCGTGGTGGTCGCGTGGGACAGGTAGCTCTGATGTGTCCTGCCAGACCGCAGTAAAGGCATAGATTGCCCCGAAGCCGTCTCTCCCTCTCCTCCAGGGACAGCTTGGTGGCTCCAATTTGCATTGGTTCCGGAGCAGCTTCAGCGGCAGCGGGAGAAGAGAAGTGCGGGGTAGCAAACGATCTGGCAGGCCTGCGAGCTCTCATTACATTATCCACTCGAATGGCTAGATCGATAAACTGATCCAAGTTGAGACCCTCGTCCCGGCATGCTAGCTCCATCTGGAGGTCTGGATGCAAGCCCTTGCGGAAGTGGAGTTTGAGGGGTTCGTCATTCCATCCGCTCTGTGCCGCGAGGGTACGGAAGGTCAAGGCGAAGTCCGCCGCAGTTCCCCTGCCCTGCTTCAGGGACATCAGCTGCTCCCCGGCCTCTCCGCTCTCAGAACTAGGCTGAAATACCTCCTTAAAGCGCCGCAGGAAGGCCGAAAACGAGGGAAAAGTGGGGCGGTCCAAATCCCAAACAGCAGTGGCCCAATCAAGAGCTCTCCCGGAGAGGAGCGAACAGACAAAGGCGATCTTGCTCTCATCATTAGGGTAAAGATGTGGCTGTTGATTAACGAAAAGTGAGCATTGTAGCAAAAATCCCTTACATTTGGTAGATGTTCCATCAAACTTCTCCGGGAAAGCTAGCCGCGGGCTAGCGGCGGCCGACTGTGCACCCAGTGGTGGAGTGGAGGGAACGGATGCGGTGGGTTGGGTGATCATCTGCAGGCGTTGCAGAGATCTTACCAGTTGATCCGTGAGGCTCGAGAGGTGCTCCAGCTGTTGTTGATGGACCGTGAGCACGGATGCCTGGGCGGTTAGCTCAGTAGTCAAACGCTGAACAGTCGCTGGATCCGAAGATGGCGAAGTTTTCTGTGACGTAGTCAATGAATCATCCAGAGGCGTTGGATCCATTTGCGACATGCTTTATTAAGCAAAACAGCGTGAAAACAGGCAGAGTTCGGTAACGGCAGACAGGAGTGGTGCAGGTAATCCAAACGGGAAACGAGAGTCCAGGCGGGAGGTCGATAAGGCAGGCGGCAGAAACGATATAACGGTAAACAGTCCGGTCGGTAACAAAGGCAGTCAGAAATAATAAACGCTCAGGATTGATAGAAGACTATGCAAAACTTCGCGAGGAACCGGCCGCGAAAGCAGCCCTAAAATGGCCGACAGAGAGGAAGTGCCCGGAGGGGACCCGGAACCGGAAGTGGACGTCCCAGGTACGGGGAGAGGGAAATGTAGTTCATTAAAAGTCCGGGGAAGGTTCCCGCTGGCGGCGGTTAGAGGGAGCCACAGAGACCGCGTTTGTGACATTATTCCTGTCATCAAAGCCAAATTTTCAAATTATATGCTAATATTTTCAGGTTTTTTGTAACCTTTGATACTTTTTTCCAGGATTCTTTGATGAATAAAAGTCTAAAAAGAGTGGCATTTATTTTAAATAAAAATCTTTTTGTAACAATATACACTACCGTTCAAAACTTTGGAGTCAGTAATTTTTATTCTTTCTTTTTTTGAAAGAAATTAATACTTTTTATTCAGAAAGGGTAAGTTTAATTGCTAAAAATGATAGCAAAGACTTACATTGTTAGAAAACGCTTATATTTTGAATAAATGCTGTTCTTCTAAACTTTTTAGAAAAGCATCACAGATTCCAAAAAAATACTAAGCAGCACAACTGTTTCCAACATTGATAATAAAAGTAATAAATCAGTATATTAGATTGATTTGGACACTGAAGACTGCAGTAATGATGCTGAAAATTCAGCTTTGCATCACAGGAATAAATTACATTTCAGTATTTTAAAATAGAAACCATGATTTTATTTTGTAATTTAAAAAAAAATCTGTATTTTCAGTTTTTTTTTGTAACCTTTGATACTTTTTTTTAGGATTCTTTGATGAATACAAGTTTAAAAAGAGTGAAATTTATTTAAAATAAAAATCTTTTTGTAACAATATACACTACCATTTAAAACTTTGGGGTCAATTAATTTTTATTCTTTCTTTTTTTGAAGGAAATTACCACTTTTATTTAGAAAGAGTGAGTAATTGCTAAAAAAGATAGGAAAGACTTACATTGTTAGAAAATACTTATATTTTAAATAAATGCTGTTCTTCTAAACATTTTAGAAAAGCATCACAGATTCCAAAAAAATATATATATATATTTGGCAGCACAACTGTTTCCAAAACTGATAATAAAAGTAATAAATCAGTATATTAGAATGATTTCTCAAAGATTGTGTCACACTGAAGACTGGAGTAATGATGCTGAAAATTCTACTTTGCTTTACAGGAATAAATTACATTTTTACAATTACAAGTATTTTAAAATAGAAACCATGATTTTATATTGTAATAAATATTTTTCAGCATTTTTGATCAAATAAATGCAGCCTTAATGAGCATAAGAAACTTAAAAACAAAATTATATATATATGTTATTATATAATAATGATATAAAGTTATACATTAATACATTAAAGTTATACATTAATTATACAAATTATGATTATTATTTATTCATAAATTAATTATACAAATTAATTATAAAATTATATAATTATATTATATAAATTTTAATTAATTACTAATATATATTAATATTATATACTAATTTTATATAATAATATTATATAGATAGATAGATAGATAATATTATATAATTATATTATATAAATTATATAAAAAATAATTATAAAATTATTAATTTATTCATAAATTATATATATATATATATAAATTACATACATTTATAAAATTAATTATACAATTATTTATACATTTATTCATAAATTAATTATAAAAATAATTATAAAATTATATATATATTAATTACTAATATATATTAATATTATATAATACTTTTAGATAATAATATTATATAACAATTGTATTATATAAATTATATAAATTTATAAAATTATGTATTAATTTATTAATGAGTTAATTATAAAAAATAAATTTTAATTAATTACTAATATATATTAATATTATATACTAATTTTATATAATAATATTATATAGATAGATAGATAGATAGATAGATAGATAATATTATATAATTATATTATATAAATTATATAAAAATTATAAAATTATTAATTCATAAATTATATATATATAAATTATATACATTTATAAAATTAATTATACAATTATTTATAAATTTATTCATAAATTAATTATAAAAATAATTATAAAATTATATATATATATATATATATATATATATATATTAATTACTAATATATATTAATATTATATAATACTTTTAGATAATAATATTATATAATAATTATATTATATAAATTATATACATTTATAAAATTATGTATTAATTTATTAATGAATTAATTATAAAAAATAAATTTTAATTAATTACTAATATATATTAATATTATATACTAATTTTATATAATAATATTATATAGATAGATAGATAATATTATATAATTATATTATATAAATTATATAAAAAATAATTATAAAATTATTAATTTATTCATAAATTATATATATATATATATATATATATATATATAAATTACATACATTTATAAAATTAATTATACAATTATTTATAAATTTATTCATTAATTATAAAAATAATTATAAAATTATATATATATTAATTACTAATATATATTAATATTATATAATACTTTTAGATAATAATATTATATAATAACTGTATTATATAAATTATATAAATTTATAAAATTATGTATTAATTTATTAATGAATTAATTATAAAAAATAAATTTTAATTACTAATATATATTAATATTATATACTAATTTTATATAATAATATTATATAGATAGATAGATAATATTATATAATTATATTATATAAATTATATAAAAATTATAAAATTATTAATTTATTCATAAATTATATATATATATAAATTATATACATTTATAAAATTAATTATACAATTATTTATAAATTTATTCATAAATTAATTATAAAAATAATTATAAAATTATATATATATATATATATATATATATATATATATATATATATTAATTACTAATATATATTAATATTATATAATACTTTTAGATAATAATATTATATAATAATTATATTATATACATTATATAAATTTATAAAATTATGTATTAATTTATTAATGAATTAATTATAAAAAATAAATTTGAATTAATTACTAATATATATTAATATTATATACTAATTTTATATAATAATATTATATAGATAGATAGATAATATTATATAATTATATTATATAAATTATATAAAAATTATAAAATTATTAATTTATTCATAAATTATATATATATATAAATTATATACATTTATAAAATTAATTATACAATTATTTATAAATTTATTCATAAATTAATTATAAAAATAATTATAAAATTATATATATATATATATATATATATATATATATATTAATTACTAATATATATTAATATTATATAATACTTTTAGATAATAATATTATATAATAATTATATTATATACATTATATAAATTTATAAAATTATGTATTAATTTATTAATGAATTAATTATAAAAAATAAATTTGAATTAATTACTAATATATATTAATATTATATACTAATTTTATATAATAATATTATATAGATAGATAGATAGATAATATTATATAATTATATTATATAAATTATATAAAAAATTATAAAATTATTCATTTATTCATAAATTTTATATATATATATATATATACACACACACACATTTATAAAATTAATTATACAATTAATTATACATTTATTCATAAATTAATTATATATATATATATATATATATATATATATATATATAGTTTTTTTTTTCTCTCCACCCTCAGATTGCAGATTTTTTAAACCACACATCAAAGAAAAGCTTACTTATCCACTTTTCAGATGCATAAATCTCAATTTGTGGTCCAGAGCGAGTCGCATTTATTCTTCATTGTGTTTAATCGCGGGCGGAAATTAAATCAAAGCGCACATAAAAAGAACAGAAAAATGCACCAAAAAATAAAGCGCTCCTCGGGGAAAGTACATCTGCCACACCTGTTTCACAACAGCATCCTTTCCTATCAATAGATAAACAAGTCAATAAATTATCCCGGGTCCGCAAACACTTGGTCGCACATCACACGCTTCTAGAACTATCCAAATAATTACACAGCGTTCTAATCAGAAAGGAGCCGGGTTTGATCTCGCTTTGATGCCGCGCATTGATCTCCTCCGGATTGCAATCTTGTGTTAGTGCCGCTGGCGGGCAGCAGTGAGTCTGGAAACCGAGTTTGAATACCTGTCTCAGGTTCGTTCTGGGCGGAGAGCATCTTTAAGTTGCATTCGAGGTGGAGCCAGACGCCGAAACGAGCCTTGGAGCGCTTTAATAAGAGGCGACGGACGTTTTTTGATCCGATTGACTGCGATGATCTGATCCCATTCGAGATTTCTGCTCAGAAACGGACGCGCGAGAGCCTCGGAGCGGATCTTGCTGAAGAATCTCCCGGGTTTCTATCGAGCTGAAGCGCAGAAGCGTCTCCGTCTTCCCGCAGGTAAAGGCGCCTCAGGAATGCGCCGCGGCTTTTTTTTTTTCACACACGAGGGAAATTCCTGCTTTATTAAGATGCACACAAACCGTTACCGCTCGGATAGACTTATAAACTTAGGTTTATATCATTTAGCTGGTTAGTTAGGCTCGTTTGGCGCTTAGTTATGCACGCGCTCTTGCGCTTTGCGCAATGGTTAGACGCGACTCCGAAGGATGTTGCGTTTGGAAAAGCCTGTCCTAACCTACTTCTGGGAATGCTTTTGGCTGTCCCATGCGGAGATGAGATGTGAGGGAAAGTCCTGCGTGGAGATGAGGCATGCGCTTGCATGCACGCGCGGCTTTGAACTGCGGCTGAAAGAGGAAATAAATGCGAAAGAAACAAACAAAAAAAACATTAATGGAGATGAGATGCATTGACTGTTGGGGTCGTTGCTAATAGAACTAAGTTAGGCTAATTAATTGCATGCACAAAAGCGCGTGCCGGATTATGCTTTAATTATCTACGCTCTTAAACAAGGTGCTTTACGTTTTTCTTACCTTTTCTTTTGTGAAACAGAAAGGTTTTCAGGTGTTTAAAGGTAACATTTGTGACCCTGGAGCACAAAACCAGTCTTAAGTAGCACGGATATATTTATAGCAATAGCCAAAAATATACTGCATGGGTCAAAATGAGAAATTATGCCAAAAATCATTAGGATATTAAGAACATGTTCCATGAAGATATTTTGTACATTTCCTACTGTAAATATATCAAAACGTAACTTTTGATTAGTAATATGCATTGCTAACAACTTCATTTGCACAACTTTAAAGGCCATTTTCTCAATATTTAGATTTTTTTTGCACCCTCAGATTGCAGATTTTCAAACAAAGCTTATATATTCAGATTTTAGATGATGTATAAATCTCAGTTTCAAAAAATGCACACTTATGGCTGGTTTTGTGGTCCAGGGTCACATTTAGTCAAAAAGTGTTCTTCTATGGCATCGTGAGGCACCTTTATTTTTAATAAAGTCTTGGTTTTGTTAATAAAACTACAATTCGGTCATAATAGAACTTCTTCGATGAACGAATGACCTGCTTTTTTAATTATTTGTTTTAAATGTATTTTCAATGTATTAAATGACTTAAGTATAAATAAATAAATAAATAAATAAATAAATGAATAAATACTTAAATGCAGAAATAAATAAATGTAAAAAATACATAAATAAATTAATAAATTAATTAATGAAGAAATAAATTAATAAATACATGTAGAAATACATAAATAAATTAACAAATAAATAAATATATATATATATATATATAAATAATTAAATGCTGAAATAAATAAATAAATATAGAAATACATAATTAAATGCTGAAATAAATAAATGTAGAAATAAATAATTTTGTCAAAAGTGTCATTTTTAATTGTACTATTTTTGTACCATTTGTGTTATACAACATTTATTTCTGCATTTATGTATGTATTTCTACATTTATTTATTTCAGCATTTAATTATTTATTTATTAATATATTCATTTATGTATTTCTACATGTATTTATTAATTTATTTCTTCATTAATTTATCAATTATTTATTTCAGCATTTAATTATTTATTTATTTATATATTAATTTATTTGTTAATTTATGTATTTCTACATATATTTATTAATTTATTTCAGCAGTTCAGCATTTAATTGTTTATTTATTTATATATTCATTTATTTGTTAATATATGTATTTATTAATTAATTAATTATTTATTTATTTTATATTTTTACATTTATTTATTTATTTCTGCATTTAAGTGTTTATTTATTTATTTATGCTTAAGTCATTTCTCGTCCTCCACATTGCAGAACATAATGAAGCAACAGAATGCTCATCTAATCGCATTTTGAGCAGTCAACTTTGTTATGAATCGGTTGAAATGACTCGCTCATTTGACTCATTCGAACTGAATCGTTAAAACATATATAGGCATAAGAATAGCGATACAGAACTTTCGGCTTTGTGGATATGCATTCCTAAAACACATGTTTTTAATAGTTTATGTTTCTGTATTTCATGCTGTCTATCAAATGATGTGTTTGGTAGCACTCTGTGGTGGATATTACACTCATTATTATTATTATTATTATTATATGTACTAGAGTAATTACATCTTGTTGAGGCTCATTGTCGTTGGCGCTGTGTGTGTCCTAAATGCAGGCAATTAAAGGATTACTCCACTTCCAGAATAAAAATTCCCTGATAATTTACTCATCTTCAGTCACAAAGAAATTTGTTTTTTTTTCCAGGACATTGTCTCCATAATAGTGGACTATAGTGGATAAAAAAATGCAGTTTCAAAGCAGCTTTAAAGGTCCTTGAAACACGCTTAGTCTACTGAAACAAGCAAAAACACATTTAATTTTGACTTGTTTTCAGAAAATCCTTCTTGATTTAAGAATTTTTTGATATTTTTGCTGGAAACAAGACAAAATATCTAAGTAAGAAAAGCATTTTTTTTGCAGTGTACTAATAAGCAAAACTTACTTTAGATTAACATTTGTGCTTTTTTCCTCATTGCTGAAGAGTGTTGAACTTTCTTTTCCTACAGTTCTACTGTACAGACGACAATTTAATTTTCCTTTAGCCTTAGCCTTATTCACTTCATTTCATTTTGATGTGAAAGGGCTTTTACTTTTGCTAAGAATCAAATGTTTTTATATTAAAAACAAACAAGCAAGCCCTGCCCAGATTTAAAAAGTAACGCAAAACTAATGCAAAAGTATTGTAACGCATTACTTTCCATAAAAAGTAACTAAGTAACGTAATTAGTGACTTTTTTAGAAAGTAACGTAACATTGTAACGCATTACTTTTCATCTAAAGTAACTAAGCAACGTAATTAGCTACTTTTTTAGGGAGTAACGCGAGTAACGCAATATTGTAATGCATTACTTTCCATAAAAAGTAACTAAGTAACGTAATTAGCTACTTTTTTAGGAAGTAACGCAATATTGTAACGTATCACTTTCCATAAAAAGTATCTAAGTAACGTAATTAGCTACTTTTTTAGCGAGTAACGTAACATTGTAACGCATTACTTTTCATCTAAAGTAACTAAGCAACGTAATTAGCTACTTTTTTAGGGAGTAACGCAATATTGTAACGTATTACTTTCCATAAAAAGTAACTAAGCAATGTAATTAGCTACTTTTTTAGGGAGTAACGCAATATTGTAACGTATTACTTTCCATAAAAAGTAACTAAGCAACGTAATTAGTTGCTTTTTTAGCGAGTAACGTAACATTGTAATGCATTACTTTCCATAAAAAGTAACTAAGTAACGTAATTAGCTACTTTTTTAGGGAGTAACGCAATATTGTAACGCATTACTTTTCATCTAAAGTAACTAAGCAACGTAATTAGCTACTTTTTTAGGGAGTAACGCAATATTGTAACGTATTACTTTCCATAAAAAGTAACTAAGTAACGTAATTAGCTACTTTTTTTAGGGAGTAACGCAATATTGTAACGTATTACTTTCCATAAAAAGTAACTAAGTAACGTAATTAGCTACTTTTTTTAGGGAGTAACGCAATATTGTAACGTATTACTTTCCATAAAAAGTAACTAAGCAACGTAATTAGTTGCTTTTTTAGCGAGTAACGTAACATTGTAATGCATTACTTTCCATAAAAAGTAACTAAGCAACGTAATTAGCTACTTTTTTAGGGAGTAACGCAATATTGTAACGTATTACTTTCCATAAAAAGTAACTAAGCAACGTAATTAGCTACTTTTTTAGGGAGTAACGCAATATTGTAACGTATTACTTTCCATAAAAAGTAACTAAGCAACGTAATTAGTTGCTTTTTTAGCGAGTAACGTAACATTGTAATGCATTACTTTCCATAAAAAGTAACTAAGTAACGTAATTAGCTACTTTTTTAGGGAGTAACGCAATATTGTAACGCATTACTTTTCATCTAAAGTAACTAAGCAACGTAATTAGCTACTTTTTTAGGGAGTAACGCAATATTGTAACGTATTACTTTCCATAAAAAGTAACTAAGTAACGTAATTAGCTACTTTTTTTAGGGAGTAACGCAATATTGTAACGTATTACTTTCCATAAAAAGTAACTAAGCAACGTAATTAGTTGCTTTTTTAGCGAGTAACGTAACATTGTAATGCATTACTTTCCATAAAAAGTAACTAAGCAACGTAATTAGCTACTTTTTTAGGGAGTAACGCAATATTGTAACGTATTACTTTCCATAAAAAGTAACTAAGCAACGTAATTAGCTACTTTTTTAGGGAGTAACGCAATATTGTAACGTATTACTTTCCATAAAAAGTAACTAAGCAACGTAATTAGTTGCTTTTTTAGCGAGTAACGTAACATTGTAATGCATTACTTTCCATAAAAAGTAACTAAGTAACGTAATTAGCTACTTTTTTAGGGAGTAACGCAATATTGTAACGCATTACTTTTCATCTAAAGTAACTAAGCAACGTAATTAGCTACTTTTTTAGGGAGTAACGCAATATTGTAACGTATTACTTTCCATAAAAAGTAACTAAGTAACGTAATTAGCTACTTTTTTTAGGGAGTAACGCAATATTGTAACGTATTACTTTCCATAAAAAGTAACTAAGCAACGTAATTAGTTGCTTTTTTAGCGAGTAACGTAACATTGTAATGCATTACTTTCCATAAAAAGTAACTAAGTAACGTAATCAGCTACTTTTTTAGGGAGTAATGCAATATTGTAATGTATTACTTTCCATAAAAAGTATCTAAGTAACGTAATTAGCTACTTTTTTAGCGAGTAACATAACACTGTAACGCATTACTTTTCATATAAATGTAACTAAGCAACATAATTAGTTGCTTTTTTAGCGAGTAACATAACATTGTAATGCATTACTTTTCATATAAAAGTAACTAACGTAATTAGTGACTTTTTTAGCGAGTAATGTAACATTGTAACGCATTACTTTCCATAAAAAGTAACTGAGTAACGTAATTAGTGACTTTTTTAGCGAGTATTGTAACATTCCCAACACTGGCTTGCATATTCATAAAAGCCTTTAAAAAAACTTTAATTTTGATTTAATGGGGACTTCAAAGGGCTCTAAACGATCCTAGCGAAATGGTCTGCCATTTTTTAAATAATTTAATATTTATACACTTTTTAACCTCAAATGTGTACTCTGTTTCAAGACAGTTGAGGTATTTAGAAAAACTCCCATCTTAAATATTAATTTATTTCAGAAAATGGCTGATTGTCTCGCTAAATAAGACCCTTATTCCTCGGCTGGGATTGTTTAGAGCTCTTTGAAGCTGCATTTTTAACCTTCAATCTGTTGAGTCCACTATATGGAGAAAAATCCTGGAATGTTTTCGTCGAAAAACACACTTTCTTTGCAACTAAAGAAAGAAAGACATGAATATTTCGGACGACATGGGGATGAGTAAATGAGGACATTTTCATTTTGGAACCACCAAAAGTGGCTAAAAGTTTATATTTCTTTACGGTTCATTGTAAATGCAGGAGGTCAAATGCTGGAGGTGATGTTTATGTGAATTGATATGTGGGATCAGTAACATGTTATTATGGTACTTCTAAAGTATTCTGCTGTTGAATGGCTGTAAATAATAAGGGGTTAAACTGCTTCAGTTAATGATGGCTGGTACTCCGCCTCTTTCTTTTCTTGTGCTTGAATTACAGTTTGATTGAGTTGTATGTCCTTGTATCAAGCTTTTCAGATGTTTTGGAGGTAGTTTTCCCAAATCAGTGATCTATAAAGGTGCTTATTTTGATTTTCTAGTAGCAGCATCTTACATATGTCTCAGGATTGATTTCTAAAATGATTTATGTGAGATTCAGAGTTTGACTCTTCGGTTGTGCAGATATTTTCCACATGATGGTCATGGACATGCTAGTTAATGCTAGTTAACTATTTTTTTTTTAGTTTTGATAATTTACTTTTTTATATATATTTTTTTGTATTTATTGGGATTTTTTCCCCACTTTTTTTTGCAATTTTATTGCTTATAAATTTCTCGTAATGCTGTATTATTAATCTTGGATTTTTTTTATTGACTTTTATTCTTTCAGTTTGCTGTTTTAGTATAAATTAGACATTATTATACTTTAAATATTTGTAATAATTTCTTTATATTTCCTGTTTTAATTTCTGCCACAGAATTCACAAATAAAAAAGGCAATTGAAATCTCACAATTTTTATATATATATATATATATATATATATTATTATATATTAGGGTTTGAGATATAGTCGGGATCGTGAGATATAAAGTCATAATTGTGAGATATTAAATTAGAACTGCGATATTTATCATCAAAATTGCGAGATATAAAATCATAACCTATTGCGAGAGTTTGCTCCACGTGGTATAACTTTTTTTTTATATAATTTACTTGTTTTTTTTTATATTTTTTTGTATTCATTGGGATTTTTTCCCCACTTTTTTGCAATTTTATTGCTTTTATTGCTAAATTTCTTGTAATGCTATATTATTAATCTAGGATTTTTTATTATTGACTTGTTTTCTTTCAGTTTGCAGCATAGTATAAATGAGATATTATTATAGTTAAAGTATTTTTAATAATTTCTTTATATTTTGTTTTAATTAAAATTTTGGTAATTTTGTTGTGTTTTTGTTATTTTATTTTTTATTATTTAGTTTTTATTTCAGTTTTAGTTGTTTACTACTTCAAGTTAAACTAAATTACAATGAAAATTGCTGTCTTGGCACCAAGCTAAAATTAAGTTTTATGTATTTTATTTTATTTTAATTAATTGAATGTATATTTGATGCCAAGTAAAAAAAATATATATATATATATATATGGTTTTAGTTTCATTTTAGTTTTAGTTAACTATTATTATATAATATTATTATAGTTTAAATATTGTTAATAATTTCTTTACATTTTCTGTTTTAATTTAAATTTTATTTAAAGTTTTAGTAATTGTATATTTTTGTTTATTTAATTTTATGATTTAGTTTTTATTTCAGTTTTAGGTGTTTTACTACATCGAGTTAAACTAAATTAAAATTAAAATTGCTTGGCACCAAGCTGATTTTTAGTAATTACATTTTTATTTTAATTAATTTAATGTATATTTGATGCCAAGTAAAAAAAAAAAAAAAAAAATATATATATATATATATATATGGTTTTAGTTTCATTTTAGTTTGAGTTAACTATTATTATATAATATTATTATAGTTTAAATATTTTTAATATTTTCTGTTTTATTTAAAGTTTTAGTAATTTCATTTTTTTATTTAATTTTATTATTTAGTTTTTATTTCAGTTTTAGTTTTAGGTGTTTTTACTACATCAAGTTAAACTAAATTAAAAATCCAAGCTGATTTTTATTTTCATAAATTTTATTTTTAGCCATTTAATTTTAATTTTAATTAATTTAATGTATATGTAATGCCAAGTAACATTTTTTAATGGTTTTAGTTTTAATTTTTAAACCCTGTAATATCTTTTTGGATCTAATTGATCGTAGGCTTCATTGTTTTAAAATCATGCGCCTCAGTTTAAGAGTGAAACAAAAACATTTATTTGTTTTTAACTATTTTTTTAGTTATTATAGTTTCTTGATCATTTTTGTATTTATTGAGATTTTTCCCCACCTTTTTTGCACTAGAGTTCAAAAAAGACCAGCCAAATTGCCTATAAGTTTCTTGTAATGCTATATTATTAATCTTGGATTATTTTTCTTTCAGTTTGCAGCAGTGTTTTTGTTTTTGTATAAATTAGATATTATTATAGTTTAAATATTTTTAATAATTTCTTTAAATTTTATTTAAAGTTTTAGTAATTTTGTTATTTTATTATTTAGTTTTTATTTCAGTTTTAGTTTTTGTCGTTTTAGTACATCAAGTTAAACTAAATTAAAATGAAAATTGCTGTCTTGGCACCAAGCTAAAAGTAAGTTTTATATATTTTATGTATATTTGATGCCAAGTAAAAAAAAAAAAAAAAAATTATGGCTTTAGATTCATTTTAGTTTTAGTTAACTATTATTATATAATATTATTATAGTTTAAATATTTTTAATATTTTCTGTTTTATTTAAATTTTATTTAAAGGTTTAGTAATTTCATTTTTTATTATTTAGTTTTATTTCAGATTTAGTTTTAGGTGTTTTTACTACATCAAGTTAAGCTAAATTAAAAATCCAAGCTGATTTTCATTTTGTATTAATTTTATGTTTAGTAGTTTAATTTTTATTTTAATTAATTTAATGTATATTTGATACCAAGTAAAAAAAAAAAATAATGGTTTTAGTTTCATTTTAGTTAACTATTATTATATAATATTATTATAGTTTAAATATTTTTTATTTATAAAGTTTTAGTAATTTCATTTTTTTAATTGTATTATTTTGTTTTTATTTCAGTTTTAGGTGTTTTTACGACATCAAGTTAAATTAAATTAAAAATCCAAGCTGATTTTCATTTTGTATTAATTTTATGTTTAGTAGTTTTTTTTTTATTTTAATTAATTTAATGCATATTTAATGCCAAGTAACATTCTTTTAAGGTTTTACTTTTACTTCTAGTTTTGGTTAACTGTAATAACCCTGTAATTTCTTTTTGGATCTGATCGATCGTAGGCTTCATTGTTTTAAGCTCATGCGCCTCAGTTTAAGAGTCAAAAAAACGATTAGTGGATAATTTTAGAAACGTTCACTTAAAAAATGAAGCAATCAGTTTCAAAAACCCGTGATAAATGAAAGAAAACAAGCTGATAAAAAGATCAAATCCCAGATTTGGTGATAATACAGTATAGTTTTTAAAAAGCCGATCATTTTTGACTGGAAACACTAAATTAGGTGAAGGTTTTTGAATGCTAAGAGAGATTTAACCTGGTCAGACAGAAGCGTTGAGTCTCATTGTGAACACACACACACACACACACACACACACACACACTCTCGATGCCTGAAGGAGGACACAGAGTAGGTTTGGCCATAAGTAAACTGTGAGCAGCCAGAAGAGAAAGGCGTGATTGATGAGACTCTGTCACGTCGTCTGAGGGATGAGAGGAATCAAAGGCTGCGGTCACATGAAAAGACAGCAGAGCTTCGCCCTCCTTCAGCTGCTGCCGAGCGGCTTTTCTCCAGCTTTGCTTTGCTTTCGTTGAAAAGCTGTAATTAAAATCATCAAAAGGTGAGGAGTGTTTGTGTTTCCCAGTGAAGTCAGGATGCAGACAACACCCCCCTTCAGACACCGCAGCCCCAAAACACCGGCCTTTATGCTCCTGCGTCAGTCGAGCAGAACCACCGCGGCTTTTCAACGCCATCGCTGTTTACGGCTTCGCTTTCAAATGAAGGATAATTGTTTTCCAGTCAGACCAACGTCGTTTCACACAAAGACTTGTAGTTGTGTTTTAGCATTATGTCGTCATTTGCCGTTTTGATCTACTATTGATGTTTTCACACACGTTATGGAAACTTTTTTTTCTGCCACAGAATTAACAAATAAAAAAAGCATTTGAAATGAGTTTCTATCTCACAACTTAATATCTTTTTCTTGCAGTTCCTATCCAACCGATTGGGTTATACTGGAGATATAGTCTGGATCATGAGATATAAATTCAGGATTGTGAGATATAAAATCATAATTATTGTGGGATATAAAGTCAGAGTCGCAAAATAAATTCGTAATTATTACGAGATATAAATTCAGAATTGTGAGATATAAAATCATAATTATTGCGAGATATTAAGTCAGAATCGCAATATAAAAACATAATTATTATGAAATATAAACTCAGGATTGCAAGATATGAAATCATAATTATTGTGGGATATAAAGTCAGAGTCGCAATATAAAATCGTAATTATTACGAGATATAAACTCAAGGTTGCGAAATATAAAATCATAATTATTGCAAGATATAAAGTCAGAATTGTGACATAAAATTGTAATTATTACGAGATCTAAACTCAGGATTGCAAGATATAAAATCGTAATTATTGTGATATTTAAAGTCAGAATCGCGATATAAAATCATAATTATTACGAGTCAGAATCGCAATATAAAAACATAATTGTTATGAAATATAAACTCAGGATTGCAAGATATGAAATCATAATTATTGCGAGATATAAACTCAGAATCGCGATATAAAATCGTAATTATTACAAGATATAAATTCAGAATTGCGAGATATAAAATCATAATTATTGTGGGATATAAAGTCAGAATCACAATATAAAATCATAATTATTATGAAATATAAACTCAGGATTGCAAGATATAAAATCATAATTATTGTGAGATTTAAAGTCAGAATCGCGATATAAAATCATAATTATTACGAGATATTAAGTCAGGATTGCAAAATATAAAATCATAATTATTGCGTGATATGAAGTCAGAATCGGGATATAAAATCGTAATTATTACAAGATATAAATTCAGAATTGCGAGATATAAAATCATAATTATTGTGGGATATAAACTCAAGGTTGCGAAATATAAAATCAATTATTGTGTGATATAAAGTCAGAATCACAATATAAAATCATAATTATTGTGTGATATAAAGTCAGAATCACAATATAAAATCATAATTATTACGAGTCAGAATCATGATATAAAATCTTAATTATTATGAGATGTAAATTCAGGATTGCGAGATATAAAGTCAGAATTGCAAGATACCAAATCATAATTATTTTGAGATATAAACTCAGGGTTGCGACGTATAAAATCATATTTGTTGTGAGATATAAAGTCATATATAACCATCATTTACAGTTCTTTGGGGAACCAAAGCTGGATCTTTAATGGCATCGCAGTGAAAACCTCCTAGTTTGTTTTGAGTCTAGATGAGGTGATGATCTGGTCTACAGTAGTTGTTCTTGTCGTTTTGTTTGGATCGGTCTCCTATAGCATAACTCTGAGCGCTTGACGTTTGAAATGAGAAGATTATAGTTTGTCGCGGCTTTCATGTCTTTCCTTTGGTGTTTAGTGTTTAGGAGGAAACCCGAGGAGCCGCACATCCTCCGTCTGCGTGTAAGATCACATACTCCCTCTGTACCTCCAGCTTCCATACGGCTCCATAGTAGCTCCTGACTTTGAAATCAACTTTTCACCCCGGACCTCAATGACTGCGAGGCAGAGATCTGACGGAGGAACGCTGGCAAACGAGCAGGATTCGACAGCGACTTAACAGCTTTCTTAAGCTCCTCCGTTCTCCGATATCAGGAGACTTGACAAAAGCCTTGATTGTCTGAAGCTTCTGTAGGTTTGATAGTAGCGGAGTTGTTCTGGGGTTTTTTTGTAGGGTGTTGCTAGATGTTATACTATGAGAAAAATGTCAGACTGATGCAGTTTAAAGGCGTGTTTGTGTTTGAACAGTTGGAGTTCATGATCATTCTGAGATGTCAGAGTGAGTTTTGTTCGGATAATTGATTGATCTACAAGTCTGATCAGAAAATACGAAGCGGAACAGCCGAAGGGACTGAGATCATTAGCTCTGGATAATTTGGACTGATGTTATCCAGTAGCTCAGCTGACACACGTTTTTGCATTACACTTTAATGCTTTCCAACGCATTAAGTTCAAAAGGCATTCTCTGTGTAAACCGGCCCTCAGAATGCAGTGCTTGCAACATAGACTCATGGGTTTGATTCCCATTGTGCTGTGAGTTGGCAGATGTAGAGTGTGTTTGCTCTATCAGCGCAACATAATAAACAGCCTCTAACAGCAAACACAGTTTCCAAATGTCTTCATTGTGAAAACTGGCAGATAGCTGAAGTAGAGAGCAGAATCTGTTCCACAGCTTGCCCTCAACGTTAAGGTGGACTTTTACTAGGAACACAAGCCCATCACTACTGAACTAAACACACTGATGGCAGGAAGATTAGAATCTTTGATCATTTAATTCACATTGGAAATGAACTGGAAGGAGCCCAAGTGAAGCCCGGCTCTGCAAAATATAAAGTGATAACTATTGCGAGATATAAACGCAGAATCGCAATATAAAATCATAATTATTGTAAGATATAAACTCAAGGTTGCGAGATAGTAAATTATAATTATTGCGAGATATAAAGCCAGAATCGCGATATAAAATCATAATTATTGTAAGATATAAACTCAAGGTTGCGAGATAGTAAATTATAATTATTGCGAGATATAAAGCCAGAATCGCGATATAAAATCATAATTATTGTAAGATATAAACTCGAGGTTGCGAGATACCAAATCATAATTATTGCGAGATATAAAGTTAGAATCGCGATATAAAATCGTAATTATTACGAGATATACACTCAGGATTGCGAGATATAAAATCATAATTATTGCGAGATATCAAGTCAGAATCGCGATATAAAATCGTAATTATTACGAGATATAAACTCGGGATTGCAAGATACCAAATCATAATTATTGCGAGATATAAAGTTAGAATCGCGATATAAAATCGTAATTATTACGAGATATACACTCAGGATTGCGAGATATAAAATCATAATTATTGCGAGATATAAAGTTAGAATCGCGATATAAAATCGTAATTATTATGAGATATAAACTCAGGATTGCGAAATATAAAATCATAATTATTGCGAGATATTAAGTCAGAATTGCGATATAAAATCGTAATTATTACGAGATATAAACTTAAGGTTGCGAGATATAAAATCATAATTATTGCGAGATTTAAAGTCAGAATCGCTATTTAAAATCGTCATTATTACAAGATATACACGCAGGATTGCAAGATATAAAATCATAATTATTGCAAGATATAATGTCAGAATCGCAATATAAAATCATAATTATTACGAGATATACACTTAGGATTGCTAAATATAAAATCATAATTATTATAAGATATAAACTCAAGGTTGCGAGATATAAAATCATAATTATTGCGAGATTTAAAGTCAGAATCGCTATTTAAAATCGTAATTATTACGAGATATACACTCAGGATTGCGAAATATAAAATCATAATTATTGCGAGATTTAAAGTCAGAATCGCTATTTAAACTCGTAATTATTACGAGATATACACTCAGGATTGCGAAATATAAAATCATAATTA
Source organism: Cirrhinus molitorella (assembly GCA_033026305.1). Taxonomy (NCBI): domain Eukaryota; kingdom Metazoa; phylum Chordata; class Actinopteri; order Cypriniformes; family Cyprinidae; genus Cirrhinus; species Cirrhinus molitorella. Next base: position 1,195,879 of record CM065122.1, on the reverse strand, counting down.
TTGTGAGATTTAAAGTCAGAATCGCTATTTAAAATCGTAATTATTACGAGATATACACTCAGGATTGCGAAATATAAAATCATAATTATTGCGAGATTTAAAGTCAGAATCGCTATTTAAAATCGTAATTATTACGAGATATACACTCAGGATTGCGAAATATAAAATCATAATTATTGCGAGATTTAAAGTCAGAATCGCTATTTAAAATCGTAATTATTACGAGATATACACTTAGGATTGCAAAATATAAAATCATAATTATTGTGAGATATTAAGTCAGAATCGCGATATAAAATCGTAATTATTACAAGATATAAACTCGGGATTGCAAGATACCAAATCATAATTATTGCGAGATATAAAGTTAGAATCGCGATATAAAATCGTAATTATTGTGAGATTTAAAGTCAGAATCGCTATTTAAAATCGTAATTATTACGAGATATACACTCAGGATTGCGAAATATAAAATCATAATTATTGTGAGATTTAAAGTCAGAATCGCTATTTAAAATCGTAATTATTACGAGATATACACTCAGGATTGCGAAATATAAAATCATAATTATTGCGAGATTTAAAGTCAGAATCGCTATTTAAAATCGTAATTATTACGAGATATACACTTAGGATTGCAAAATATAAAATCATAATTATTGTGAGATATTAAGTCAGAATCGCGATATAAAATCGTAATTATTACAAGATATAAACTCGGGATTGCAAGATACCAAATCATAATTATTGCGAGATATAAAGTTAGAATCGCGATATAAAATCGTAATTATTGTGAGATTTAAAGTCAGAATCGCTATTTAAAATCGTAATTATTACGAGATATACACTCAGGATTGCGAAATATAAAATCATAATTATTGTGAGATTTAAAGTCAGAATCGCTATTTAAAATCGTAATTATTACGAGATATACACTCAGGATTGCGAAATATAAAATCATAATTATTGTGAGATTTAAAGTCAGAATCGCTATTTAAAATCGTAATTATTACGAGATATACACTCAGGATTGCGAAATATAAAATCATAATTATTGCGAGATTTAAAGTCAGAATCGCTATTTAAAATCGTAATTATTACGAGATATACACTCAGGATTGCGAAATATAAAATCATAATTATTGTGAGATTTAAAGTCAGAATCGCTATTTAAAATCGTAATTATTACGAGATATACACTCAGGATTGCAAGATATAAAATCATAATTATTGCAAGATATAAAGTCAGAATCTCAATATAAAATGTTAATTATTACGAGATATAAACTCAGGATTGCAAAATATAAAATCATAATTATTGTGAGATATTAAGTCAGAATCGCGATATAAAATCGTAATTATTACGAGTCAGAATCGCAATATAAAAACAATTATTACGAGATATAAAGTCAGGATTGCAAGATATAAAATCATAATTATTGCAAGATATTAAGTCACAATCGCGATATAAAATCGTAATTATTACGAGATATACACTCAGGATTGCGAAATATAAAATCATAATTATTGCAAGATATTAAGTCACAATCGCAATATAAAATCGTAATTATTACGAGATAGATATACACTCAGGATTGCGAAATATAAAATCATAATTATTGTAAGATATAAACTGAAGGTTGCAAGATATAAAATCATAATTATTGTGAGATTCAAAGTCAGAATTGCAATATAAAATCATAATTATTACGAGATATAAACTCAATGCAACATAATAAACAGCTTCTAACAGCAAACACAGTTTCCAAATGTCTTCATTGTGAAAACTGGCAGATAGCTGAAGTAGAGAGCAGAATCTGTTCCACAGCTTGCCCTCAAAGTTAAGGTGGACTTTTACTAGGAACACAAGCCCATCACTACTGAACTAAACACACTGATGGCAGGAAGATTAGAATCTTTGATCATTTAATTCACATTGGAAATGAACTGGGAAGGAGCCCAAGTGAAGCCCGGCTCTCATTTCCTCGCTGATTAGTGCCGTTTGAACAGCAATTTCCTAATCTGACAACAAATATCAGCGCAGACGAATTACAGGCCATTTGCATTCGTCGTCTCGGAGCCGGATGTGCATGTTGAGTCGATTTGTCTTCATCTGAAGATGTCGGTACCGAGGTGGATCGCTCGCAGCTAAAGCACCGCTGAGATTATTCCTTCCGCTACTTCCGTTTTGATATAAACAACAGGGACTATAAGCCCGTGTGCTTTGCTTCTGAGAGACGGGGCTTTCCTGCGCAAACTCCCATGAGACTCGCTGTTGACATTAGAAGCTCTTTGTGTGTCTGTTCGGCTTATGATCGGCCCACACAGACCTCGCAGAAACCAATCTGTCATTCATGTTCACTTATTAAACATTCAGCTGCTCTGAGCGCAGTTCTGTCACTTCAGTTTAACACAGTTAACCGGCTCTTTTTGATTGAGCTACTTGACTGAAACGTTCTTTTATGGCAAGATACTACAGGTAAAAGCTTTTTTTTAGCCAGTTTATTAGGTGTTGTTTCGCTCTAGTGGAAAGAACACAGCCAAAATACACATTTAAGTTGTTTTATTGCACTCCATCTGTTGTAGATTTCAATTCCAATCCAAAACTTTTTAAGAGTTTGTTTCTCTACTTCAGCAGTTCACAGTGAATGATATATGAACAAACCCCTCTATAAAAAGCTTAGCAATATAGATATGAATAAAATTCTAGAATTTGGTGTATGTAAGTGCTGCTAAAGTGGAGAAAGAAACTCGTTTTATGAAAATGGACTTCACAGATATGTACTGTAATTAAATGTACAGAGTCAAACGGATAAAATTGCCATAATACAACAGATGAATGATATATGAACAAACACCCCTCTATAAAAACCTTCAGAATAGGAATATTATTATACTTTATCTATTTGCTTCTGTACATTTAACCCTTTAACTGCCATTAGCTGTTCGGGAAGGCTGTTAATGGCAGTTAAAGGGTTAATTTACGGTATATATTGGTAAAGTCAATTTTCTCAAAATGAGTTTCTTTCTCCACTTTAGCAGCACTTACATACACCAGATTTTACAGTTTTAGTCCCATTTATATTCTGAAGTGATTTACTGAGGGTTTGTTTATATATCATTTGCCTGGTTTGTCTGGCTGTTTATCTATTTTGCTTCTGTAGATTTGATTTACAGTATCTTTAAAAAACGTTTCCTAAAAAAAAAAGAGTTTTATCTCTACTTCAGCAGCACTTACATACACCAAATTTTAGAGTTTTATTCATATCTATATTCCAAAGCTTTTTATAGAAGGGTTTCTTCATATGTCATTCACCTGTTTTATTATTATACCTCATCTATTTGCGTCCATACATTTAATTTATGGTATATATCGGTAGAGTCAGTTTTCCCAAAATGAGTTTTATCTCCACTTCAGCAGCCCTTACATACACCAGATTTTAGAATTTTACTCACATCTATATTCCAAAGTTTTTTATAGAGGGGTTTGTTCATATGTCATTCACCTGTTTTATTATTATACTTTATCTAATTTGCATCAGTATATTTAATTTATGGTATATATCGGTACAGTAAATTTTCCTAAAATTAGTTTTATCTCCACTTCAGCAGCACTTACATAAACCAAATTTTAGAGTTTTATTCATATCTATATTCCAAAGCTTTTTATAGAGGGGTTTGTTCATATGTCATTCACCTGCTTTATTATTATACTTTATCTATTTGCGTCCGTATATTTCATTTACAGTATCTTTAAAAAATGTTTCCTAAAAATGAGTTTTATCTCCACTTTAGCAGCATTTACATACACCAAATTTTAGAATTTTATTCATATCTATATTACAAAGCTTTTTATAGAGGGGTTTGTTCATATATCATTCACCTGTTTTATTATTATACTTTATCTAATTTGCATCAGTATATTTAATTTATGGTATATATCGGTACAGTAAATTTTCCTAAAATTAGTTTTATCTCCACTTCAGCAGCACTTACATACACCAAATTTTAGAATTTTATTCATATCTATATTACAAAGCTTTTTATAGAGGGGTTTGTTCATATATCATTCACCTGTTTTATTATTATACTTTATCTATTTGCATCCGTATATTTAATTTATGGTATATATCGGTACAGTCAATTTTCCCAAAATTAGTTTTATCTCCACTTCAGCAGCCCTTACATACACCAAATTTTAGAATTTTACTCATATCTATATTCCAAAGTTTTTTATAGAAGGGTTTGTTCATATGTCATTCACCTGTTTTATTATTATACTTTATCTAATTTTCGGTATATATCGGTAAAGTCAATTTTCTCAAATTGAGTTTCTTTCTCCACTTTAGCAGCACTTACATACACCAAATTTTAGAGTTGTATTCATGCCTATATTCCAAAGCTTTTTATAGAGGGGTTTGTTCATATGTCATTCACCTGTTTTATTATTATACTTTATCTATTTGCGTCCGTACATTTCATTTACAGTATCTTTAAAAAACGTTTCCTAAAAACGAGTTTTATCTCCACTTTAGCAGCATTTACATACAGCAAATTTTAGAATTTTATTCATATCTATATTACGAAGCTTTATAGAGGGGTTTGTTCAAATATCATTCACCTGTTTTATTATTATACTTTATCTATTTGCATCCGTACATTTAATTTATGGTATATATCGGTACAGTCAATTTTCCCAAAATGAGTTTTATCTCCGCTTCAGCAGCATTTACATACACCAAATTTTAGAGTTGTAATCATATCTATATATTCCAAAGCTTTTTATGGAGGGGTTTGTTCATATGTCATTCACCTGTTTTATTATTATACTTTATCTTATTTTCGGTATATATCGGTGAAGTCAATTTTCTCAAAATGAGTTTCTTTCTCCACTTTAGCAGCACTTACACCAAATTTTAGAGTTTTAGTCCTATTTATATTCTGAAGTGATTTACTGAGGGTTTGTTTATATATCGTTTGCCTAGTTTGATTATTGGACTTTATCTATTTGCTTCTGTAGATTTGATTTACAGTATCTTTAAAAAATGTTTCCTAAAAATGAGTTTTATCTCCACTTTAGCAGCATTTACATACACCAAATTTTAGAATTTTATTCATATCTATATTCCAAAGTTTTTTATAGAGGGATTTGTTCATATATCATTCACCTGTTTTATTATTATGCTTTATCTATTTGCATCCGTATATTTAATTTATGGTATATATCGGTACAGTCAATTTTCCCAAAATTAGTTTTATCTCCACTTCAGCAGCACTTACATACACCAAATTTTAGAATTTTATTCATATCTATATTCCAAAGCTTTTTATAGAGGGGTTTGTTCATATGTCATTCACCTGTTTTATTATTACACTTTATCTAATTTTCGGTATATATCGGTAAAGTCAATTTTCTCAAAATGAGTTTCTTTCTCCACTTTAGCAGCACTTACACCAAATTTTAGAGTTTTAGTCCTATTTATATTCTGAAGTGATTTACTGAGGGTTTGTTTATATATCGTTTGCCTAGTTTGATTATTGGACTTTATCTATTTGCTTCTGTAGATTTGATTTACAGTATCTTTAAAAAATTTTTCCTAAAAATGAGTTTTATCTCCACTTTAGCAGCATTTACATACACCAAATTTTAGAATTTTATTCATATCTATATTCCAAAGTTTTTTATAGAGGGATTTGTTCATATATCATTCACCTGTTTTATTATTATGCTTTATCTATTTGCATCCGTATATTTAATTTATGGTATATATCGGTACAGTCAATTTTCCCAAAATTAGTTTTATCTCCACTTCAGCAGCACTAACATACACCAAATTTTAGAATTTTATTCATATCTATATTCCAAAGCTTTTTATAGAGGGGTTTGTTCATATATCATTCACCTGTTTATTATTATACTTTATCTATTTGCGTCCGTACATTTCATTTACAGTATCTTTAAAAAATGTTTCCTAAAAATGAGTTTTATCTCCACTTTAGCAGCATTTACATACACCAAATTTTAGAATTTTATTCATATCTATATTACAAAGCTTTTTATAGAGGGGTTTGTTCATATATCATTCACCTGTTTTATTATTATACTTTATCTATTTGCATCAGTATATTTAATTTATGGTATGTATCGGTACAGTCAATTTTCCCAAAATGAGTTTTATCTCCACTTCAGCAGCACTTACCTACACAAAATTTTAGAGTTGTATTCATATCTATATTCTGAAGGTTTTTACTGAAGGGTTTGTTCTATATCATTCACCTGGTTTTATTATTACGCTCTATCTATTCGCTCTATCTATATTAGATTTCAATTTCAATACAAGCTTTTTTTTTCTCAAAATGAGTTTGTTTCTCCACTTCAGCAGCACTTATTTACACAAAATTGTAGAGTTTTATTCCTATCTAAATTCTAAAGGTTTTAAAATAGGGTTTTTTGTTCATATATCATTTACTCTGATTTCTAAACAATTTAATTTGGATAAATTTTGTGCAATCGAGTTAATCAGATAATGCCCCGTTTGCATTAAACTGAAAACTTGTAATGCTTTTTTTTTCAATTCTTAATGTAATCAGTCAACTGAGGAAGTATGATGATATCTATTAATGACATTTTTACCCTATCGACCTGGGGTGTCTTGCCATAAAAACAAGCCAAAGAGTAACCATTTCAAGTCAGTTTAACAAGAAGTCATGTTTCAAAGAGAAACCTGATACAGTAGCATTGAATCAAAGTAAATTGTTTAAATGAAATCACTTTTTGAGTGTTTTAATGGTAAATGGGCCTCAGTCGCGGAAACGGACGGGTCGTTCGGAGTAATAATACCCTCACCTTCTCCCTTCCCCTAGGAATAGATATTTCAGGGCTGTTAATGATAAGGATAATGATACTCTGTGTATTTATCTTAGATTATGTGGTCGTTATAAGATTAATAACCCGGGGCGGCGAGTCTGCGGTCGACTTTCAAACAGAGGCAAGCCTGGGCAGCGTCCGTCAGAGCGCTTGTGTTGGGAGCGCGGTGCATTCCAGCCCAGCGTGTGGAGAGAAAAGCGCTGGATCTGGATTCTGATGAAAGCGTCTTGGGCGTGTGTGTTCGTTTTGTCAGATAATGAGCCGGGGGGCTCAGGGGCACAGGCGTTTGGCGCTCGCTTCGTTTCCTGCAAAAATAACTTCTTCTGCTCTCCCTCTCGCCCCCCTTCGTCCTTTTTTAAGTCCTCTGATGAAACGCAGAGCTGAGGGGTTCGTCGCAGACAGACGTTTTGTCTCTCCGTCAGACCGGCGGTGGCTGTTTTTGTGCTCGTTGTAGAAAGGTGCCTCGCTAAGTGCCTGATGGGATTGTGTGGTCTGAGCAAATATTCCAGTCAGGAGCGTTTTTTTGTAAGCAAGTCATACATTTGCAGATTGATTCCCACTAAATAAACACTGTGACTCTAGCGCTTTGTTTGAGCATCACGACCAACCCAAAATGATTTTTGCTAGAAAATAGTCATCAGTTGTTTTTTTTACAGCACAGTGTTATTTTTATTATATAATAGATTTATTCATATTTTGAATTAGCTTTTATTTTTAGTTTTAAAAATTTTACTTTTTTGTCATTTTTATTCGTTTTTTAATATTTCTGTTTAGCTTTATTATTAATTTAACTTCTAGTTTTCATAATTTTAGTACTTAAACTACAGCTTCAGTTACTTGCCAAGACAGTGTGTATTATTACGTATATATTTATTATTTCTTATTTTAAAATGTATTTATTTTTGTAATTTTATATGATTTTTTTATATTATTATTTTTTTTCTATTTACCTTGATTTGTTTTTATGCCAGTTCTGGTTTCAGTCTCTTTTTTTTTCAGTTTACAGGGCAACATTTTTAAATCTAATTTTAAAATGAAAGTTTATTTATATTAAACCAAAGTTTTAGTCATTTTTAATGTTTTTATTAATACTCCTGTTTAACCGTATTTTTATTTCAGGTCTAGTTTAATGATTGTACTTTAACTAATAGTTACCAAGTAATTGCTAATAAATTTGTGTTTTAGTAAGTTTGTTGTGCTTTCTTTTTTTGTGTGTTATTTAGCTTCATTTTATTTCACTTCTAGTTTTAGTAATTTTAGTACTTAAACTACAGCTTCAGTTACTTGCCAAGACAGCGTTTATTATCCCATATATATGTATCATATATTATTTATTTCTGTAATTTTTTAAAATAATTTTTGTTATAATTTTTTTCTATTTACCGTGAATTTATTTTATGTCATTTTAATACTTATTTTAAGTTTACAGGGCAACATTTTTAAATCTAATTTTAAAATGAAAGTTAATTTATATTAAACCAACATTTTTGTCAATTTTTTGTCAGTTTTTTTAATACTCCTGTTTAACCTTATTTTTATTTTAGTTATAGTTTAATGATTTAATTTAATTTAATTTAACTAAAAGGCTAACATTTATTTTTATTTTTATTTATTTATTTATTTATAATAAACTTAAGTTTTAATAAATTTGTTGGGCTTTAGTTATTTTTATCATATTTTTATTTAGATTTTGTTTAATTAGTTGTAAAGGCAATATATTGTATTTAAATGTAATTTTAAAGTGTAAGTTTCTAATTCTAATCAAGTTTTAGTAATTTAGTTGTGCTTTATCTTTTGTGTGTTATTTAGCTTTATTTTATTTCACTTCTAGTTTTTTTTTCTAGTTTTTCTAGTAATTTTAGTACTTCAACTAAAGCTTATTTATTTCAGTTAGTTTCCAAGATAACATTTTTACTTCTAAAATTTTTAAATGTAGCTTTATTTCTAACAAACTTAAATTTTAGTCATTTTGCTAAGTGCCTTTGTCACTTTTTATTAGTTATTTTTAATTTTATTTAGCTTAAATTAAATGTAAAAAATGTTAAAAATCACAATTTTCAGTTTTATTTCAGTTTTAGGGTTTTTAGTACTTCAGCTACAGCTTATTTATTTCAGTTAGTTTCCAAGATAACATTTTTACTTCTAAAATTTTTAAATGTAGCTTTATTTCTAACAAACTTAAATTTTAGTCATTTTGCTGAGTGCTTTTGTCACTTTTTATTATTTCTTTTTAATTTTATTTAGCTTAAATTAAATGTAAAAAAAATTTAAAAATCACAATTTTCAGTTTTATTTCAGTTTTAGGGTTTTTAGTACTTCAACTACAGCTTATTTATTTCAGTTAGTTTCCAAGAGAACATTTTTATTTCTAAAATTTTTAAATGTAGCTTTATTTCTTACAAACTTAAATTTTAGTCATTTTGCTAAGTGCTTTTGACACTTTTTATTAGTTATTTTTCATTTTATTTAGCTTAAATTAAATGTAATGTTTTTTTTTTGTTTTGTTTTTAAATCATAATTTTCAGTTTTATTTCAGTTTTAGGGTTTTTAGTACTTCAACTACAGCTTATTTATTTCAGTTAGTTTCCAAGATATAAAAATTTTAGAAATAAAAATGTTATGTAGCTTTATTTCTAACAAACTTACATTTTAGTCATTTTGCTAAGTGCTTTTGACACTTTTTATTAGTTATTTTTCATTTTATTTAGCTTAAATTAAATGTAATGGGTTTTTTTTGTTTTGTTTTTAAATCATAATTTTCAGTTTTATTTCAGTTTTAGGGTTTTTAGTACTTCAGCTTATTTCAGTTAGTTTCCAAGATAACATTTTTATTTCTAAAATTTTTATATGTAGCTTTATTTCTAACAAACTTAAATTTTAGTCATTTTGCTGAGTGCTTTTGTCACTTTTTATTAGTTCTTTTTAATTTTATTTAGCTTAAATTAAATGTAAAAATTTTTTACAATCACAATTTTCAGTTTTATTTCAGTTTTAGGGTTTTTAGTACTTCAACTACAGCTTATTTATTTCAGTTAGTTTCCAAGATAACATTTTTATTTCTAAAATTTTTATATGTAGCTTTATTTCTAACAAACTTACATTTTAGTCATTTTGCTAAGTGCTTTTGACACTTTTTATTAGTTATTTTTAATTTTATTTAGCTTAAATTAAATGTAAAAAAAAAAAATCACAATTTTCAGTTTTATTTCAGTTTTAGGGTTTTTAGTACTTCAACTACAGCTTATTTATTTCAGTTAGTTTCCAAGATAACATTTTTATTTCTAAAATTTTTAAATGTAGCTTTATTTCTTACAAACTTAAATTTTAGTCATTTTGCTAAGTGCTTTTGACACTTTTTATTAGTTATTTTTCATTTTATTTAGCTTAAATTAAATGTAATGGGTTTTTTTTGTTTTGTTTTTAAATCATAATTTTCAGTTTTATTTCAGTTTTAGGGTTTTTAGTACTTCAGCTTATTTCAGTTAGTTTCCAAGACAACATTTTTTAATTAAAATGTTAAAAATGTAATTAATTTCTAATAAATGTAAGTTTCAGTTTAAGTATTCAATTTGATATTTATTAAATTATATTTATATCTTTCTTGATAGTTTTAGATTCCATTTTAGTTAACAGCAACAACACTGATGTAAAATTGAAACACTTCACACGTCGTTACAGCAGAAATGTGTCTTTCTTCACTAAACCCCTATGAAATCTGATCGTTTTTCTGCTGATATTGATAGCGATGCGGTTTGTGTTGTTGTTGTTACCGGTGATCCTTTCCTGTCTTTCTGTTCACGTGTGTTTTCTCAGTAAGATCCTGCTCTCCCTCATGCAGTGAGGCATCATGGGGGCTGCAGTGAGAAAGCTGAGCGTTTGAGCTAAAAGCTGATGTTGATGTGGGTGAGTTCAGATGACAGCGCTACCGCTATAAAACACGCTCAACTTCTCAGCTTCAGCAAACCATAAGACATTAGTGCAGTGAACAGAGACCAGCATACTTTACAGCAGCGGGTCACGACCTTTACAACATCACAGACCAAAAAAGAGCTTTAATTTTTACCAAAAAATAAAGGAAGCATCAGAATAATATATTATTGGGATCTGCTTCCCAAACAAATTAAACTGGAAGTTGATTAGTAGCACAGGTATATTTGTAGCAATAGCCAAAAATACATCGTATGGGCCAAAAATGTTATTTTACGCCAAAAATCAGTAAAGATCATGTTCCATGAAGATATTTTGTGCATTTCCTACTGTAAATATATCAAAACGTAATTATTTTTAAGCTACAAACTCCATCATAATGCACAATGTTTACATCTGACATGTATTTTGAGCTGCAGCTCGTCATATTAATGGAGACTTTAATAAAATTAATTTAATAAAAGTAAATTGCTTACCTCAGTTCAACCTCAGTTCCTAGATTTGTGTTGGATGTTATCTTTGGAATGGAAATATGGATATTTTCTTTGTAAACATCATACTTCTTGCGCTTATGTAAGTCAATGTCATAAAACTAGAGAGTTAAGCCAGTAGTTGTACTGACATGTGCCCTGTAAACATGGCTGAAGACTGAAAATAGGAACAACAGACAAACTGAATCAATTGAGTGAGTCACTTAGTGGAGCCGCTTCGCGTCAAGCGATTCAATAACAAAAACCAAAAGAGCCATTCATTTTTGCTTGTAATGCTTTTCAAAAGCCTGTATTGTAATGGGTGAAACTGAGCTATTCGAAACTCTAAATCAATAAACCCATTGTGTCGCAAAATGATTCACTGTTTCGAAGCTCTCCAGTCGGATCGCAGAACTTCAGAGCGGGTTTGTGAATCATTTGATTTAATTCGGGACTTCACAATAGGTTCGTGAATCATTTGAAAGGAACTTCGGAGCAGGTTCACAAATTATTTGATTAGAACTTCAGAGCGGGTTTGTGAATCATTTGATCGGAACTTCAGAGCGGGTTTGTGAATCATTTGATCGGAACTTCAGAGCGGGTTTGTGAATCATTTGATCGGAACTTCAGAGCGGGTTCGCGAATCATTTGATCGGAACTTCAGAGCGGATTCGCGAATCATTTGATCGGAACTTCAGAGCGGGTTTGTGAATCATTTGATCGGAACTTCAGAGCGGGTTCGCGAATCATTTGATCGGAACTTAGAGCGGGTTCGTGAATCATTTGATCGGAACTTCAGAGCGGATTCGCGAATCATTTGATCGGAACTTCAGAGCGGGTTCGCGAATCATTTGAGCGGAACTTCAGAGCGGGTTCGCGAATCATTTGAGCGGAACTTCAGAGCTGGTTCGCGAATCATTTGATCGGAACTTCAGAGCGGGTTCGCGAATCATTTGATCGGAACTTCAGAGCGGGTTCGCGAATCATTTGATCGGAACTTCAGAGCGGGTTCGCGAATCATTTGATCGGAACTTCAGAGCGTGTTTGTGAATCATTTGATCGGAACTTCAGAGCTGGTTCGCGAATCATTTGATCGGAACTTCAGAGCGGGTTTGTGAATCATTTGAGCGGAACTTCAGAGCGGGTTCGCGAATCTTTTGATCGGAACTTCAGAGCGGGTTCGCGAATCATTTGAGCGGAACTTCAGAGCGGGTTCGCGAATCATTTGAGCGGAACTTCAGAGCGGGTTTGTGAATCATTTGAGCGGAACTTCAGAGCGGGTTTGTGAATCATTTGATTTAATTCGTGACTTCGCAATAGGTTCGTGAATCATTTGAGCGGAACTTCAGAGCGGGTTTGTGAATCATTTGAGCGGAACTTCAGAGCGGGTTTGTGAATCATTTGATTTAATTCGTGACTTCGCAATAGGTTCGTGAATCATTTGAAAGGAACTTTAGAGCAGGTTCACAAATCATTTGATTAGAACTTCAGAGCGGGTTTGCAAATCATTTTGAATTTCGAAGTGCCGATCTAAAATGATGGTTTGTGAATCTTTTGATTTGGATCGGGACCATATAAGCTTTTTGTGAAAATGGAAGTAACTCAATCTATTTAACCTTATGTTCTTTTATGCCAAAAATCATTAGGATATCATATTACGATCATGTTCCGTGAAGATTTTTTGTAAATTTCCTACCCTAAATATATAAAAACTTAATTTTTGATTAGTAATATCATATGCATTGCTAAGAACTTCATTTGGACAACTTTAAAGGTGCTTTTTTAGTGTTTTAAATTTTTTGCACACTCAGATTGCAGATTTTCTAATAGTTGTATCTTGGCAAAACATTGTCCTATCCTAACAATACATGATACATCAATTAAAAGCGTATTTATTCAGCTTTCAGATGATATATAATGGTCAGTGGACTGGTTTTGTGGTCTAGGGTCACATTTATGTAAGTAGCCTATTTCTAAGAAGCTTCTCTGAAGTGAATGAACGCGTGTTGTGTGAAATTTTCTTCCTTTTTCTCTCTGTTGGATGTTCTTTTGTCTCTCTGGAGGACTGTGCTGTTCTATAGCCTTCTTAATTGTGTTTTGTTAGAGCACAAGTGATGTAGCTTTGATGGTTTGAGAAAGACATCTCATGACTGCATTACTTTTATAAGCCAAGTTGGATGTAGAATCATTATAAAATGTAATTATATTATCACACAACTCTAATCTGCTGAACTGATCTACTATACAGCGTGATTTTCTGTGTGCACTGCGAAAAGTGCTTTAGAAATTAATTTGACTTGACGTGTCTCACTTCAGCAGCGTCCCATAAAGCGGTTGTTTCCAGTGATAATGGTTTACTGAACATAGTAAAGATCAAATATGATCACTGTGTCATGACACAAGTGTCGCTGCTGCCATTCGCTCTTTTGTTGATCTCAGGATTCATCTTCGGCGCTCTGATGGATGTTTTCATTCTGTTCCTCATGATGTCTCATTTAGAGCTCATAAATCACCAGCACACCAAGTGTGTTTCTCATAACACAGTTTTTGAACAGTGTTTGAACTACACTGTGAACATAAAAAAGTCTAGCAAAAAAGAATAAGATCCCACTAAGACATTTCCTTGCAATAATGCAAAAAATTCTAATGTTTTGCAGAAGTATTCATCCAAGATTAGGATGAGTTTGTTCATTAAGTTTGTAGAAATGTGTCATTGCATCACTGTCTCACCAAAGGGTCCTCTACAGTGAATGGGTGCCGTCAGAATGAGAGTCCAAACAGCTGATAAAAGCACCCACAACTCTCCAGTTCATCAGTTAACATCTTGAGAGGACAAAAGCTGAAATAAATCCATCATTAAGACGTTTTTAACTCAAATATATTGAGTCCGTAATCCATAAAAACGCTTCCTCCAGTGAAAAAATTAATCTTCTGTTGTCTCTCACATCAAAATTTTTTTAGAGGTGTTTTGGCTTATAAACGCTGCAGATTTCTTTCATTTTTATTACATTTTATTGTTTTATTTCCTTTAATGTTGTAGGCTTGCATTTGATTACTATTGTTTTCGAAAAGTTTAAACAGACAATACAGAATTTCTGGAAAAAAAAACATAGGAATGTTCTTATATTGTAAAAATGTTAAATGCATTATTAAATTTTTACAGTTTTATGAATTATGAACATTGTTTTTGATTCCTATAAGTTGTAATAGTATAATTATTATTAGTATTATAAATATGCTTAAATTATTACTTGGAAAATATTTAATTTCTATAAAGTTTTATTAATTTGACTCAATGTATTGATTCTAACTTTTTAAAAATTATGTTAATATAATTTCTACTGAAGTACTTTTGACATTTTATTTCATCTATGATATTTAATTTTATTAGTTTCAATCTAAAATAAATGTAGATTGAAGTAAACTTAATACAATTTGTTTTCTAATTTCATTTTTTTTAAACTAAACTTAAAAACGTGTTTATTTTATTAATATATATATATATATATATATATATATATATATTTTTTTTTTTTTTTTTTTTAAGTTTGAGTCATTTTAGTGCTTCCAAAATCAAGTTTTTTTAAGTTTAAGTCTATCATATAATATTTAGATTTTATTTTATTTTAAGCTTTATTTTAATAATAAAAAAAATAATTAAAATCCATTCACAAGAATATATTTTGGATTATGAACTCTTAATGATGTATTAGTTTCCGCTTTTGTCTCAAGATGTTAACTGATGGACTGAGTGGTGTGGATTACTTGTGGATTATTCTAATGTTTTTATCAGCTCTCATTCTGACGGCACCCATTCACTACAGTGGATCCGTTGGTGAGACAGTGATGGAACGAATCAGATGAAGAAACAAATCCTAATCTTGTATGGCCTGGGGGTGAACACATCTATGACAAATCTTCATTATTTCCTTCGATTTAGAAACACGTTTAAAAACCAAAACTGAAATCTTAGTTCATTTTGATTTAGAAATGTTTCTACACTTGCACTGGAAAAAGACAAGACAAAAATACTGAGGAAGAACATCATTTTTCTCGTTTCAGAGCTCCTCAGGTGGAAGACAACAACAAGGACATCAACATGGGCCAGAAAGGAGGACGGACGCGATCACACCTCCTGCCTTTTCTTCTGGTAAGTCCCTCTAACACCAGAACCCATCCAAACACGAGTGACGTTGAATACAAAGGCGTCTTTGAGCGCCATGTTAATCTGTCTCTGAACGTGTCTCCCACCTCCTTCATGTTTGCAACACCAAATCTGTCTGGCTGCGTTCCCAGAATGTAATTTCTCTGCGCAGCGTCTTAATGATAGGCTTTTAATGCCCTTCCAAAGAGCCGTGAGATGTTCAAACGACAGGTTATCTGCGAGTGAGACGCTCTGGAGGGGAGATCTGTATAATCCCGCTTATTACGGCTAAATCAGCCCTCTCTGTCAATTGAGCCTTTGTTGAAGGGAAAACTGCTGCCACCTGATAATACGAGCGTTATTCTCTATTCTTGTGCTGCTTCACTGCCCAGATACTGAGCAAAACACCATCATGTCACATCTAATGATCTAGAACCAATTCAAGTCAACTTTAGACACTATCAGGGTTATATTTAGTGGTGCATCTAGTACACTTTATAATTTGATTGATATGTAAAAGTACAGCACATATTTAAAGGGTGCATTGTTTTATGACAAGAGGTATTAAAATGCATCTGAAATGCATATCGAAGGGAATATCTGTATCTCGTTCCCTTCTCAGGGAACCACGGTTACATACGTAACCTGAGATGTTCCCTTTCGAGGGAACATCGGAATGTGTCCCCTAGGACCCCTAGAGGATGCAGTGTCTTGCTTCCTTCTCAGGAAACCATGGTTACATACGTAACCTCAGACGTTCCCTTTCAAGAGAACATCAAACTGCATCCTCTAGGACCCCTAGAGGACACAGTGTCTCGTTCCCTTCTCAGGGAACCATGGTTACATATGTAACCTGAGACATTCCCTTTCAAGGAATATCGAACTGTGTCTTGTTCCCTTCTCAGGGAACCATGGCTACATACATAACCTGAGAAGTTTCCTTTCGAGGGATACAAAATGCAGCCTCTAGGACCACTAGATGACGCAGTGTCTCGCTCCCCTCTCAGGGAACCATTGTTACAATTGTAACCTGGGACGTTCCCTTTCGAGGAACATTGAATTGTTTCTCGTTCCCTTCTCAGGGAACCATGGATACATATGTAACCGGAGACGTTCCTTTTCGAGGAATATTGAACTGTGTCTCGTTCCCTTCTCAGGGAACCATGGTTACATACATAACATGAGACATTCCCTTTTAAGAGAACATTAAACTACATCCTCTAGGACCCCTAAAAGTCACTGTCTCATTCCCTTCTCAGGGAACCATGGCTACATACATAACCTGAGAAGTTTCCTTTCGAGGGATACAAAATGCAGCCTCTAGGACCCCTAGATGACGCAGTGTCTCGCTCCCCTCTCAGGGAACCATTGTTACAATTGTAACCTGAGGCGTTCCCTTTCGAGAGAACTTAGAACTGTGTCTCATTCCCTTCTCAGGGAACCATGGTTACGTATGTAACCTGGGACGTTCCCTTTCGAGGAACATTGAATTGTTTCTCGTTCCCTTCTCAGGGAACCATGGATACATATGTAACCGGAGACGTTCCTTTTCGAGGAATATCGAACTGTGTCTTGTTCCCTTCTCAGGGAACCATGGCTACATACATAACCTGAGAAGTTTCCTTTCGAGGGATACAAAATGCAGCCTCTAGGACCACTAGATGACGCAGTGTCTCGCTCCCCTCTCAGGGAACCATTGTTACAATTGTAACCTGAGGCGTTCCCTTTCGAGAGAACTTAGAACTGTGTCTCGTTCCCTTCTCAGGGAACCATGGTTACATATGTAACCTGGGACGTTCCCTTTCGAGGAACATTGAATTGTTTCTCGTTCCCTTCTCAGGGAACCATGGATACATATGTAACCGGAGACGTTCCTTTTCGAGGAATATCGAACTGTGTCTTGTTCCCTTCTCAGGGAACCATGGCTACATACATAACCTGAGAAGTTTCCTTTCGAGGGATACAAAATGCAGCCTCTAGGACCACTAGATGACGCAGTGTCTCGCTCCCCTCTCAGGGAACCATTGTTACAATTGTAACCTGAGGCGTTCCCTTTCGAGAGAACTTAGAACTGTGTCTCGTTCCCTTCTCAGGGAACCATGGTTACATATGTAACCTGGGACGTTCCCTTTCGAGGAACATTGAATTGTTTCTCGTTCCCTTCTCAGGGAACCATGGATACATATGTAACCGGAGACGTTCCTTTTCGAGGAATATTGAACTGTGTCTCGTTCCCTTCTCAGGGAACCATGGTTACATACATAACATGAGACATTCCCTTTTAAGAGAACATCAAACTACATCCTCTAGGACCACTAAAAGTCACTGTGTCTCATTCCCTTCTCAGGGAACCATGGTTATATATATAACCTGAGACCTTCCCTTTTGAGGGATTAATCGAAGTGCATCCTCTAGGACCCCTAGAAGTTGGAGTGTCTTGTTCCCTTCTCAGGGAACCATGGTGACATTCGCAACCAGAGACCTTCCCTTTCGAGGGATTATCAGACTGTGTTTTCTAGGACCACTAGTGGACGCAGTGTCTCATTTCCTTTTCAGGGAACCACGGGTTCCAAACCTGAGACGTTTTTCTTTAACTGAATGATTTTGAAATCAATCTTTTCACACTGAGGACAACTGAGGGACTCATATGCAACTATTACAGAAGGTTCAAACACTCACTGATGCTCCAGAAGGAAAAAACATGCATTAAGAGCCGGGGGTTAAAACTTTTGAACAGAATGTAGATTTTTCTTATTTTGCCTAAATATCATATGAGTCCCTCAGTTGTCCTCGGTGTGAAAAGATGGATCTCAAAATCATACAGTCATTGTTGCAAAGGGTTCAAATACACAAAAATGCTGGAAAACCAAAGAATGGATTTTTCTGTTCAGAACAAACAAGGGACTCATGAACAATTATCACTAAAAAAATAAACACAGCTGTGGATCATTCAGGTAACAGCACAGTATTAAGAATCAAAGGGATGTAAACTTTTGAACAGGGTCAACTATTATTTTCTCTTGTGGGCTATATGTAAACATCTTTTATGTGAAATGTTTTATTCAAGTCAGTACTAAACAAACAAAAACGTGCATTTTGTATAATCCCTCTTTTTTGCAGATTCTGAAAGGGGGTGTAAACTTTTGACCTCAACTGTACTCAATTTAATGTCAAAGAATATCATGAAGTAGAAGCAGAAAACATCTGCTCAAGTTTGCTTTTTCTTTCATAATTCTGACCTTGAAATCAGGATCAGGCATCAAATAATGCCATGCATGTGAATTGGGAATTGATCAGATCGTAAATGGGGGATATGGGACTTCTTCAACACATAAGTGATTCTCAAAACAAACAAGCTACAAAATGCATCAAATTTAGGGAGAAAGTATGATGCAAAAGAGCAAAACAGACACTTTTTTTGCAAACAGCAGCATAAAATGAGTAAGAAACGAGTGTTGGGTTTAATTCAACACATGCTGGATGATTTGTCAGTGTATTACAGTTTATTTCTAATTGTCTCTGCGATTGAGAACAGATGCACTATTCTGATCCAGTTATAATCACACAAGTGTATTGTGCTTCCAAACCAAACTCATCATGTCACTCTCCACATTCCCTGCCGTTTCATTTCCCCGAACATAAATTATGCTCACTTTTTATGAAGTAACAAATGTGATTTGAGGTGAAACAACAAGTTTGTTGTTTGTGGGTTTTGGCTTTGTGAGTCTCGGAGACGCACACAGGCATTTGGTTTGTTACGAGCACACGGAAAACGTTCGACCGCCTTGACTGAAGCAGGAATGTAATTAAGCCGGATGTTGATTGGCTCGGGCTGAATGAGATGCTTTGTGGTTCACAGCTTTAATTCTTTAATTGGACCTACACTGAATGATTTCCGTATTGCATCAGCACCTTCACACTGTACATTTATTAGTCTTTCTCTTCTGGAGAAAAGTTGTTTGTTTGTTTAAATCATTGATGTAAGTTTATAGGTGAACCTACATTTATTTAATCAAAAATACATTAAAAAACTGTAATATTGTGAAATAAATGTCTTAAATAAGAGCTTTCTGTTTTAATAAATTTTAAAATGTAATGTATACCCTGTGAATAAAAAAATATTCCTGAATTTTTAACATCTTACGTCAGTCTTCAATATCACATGTAGTGTTGGGGGTACTTTTTCAAGTAACTAGTAAAGTAACACATTACTTTTTCATTTACAAGAAAATATCTAAGTTACTTTTCAAAAAGTAACGCCAGGCTTATTCATTTCATTGCTTTCCATAAAAAGTAACTAAGTAATGTAATTATTACTTTTTTAGGAATTAATACAATATTGTAACGCATTGCTTTCCATAAAAAGTAACTAAGTAACGTAATTATTACTTTTTTAGGAATTAATGCAATATTGTAACGCATTGCTTTCCATAAAAAGTAACTAAGTAGCGAAATTATTACTTTTTAGGGAGTAACGCAACATTGTAACGCTTCGCTTCCATTAAAAGTAACTAAGTAACGTAATTATTAACTTTTTTTTAGGGAGAAATGCAATATTGTAATGCTTCGCTTTCCAAAAAAAGTAACTAAGTAACGTAATTATTAACTTTTTTTTAGGGAGAAATGCAATATTGTAACGCTTCGCTTTCCATAAAAAGTCATTTTTTTAGGGAGTAACGCAATATTGTAATGCTTCGCTTTCCATTAAAAGTAACTAAGTAACGTAATTAGTTATTTTTTCTAGGGAGAAATGCAATATTGTAACGCTTTGCTTTCCATAAAAAGTCTTTTTTTTAGGGAGTAACACAATATTTTAATGCATTGCTTTCCATAAAAAGTAATTAAGTAGTGTAATTAGTTACTTTTTATGTTCCAAAAGTTTACTATATTTAAATAAATGCTGTTCTTTTGAACGTTCTATTCATCTGTGAATCCTGAAAAATAAAACATATGACGGTTTCCACAAGTGTTTTCAACATCAGAAATGTTTCTTGAGCAGCAAGTCAGTATATTAGAATGATTTCTGAAGAATCATGTGACACTGAAGACCAGTAATGATGCTGAGTATTCAGATTCACAAATGTAAATAGCATTTTAACAGATATTAACAGAAAACAGCTTTTTTAAATTAGAATAATATATTATCATTTTTACTGTACTTTTTAACAAACAAATGAAGCCTTTATGAGCAAAATCTTACTCATCCCAAACTTTTGTATATGTGTGTGTTGCAGGTGTCCAGCATGTGTTTTGCGAGTGCCGAATACTCAAGTTGTGGAGAAAATGAATTTTATAATTATACAGTCAGCAGCTGCCAACCCTGCCCACAATGCCAGCCAGGACAAGAGCCATACATGGTGAGAAACACACACACATTCACAGAAAAACACTCTCAAAACATTCACATTTACAGCTTTAGAGAGACAGAGAACACATTTAAAATGTGGTTGCAATGAGTAATTGAAGCCATATTAAGGTGATTTTAGTCAAAATGGGTGAAAAATCATAAATACAACCACTAGTAATATGATTTAATCGGTTATCACTTTTGACCACAAGGTGGCACTGTCTCAAAACGTTTTGAGCACTTTCAGGTCATGGTTTTGATGGTACATACAAAGTTTGTAATGGTACACCAATGCATTGTAAGAATGTAGCATCTTATATCATAATACTCTATTGTAGTCAAAGGCAATTTTGTGTTTTGTTCAATTATAGCGCCACCAAGAGGCAAAATCCCACTAAATTCTTTATGTGTCCTTAGAGTTTGCCCATACATATGTGCGCCAAATGAAATGTGAAAATATCTCATTTTGTTTTGGAGTTATAGACAATTTTATATATGAGAAGAGAAAAAATGACCAATGACTGACTTTGTTTGCATTTTCATGCCACTTACTATAAAATTTTTTAGCATGTTTTAGCAATTTCCTATGGTGGTTTTGTATCGGAGTAACGGTTTCTAAGATATTGGCAAATGTTTTTTAAGCGCTAAAATGCTACGTTGCACAAACCATAAGGCAAAACCTGGCATGTTTGGTGTCGCTGGACTCGGCAAGGATTCAGGAGACTAAAAAGGTGACTCCCGTGAAAAACAGTCAACCATACCCAAAATTAAGCATGCAAATATGTGGCTTGAAACTTCTCAGGCTCCTTCAGAGCATTGTGCTGATGACCCAAACCAAGTTTTGTAATGATACATCAATGCGTTCATAAAATATAGCATTTTACTACAAAACTCAAAATTGCTGACACTCAAAATAGCTGGCATGGGAAAACTGGGTATCATTCAACTATAGAGACCAGTTTTGTAATTTTTGGCCAAACTATTCAAAAGTTATAAGCTAAAATAGCAATTTTTTGTATCTCCTGACCACTAGGTGGCACTGCACCGAAAAACTGCAGGTAGCCTAAGGTCATGCTTGTTACAACACACACCAAGTTTGGTCTCAATACACCAAACCTTTACAGAGATATAGCCTCACATCCATTTTTGCGCACTTTATGTAGAATTCGTTCACGCATTATTCGAAAATTGTTGGTCGAATCAACTTGAATTCTATAAGTAAGTCCCAGCATGTTCTGAAGATGATCTGTGCCAATTTTGGTGAAAATCAGACAAAACGTCTAGGATGAGTTCGAAAAAGTATGTTTTACAAACAATTAAAAATAGCGGAAAAACAAAGTCTTACGATTGAAAATTTGGACAAGTGGTGGCGCTAGAGAGTTTGAGTTAGAGACTCCAAACTTGCTATGGTGACTTTTCAGACTGCCCTCTATCAGTCTGCCAAATTTCACAACTTTCCCGCAAGCGGTTCTATGGGCGGCCATAGACTCAATGGCGGAAGAAACGGAAGAAGACGAATAAGAACGCCAACAGTTTCAATAGGTGCGCTTGCACGTTATTCGAGAACAGTTGGTCAAATCAACTTGAATTCTGTAACTTTTTGCCAGCATGGTCTGAAGATGATCTGAGCCAATTTTGGTGAAAATCAGACAAACCGCCCAGGTCGAGTTCGAAAAAGTATGTTTAACAAACAATTAAAAATAGCGGAAAAACTAAACCTTACAATTGAAAATTTGGACAAGTGGTGGCGCTAGAGAGTTAGAGACTCCAAACTTGCTATGGTGACTTTTCAGACTGCCCTCTATCAGTGTGCCAAATTTCACAACTTTCCCGCATGCGGTTCTATGGGCGGCCATAGACTCAATGAAACGGAAGAAGACAACATATAAGAACGCCTATGGTTCAATAGGTGCTTGGCCCCTAAAAATAACATGCATTTTGCATGATGGCTCTTATTTGGGTAAAATATTGAACATTTTGCAGACTCTGAAAGGGGGATGTAACTTTTTGACCTCAGCTGTATTATTCCAAGTCTGAATTCTTATGTTAAATCAGATGACATCAGAAGACTTGAGAGTCATGTGACTACTGATATAATACTTCTTTTGTGCTGCTTTTGAAACTATCTGTACCGTATAAAGTGCAACTTGACGACTTTAATGGTGATTTTTATGTCCTTTTTGGGGCTTGACAGTCACATTCACTATGGACTGTTCAAAGCTATGAGCGCACGGGTTTGGAAGGACATGAGAGAGTCAGTAATGACAGTGTTTTAACTGTGAACGGCTCCTTTAAGAGCTGATGGTCTTTCTCTCGACCACCCACACAGCAGCGGCATCAGATGGCACTTCAGAAGATCTCAAGTGCTTAAAGAGAGACAACAGGTCTAACCTGAACCCTTATGAGAGACACTCTGTGTGTTCACATTCAGATTTATTCACCGTTCTGTTGATCAGGTTTGTCTCGGATACTAACCTGAGCCCATCTGAGGAGGTTTTCACTGCTGATTTTAGCTAAAATGGTAAAACTCATTAAACAGCACTGTGTTCTTAGACTTCAAAAATATATTTATGAGAAAAATATATTATAAAAAAAAAAAAAAAAATTATATATTATATATATATATATAAGAAAATACTATTAGTTTTTCTATTTCAAGTAGCACATTGAATTAAAGGTAAAATTTTAATGTATAAAAAACTCTCTAAAAAGGTTTTATTTAAAAATGAAAAAGAAGTTAAGTGTTTGATATGAGTTTAGTGTTATAAATTTTTTTTTTTCACATTTATGAATATTTTTATTAGTTTTGTCACTAATATTCTTAGACTGAAGCTCAGTTCTGATCAGGATTATTATAGTTAACTAAAACAAAAAAACAAAAACAAAAAATGGCACCCAAAATAAAATAAACATCAACTTTTTTATTTCATCTATGGAAGGTAAAACAGTGTTTCAGTAACAAATACTACAAAAAAAATGATGTTTTTCCTCAGTATTTTTATCTGGTTTTCCACAAATATCTAAACATTCTTAAATCAAGATATATTTACTGGAGAAGCAAAATTACTTTGTTTTCTTAAAAAATGCATCAGAATTAAATGAGTTTTTGCCTAAAACAAGAACAAATATTAGTCAATAGGACCAGGACTTAATACTACAAACAAATGATGTTTTTCCTCAGTATTTTTGTCTTGTTTTCCAGTATAAATAGCATTTTTTTGTGAAACATACTCTAATAATCAATGTTTTATTTAACTTCAAAAAATGTTTTAAGTGTATGCTATGAGTTTAGTGTTATAAAATATAATTATTTCCACATTTATGAATCTTTTTATTAGTTTGTCACTATTATTCTTAGACTGATGCTCAGGTTTGATCAGGATTATTATAAAACAGTGTTTCAGAAAAAAAAAATACTACAAAAAATTATGTTTTTCCTTAGTATTTTTGACTAGTTTTCAAGAACAAATATCTAAACATTCTTAAATCAAGATATATTTACTGGAGAAGCAAAATTACTTTGTTTTCTTAAAAAATGCATCAGAATTAAATGAGTTTTTGCCTAAAACAAGAACAAATATTACTCAATAGGATCTGAAAAACAAAATCAATTCAAAGCAAAAACAAGATTATTTTTCTGAGCCCTTTGGCAAGTGTTTGTTCATGTTTTAAGCAAAAACTCACCATATTTTACTTATTTTAAAAGCATTTTTTAAGGCATTATTCTTCTCTGATAAATATATCTTGATTATTTAAGGATGTTCAGATATTTATACTGGAAAACAAGACAGAAATACTGAGGAAGAACATGATTTTTTGCAGTGTAAAATTATTTACTTTAATTAATTAGTTATAATTATAATAATAATAATAATAATAATAATAATAATAATAATAATAATAATAATTCATTAATTTGAGCACCACAACCATGCTGCATCAAAATTAATATTAAAAATGCATATCTTAAAACAACGTTTTAGAAACAAATACTACAAAAAAAAATGATGTTTTTCTTCAGATTGATGCAAAAATCCAAACATTTGTAAATAAGCAAAATTACTTTGTTTTCTCAAAAAATAAAAATAAAAATGCATCAGGATTAAATGAGTTTTTGCCTAAAACAAGAACAAATATTAGTCAATAGTATCAGAAAAACAACTCTTGTTTTTCTGACCCTCTTTGGTAGGTATTTGTTCAAGTTTTAAGCAAAAACACACCTCATTTTACTTCATTTAAAAGCATTTTGTAAGGCATTATTCTTCTCTGATAAATATCTTGATTATTTAGGATGTTCAGATATTTGTACTGGAAAACAAGACAGAAATACTGAGGAAGAGCATGATTTTTTGCTTCTGCTATCAAAATTAATATTAAAAATGCATATCTTAACAGTGTTTTAGAAACAAATACTACAAAAAAAGATGTTTTTCCTCAGTATTTTTGACTAGTTTTCAAGAACAAATATCTAAACATTCTTAAATCAAGATATATTTACGGAAGAAGCAAAATTACTTTGTTTTCTCAAAAATGCATCAGAATTAAATTAGTTTTTGCCTAAATAAAGAACAAATATTACTCAATAGGGTCAGAAAAACAAAATCAATTCAAAGCAAAAACAAGATTATTTTTCTGAGCACTTTGGCAGGTGTTTGTTCTTGTTTAAAGCAAAAACTCACCACATTTTATTTCATTTAAAAGCATTTTTTAAGGCATTATTCTTCTCTGATCAATATATCTTGATTATTTAAAGAAGTTCAAATATTTATACTGGAAAACAAGACAGAAATACTGAGGAAGAACATGGTTTTTTGCAGTGTAAAATTAATTACTTTAATTAATTAGTTATAATTATAATAATAATAATAATTCATTAATCTGAGCACCAAAACCATGCTGCATCAAAATTAATATTAAAAATGCATATCTTAAAACAACGTTTTAGAAACAAATACTACAAAAAAAAAAGATGTTTTTCTTCAGATTGATGCAAAAATCCAAACATTTGTAAATAAGCAAAATTACTTTGTTTTCTCAAAAAATAAAAATAAAAATGCATCAGTATTAAATGAGTTTTTGCCTAAAACAAGAACAAATATTAGTCAATAGTATCAGAAAAACAACTCTTGTTTTTCTGACCCCTTTGGTAGGTATTTGTTCAAGTTTTAAGCAAAAACGCACCTCATTTTACTTCATTTAAAAGCATTTTGTGAGGCATTATTCTTCTCTGATAAATATCTTGATTATTTAGGATGTTCAGATATTTGTACTGGAAAACAAGACAGAAATACTGAGGAAGAGCATGATTTTTTGCTTCTGCTATCAAAATTAATATTAAAAATGCATATCTTAACAGTGTTTTAGAAACAAATACTACAAAAAATGATGTTTTTCCTCAGTATTTTTGTCTAGTTTTCCAGTACAAATATCTAAACATTCTTAAATCAAGATATATTTACTGGAGAAGCAAAATTACTTTGTTTTCTTAAAAAATGCATCAGAATTAAATGAGTTTTTGCCTAAATAACAAACAAATATTAGTAAATAGGATAAGAAACACTGGAGAAGCAAAGATATATTTACTGGAGAAGAAAAATTACTTTGTTTTCTTAAAAAATGCATCAGAATTAAATGAGTTTTTGCCTAAAACAAGAACAAATATTACTCAATAGGATCAGAAAAACAAAATCAATTCAAAGCAAAAACAAGATAATTTTTCTGAGCACTTTGGCAGGTATTTGTTCTTGTTTAAAGCAAAAACTCACCACATTTTATTTCATTTAAAAGCATTTTTTAAGGCATTATTCTTCTCTGATCAATATATCTTGATTATTTAAGGATGTTCAAATATTTATACTGGAAAACAAGACAGAAATACTGAGGAAGAACATGATTTTTTGCAGTGTAAAATTATTTACTTTAATTAATTAGTTATAATTATAATAATAATTCATTAATTTGAGCACCAAAACCATGCTGCATCAAAATTAATATTAAAAAGCATATCTTAAAACAGTGTTTTAGAAACAAATACTACAAAAAAATAGCTTTTCCTCAAATTGATGCAAAAATCCAAACATTCGTAAATCAAGATGTATTTACTGGAGAAGTTTTCTCAAAAAATAAAAATGCATCAGTATTAAATTAGTTTTTGCCTAAAACAAGAACAAATATTAGTCAATAGTATCAGAAAAACAACTCTTGTTTTTCTGACCCCTTTGGTAGGTATTTGTTCAAGTTTTAAGCAAAAACGCACCTCATTTTACTTCATTTAAAAGCATTTTGTAAGGCATTATTCTTCTCTGATAAATATCTTGATTATTTAGGATGTTCAGATATTTGTACTGGAAAACAAGACAGAAATACTGAGGAAGAGCATGATTTTTTGCTTCTGCTATCAAAATTAATATTAAAAATGCATATCTTAACAGTGTTTTAGAAACAAATACTACAAAAAAAGATGTTTTTCCTCAGTATTTTTGACTAGTTTTCAAGAACAAATATCTAAACATTCTTAAATCAAGATATATTTACTGGAGAAGCAAAATTACTTTGTTTTCTTAAAAAATGCATCAGAATTAAATGAGTTTTTGCCTAAAACAAGAACAAATATTACTCAATAGGATCAGAAAAACAAAATCAATTCAAAGCAAAAACAAGATTATTTTTCTGAGCCCTTTGGCAGGTGTTTGTTCATGTTTTAAGCAAAAACTCACCATATTTTACTTATTTTAAAAGCATTTTTTAAGGCATTATTCTTCTCTGATAAATATATATTGATTATTTAAGGATGTTCAGATATTTATACTGGAAAACAAGACAGAAATACTGAGGAAGAACATGATTTTTTGCAGTGTAAAATTATTTACTTTAATTAATTAGTTATAATTATAATAATAATAATAATAATAATAATTCATTAATTTGAGCACCAAAACCATGCTGCATCAAAATTAATATTAAAAAGCATATCTTAAAACAACGTTTTAGAAACAAATACTACAAATACTACTTCTTCAGATTGATGCAAAAATCCAAACATTTGTAAATAAGCAAAATTACTTTGTTTTCTCAAAAAATAAAAATAAAAATGCATCAGTATTAAATGAGTTTTTGCCTAAAACAAGAACAAATATTAGTCAATAGTATCAGAAAAACAACTCTTGTTTTTCTGACCCTCTTTGGTAGGTATTTGTTCAAGTTTTAAGCAAAAACGCACCTCATTTTACTTCATTTAAAAGCATTTTTTAAGGCATTATTCTTCTCTGATAAATATCTTGATTATTTAGGATGTTCAGATATTTGTACTGGAAAACAAGACAGAAATACTGAGGAAGAGCATGATTTTTTGCTTCTGCTATCAAAATTAATATTAAAAAATAAATACATTTAACATTAGAATTATTCTAGCTTCTGAACGCATATGAAAATATGTCTGCATTCCAGCAAAAATATGCGCCATTTCTGAAAATAACAGCTATTATAGAGTCAATCTTTGCGTAATTATACCTCGGTTAATTGTCTGGAGTGACTCTGAAAATGAAAAAGTAAAATGATGCTCCTTGATATTTTATATTGAGTCTGTAATTTGAATGAGCTGTGATCTAAATGGAGCTCTCTTTC